>JANAVB010008794.1:3086269-3123769 GCA_029216955.1 Iris pallida
GTGCTTTGTGCCTCCACCCTTACCCCATATATATATATATATATATATATATATATATATATTATATATATATATATATATATTGTAAGAAATATATATATATAAGAAACATATATTTTTATATAATATATATATATTTCTTATATATATAATATATATATATATATATATATATATATAATAATAATATATATATATATATATATATATATATATATTTTTATATATATATATATATATAATATATATATATATATATAGGATGAGAAAATCATATTCCAAGTCATAATAGGATTTTTTAAATAGGAATAAAATAGGAATCCTATTATACCTAAAATATTCCAAACATTCTATTTTAGATCATGATTTCCTAAAATAAGAATCCTATTATATATAAAATAACACAACAATTATGGACATCCAAATCTAATCAAATCAAATATTTAACTAGATTTGGATTCCACAAATATGTTGTTACCAAATTCAGGCTGGACTCCAACACAACGACATATGGTGTAGCGACGAAAATCTTTGGTCGATTTTCGTCATTATTACTGTTTAGTGACGGATTATGTGATATGAATGATGGAAAATTTCGTCTATATTTTGTAGTATTTGTAGTAGGTAGCTGTGTTTGTATCGTTGTTTTCCTATCATGTTGTGTCATATATTCATTTTTGTGCAACATAGATAGCAAAATTCACCTAAAATTAACCCAAGTTGGATCTGAAGTTATCTCAACCTTTCTCCCTCTTTAAACTTCAAGCAAAAGATATCATAGATTACTTACTGAGTTAAGACATTATTATCATCACTGAAATTTTTGAACAAGTCTTAGTCTCAGATAATATAGACCTGGTCAGGGAAAGAGGACAAGGAAACGACAGTGCAACATTTAATAAGTCACTTGTAGATACAAATTATCGTCATGATTCTGTATATTACCTATTCTTTGTAAGCATGCTAGTATTTACAAAATTTTCATATTTGGAAGGAAGCTTGCAGAATATTTTAGTGACAAAATTTAAAACAGTAAATATTTATATAAAAGACATAAAAATAAAAATATAAAAGAAAAATAAAAGATAGATGACCAACTTCATAAAATTTAGAATCGAAGGTTATACGACAACATGGACCACGAGCCACCTAGGCGCATGGTATGCTATGGTACCAACTTTTCTGACTTGATAATTTGCACATTTTAGAGATATACTTAAAATTTTAGAAATATATTTAAAATGATAAAAGCAAAAAAATTATTAGAAAGTATAATTTGTTTGTAAAAAGAATTATTTAAAAATAATTCTTGAAAGATAATTATTTGTTAGCAGCTTAATATGACAGAATGAATCAGTACCGAGAGAAGTAAAAGTTTATTGAGATCTTAAGAAGATCAACTTAAATAAGAATAACATATCTATTTTCTGACTATTAAACTTGTTGGGTTTTGGTCTTTTTCAAAGTTAATTTTAGTCCCACATCGGCTAGACCAAAGGACTTGTACCTCTATTATTAGCTTTGCTAGATTAGAGATGCACATGTGTCTTGGAAAATTTATTTCCATGGGAGGGCTTCGCACTCGGGCTCATGAGGCGTAATGTGGCATTTTGTTGGCGCACTTTGCACTTAGCATAGTGCGCTGGTTGCGCTGCGTGTGCCGCGTTCTGGGCGGTTGCTACATGTTCAGGGTAGTTTTTACCATGACCCTAACTTTGTGGCAACCGAGCAGTTGCTGCAGGGCCTATAAGGGATCCTCTCTCTACAAGGCAAGATATATACAAGTAATAGAAGCCACTACAGAAAGTTTATGAAGTGTTTTTTAACACAAGTAAACAGAGAATTCAAAAGAGTACGGCTTGGTACTTTAACTAACTAGGCTTATAACAAGCCTAGTTACTAGTAAGATGCAATAAGATGTTCCGGCAGCCACAAGCCTGCAGACTCAGACTTAATCCAGGTATCCGGTCACAAGTTGAGAGAGTTGGATTAGGTGACTTAGAGGTGCAACACATGACTGTGTGCTGAAATGCCCTACTCAACGGCAAGCTACAAGTCCAATTAAAGCGCCCAGATAACGGGACTGCTTGTAGCTGGGAAATCTCTTCATGAACTACTTGATCACTCTAGTCATTATCCTAGTCAGATTCAGTATAAATTCCTGACCGTGGAAATCAGGAATTTATATCCTAGACATGATGCAGACAAAACATGTAGCTTATACAAGCACAAACACCCACGATGTCAAGACAAGAGTTACTTAGCAAGTCAAGATAGCCGTCACAATGGCATATCGAGATTATCATGTTAGGTTACTTTATCAAGTCAAGAGTGCGTCACAACGAACCACCATCAAGAATTATCGTGTCAAGTTACTTGTCAAGAGTGCACCACGACGGGTCACTATCAAGAATTATCATGTTACTTGATACTTGTTAAGAGTGCGCCTTAACAGGCCACTACGTGTTCTATCCTTACATTATCGTGAATGAGAGAAACTTGCATAAAATAGCTAGTAACATATTCTTGAAGCCAAGGAAAGGATCTACAAGTTTCATGTTTTGAGTTTTTCAAGATCTTAGCTACAAAACAGCTCAAAGAGGAAAAACAGTCATTTAGAGTGACCTGCGCGCAAGTTGAACGTTGAGCGCGGACAAAATCGCCCATGGAGCATGTTGCGCGCAAGCACGGCACGCGGCGTGCGGTAGCGAAGACACTGCACATGGTACTGTTCATCGTCCCGACAGCACCAAAAGGTGTGGGGAATCCATGAACATGAAAATGGCATAACTTGCTCATACGAAGTTGAAATCAAGCGGTTCAAAAGCCAAAATTGTGTAGAATTGAATTTTTTACAACATGGAACCATTAGATCTCGAAAATAACCAAGTTTTAGAGATCAAAACCAAGAAAAATGAAAAAAATTCAAACTTAGATATATTCATCCATCAAATCCAAAAATTGTCAAGTTCTAAAGAGGCTTAGAATCAAGTAAGGAAGAGAATGGAATAATAAAACTTGAGATCCATCATGAAGCAAGTTGCACTTGCCTACGCTTGGTAGGTGGGAGGAGTAAATGAAGAAGATAAAGAAGGTAAATGCAAATAATAGGAGGAGAGAGAAGGAGTTGACTTATTATAGCAACCCCTCTCATCTCAACCCAAAATAAACCAAACCAAGCCAAGCCAAGCCAAGTCATGTTGAACCAAATCAAGTCAAAATTTAAACCAAGGCTAAGCTAAGCAAGAGAAGTCAAAATACGGGCCACCTGACAATTGTCAGAATCTATATACGTATCCTGAAAATACGTATAACGGGAAACGGGAGGGTAGTGATAAACATCTCATGAAAAGATCCATATAGTACCAATCCGTGTTAACAACATGACAGCATCAACTAAAGTAATCTAAAGCAGAAGAATATAATCCTAACAAGTATTAAAACGGTCACATCAGAGAATGTACTCGCCAGATACCTTGAATAGCTGATATGAAAAAATGGCCAACTGGAGTCACAGAGTCCTAATTAGAACAACACAGGTTATAAAGAGTTCAATTTATATGGTAGTTGAAATTATAATACAATCTACATGTGTCTAAGTCAATCTAGGTCAAAGTCAACTCTTGGTCAACTCTGGTCAACAATCTAGTCGAACTAGGAAACTAGTCTAATATGGACAAACTAGCTAGGGTTTGGTCAACAATAGTCAAACTAGTCTAGGTTAGTCAATTCTAGGTAAACAAGTCTATGGCCTCCTAAACAATCAGTATACGAGTACCATTGCTATCTAACACAGAGCCTAAATCAAGGCACATAGCTAAACCACATAGCTAACAAGGCATATAAACTTAGTTATATAATATACATTACATATATATCACATATATCTTTACCTATATAGTACCACCCTAATATATACATATAGATATCATATATCAAGTATATATATCCTCACTATGAACCATAACCTATATCTATATGCTCTCAAAATATATAAATACTATATAACCCAAATATATATATAACCTATCTATATAACCCTTCCACAATCTAACATCACCTACTCAACTCAAACACTTAGATACTAACCCACTAACACTAGGATACCATACCAATCTTGGTCATATTGGCATCCCAAAACCAATACCTTGGTCATGAAGGTAAACTAATCATTTACCTTGAAGTTAAAGGTAATTCATATTTACCTTAAGATATTAACTTGGTATCATGAGATACCAAGATATCCCTCAAATATCTAATTAACTAACTATCTAATGTACTAACATAACATCTTAACTAATATCTAACATATAACCTATAGAGACAAACTTGCTAACATACCAATATCTAGAACTAATATAACCTACTAACATATCAATATCTAACATACTAGATATCTAACATCAAACTATCTAACAACATATCAAATATGTAACAAAATACTAACCTCTACTATCTAACTAACACTCATAATAATAAATATAACTTACACTAACATATAAAAAACTCTAATATATCTAACCCTCTACTAACCAACATCTAACAAACATACTAACATATATAACTTACACTAACATATAATAACTCTAACATATCTAACCCTCTACTAACCAACATCTAACAAACATACATTACCTAACAATAATATGTGTGTGTGTGTGTGTGTGTGTATATATATATATATATATATATATATATATATATATATATATATATATATATATATATCATACATATACTCGACAACCTATGATACCTACATTCACTTAATTTTCGTACTACATAGGCTCATAGGTTACACAAAATATCTATATCGTATAGTGACTCTTATACTTAAAATCAATATAGTACCAATTGGCCTTCACTAAATTCTAGAATTAACGTATGTTGTAGCCCTTCGTATTAGCTTTCCGAAACTTCAAACGGATCGGATTTTCGTATCCGGAAGCTCTCGGAATTGCGAAAATATCGAAACGCGTTCGTCTTTCGTACAGTTGATATTCAAATAGTTCTACAAAAAGTTATAGAATGCATTTGACCTATATATATATATTTGGAAAGCTAACTTTGATACGGTTCTTTTAAAAAAATGGAAGATTAATCAGAGTTTTAAGCTAAAAGTTATTATATTTCTAAGTTGTTATGGCTATTAAAAATGTAGATGAATATTATGACGAATTTGGGTTGTTTGGACAAAAGAAACATATCTCACTCTCCACACAACTCAAGGCACACATCAAACCACACTCCCTCTCCTCTAACACAAACACACCACTAACAACATATCCACACACATCTAAATATATGAAATATATCTAACATATATATACAAAACAGTCCATTATATAAAGAGACACTAAAATGACGAGTTGAGGCTAAAAATATGACATGTAGACTAAGCCACTTAGATCTAACCATGGGTATCCAAATGAAGCTCATTCTAACCATTCTAACTAGCATCAATCCATCCTCTAACATGTCTAAAACTAAAATTAGAACACAATTAAACCTATTAGACATTAAACCAAAACATGAGGTGTCCTAATTTGAGATCTAATAAGTAGGATACAAGACACAATTCAAACTTGCTCTAGAGAGCTTCAAATGGCCATAAAATTGAATCTAAAGGGGGTACATGTATGGGGGTGGATCCTATGGATTCAGAACAAACTAATATGTATAGAAAATCAATTTAGAGGGTTGGTTTTACCTTTTGGGACTGGTATCCCAATGATACTCTCAAGGACACGGCTCCGATACGAAGATCCTTCCAAAATGGACACTCCTCTTTGCACTTGGATGCAAATCTTTGCTAGCACCGTCCCTTAATAGTATGAGAAGGTTGGATGGAAGTTTTGGGGGAGGAATGAAGAGGTTTCGAGATCAAATCAAAGAGGGAAGCTCTCTAATTTGGGGAATAACACTTTGTGAAGAAAAAGAGGCAAGATGGAATAAAATAAAAGGAAGGAAGGCTAACCTAACTATAGTGGCTGTCATTAAAACCTATTTGGGCCTTGGAGGAAAGCCCAATATGGCCTCAACTAGTCCCTTTGGTTAATTTTAAGTTAGGTTCAAGTTTGGGATTAAAAGGGTTAAATTTAAGCCTCTAACTTAACCAATCTAACAAGTGGGATTAGTCTAAACTTACTAACTTAATTAGTGGGGTTTGTGGGCCATAACTAACTAATGTTGGATTCCCGTCTAGAGTCTAAGCTACCTGGGTCACTAACACAAGTCGGAATGAAACGAAACTCAAACCCGACTAAACAAATCCTGTAAAATCAATATTAAAATATAAAAATTCCTAAAATGTTAAAATATAAAAATGACCAAAATCATAATGCATCAATTTAAATATTATTGAAATAATATAAAATTCACCAATTAATCAAAATCCTAAATAATTCAAAAGACGCAAAATGACCAAAATATCCTTAGCCTAAAAAGTTGTAATTAGTCATTCTAATCACATGGTTAGGTCCTCATGGTCATGGTTTGTCTCTAGGCTCAACAGTTCTAGGGTTCACTAGCTAACACATCAAAATTATAATTCACCAATTTTAAATAATATTAAATTAATTAAAAAATCTCCATAAATCATAAATTCTATTATTAAATAATAAACTTTTACAAAAGTTCAAAATTACCTTCATTTCAGAAAAGTGGGTGGTTACAAATCTACCCTCCTTAGAAAAATTATCCTCGAAATTAAGATGGTCGTACTCCTTTTAGAGTCTCGTCCCCTACAATCATGGTCTTAGAAGCTCATCTAAATCATGCAATTTGAAAGAATAACATATAGGGTTATGGCAGGCAATATCAGTCTGAGGTCTCATCTAGCTATAACAGCCATACTACAGCACAAAGCAATCACAAGATATCAAAATATACAAGCAAGGGGTGTAACAAATATCACAAAAGATATGCTAAAGACTAGGTCGAAAACTCACCTCAAAATAGGTCTGGTGACTAAAATTCCCTCATAGAAGCAGGGCCTAAATTTCCAAGACATTTCTCATGAATTATGCTCTTGTTAAAACTCTTATTCCTTCTTTCTGATCTTACTCTCCCTTATCCACTTAATCATCCCAAAAATTTAAATTCCTACACCTTGTCCTAACATGTATCCAAAATCTCTAGATCAAAGTTTATGAAATCCTTGAACTTGTTCAAATCACTGTCCTCGAATTTATTCGAAGCTAATACTAATATGTCATGCAGGAACTTATTCTTTATTATAAAATCGACCTTCGTATTTCCTTCACGTACACCTTCAAATATTATTCTTCTTAAATTTTAAAACCTCCACAAAATCTTTAAATTTTTCTATAACCCAAAATCCTTGTGTTCACTCTGTCCTCTTACCAACATCTTATTCAATTTTGGTATCATTATCGCTTCATAGTTACATTCTCTTCTCTATTTCTAAATTCCCAAATTTAGCGTCACAATCTTAAATGAAATATCTCGAGAATCAATAACCTAAAATTATTCAAGTCCATAAAACAAACTGACCTCGAATATCCTTATTGTTTCTAAAGTACACCTACGAAATATCACTGTTCTAACCATCAATATATCCTACTATCCTTCTGATGAGCCGGAGGGGTCAGTAACTCCTGAACAGACTAACATCATATATGAAACTAATAGTCAAAATCAACAGAGATTTAACTATAAAGGGTTACAAGTCTAATGTCAACTAGACTACCATACCTAAGAATAAGTCCTAATACAAGCTATCAAACCATTATACTATGAAAGAGTTATAACTAATGAAGTTCTACAAAGAATTAGACTAGTTATCCGAAGTTATCCCTACTCCTAAGTTAATTGATGATGGAAAACATTATATTTTTTGACAAAGATTGAAACAAAAGCAAAGATGTTATGTTCAAAACCTTCCCAAGATACAGTCTGATAATCATATGGTCTGTCCAAATCATCGTACTCCTTCTAGTTCAAATCCCCAACAATCAAGGTCGAGAAAATTCTATTTAAAGCATGTAAAACATGATTCCTACTGGTCGTGATATCATAGTCTCGAACAAGTCACTATACTATCTATCACAGCACAAAACATCCTGACCGGTACTAATGGAATCACACAACATGATGGAAAAGAAAGACAAGAAATACAGACTTGCTAACTCGTCCCTCGTAGCGCCGGTCTCCACAACCGTCAGTGCAAAAGCCCTGCCCCTCTGGGGTATATCCCTTTGATGGTGCAGGGCATGGTGCTACGCTACAGGTGGCCTAACTCCCTCTATCTAATTCATGATACTCAAGTGACATCCACACTAATATTCTACTCCATCATACTAGGGCACCATCTATATGGTATTTATTCTACAATCTGACAATCATACATGTCAATCCAGAACCATGTTACTAGAATCCTCATTACGCCAGTAAGTACAACAGCGATAATCCATAGAGTCCGTAACTAAGGTACATACCTCTAGAATCATGGTATTTAAAAATTTTGCATTACCACTAGCTTGGATGCAAAAACTTTAAATTTCCACCTGAGAAATATATCCAAAATCAGACTCTATCTCATCATCAATGTGAGCACCCTGAATTTCGGGTTGAATTTTTTTCATTTTACTTTATTTTCCTGATTATTTGGTTTTGATAAATATTTTATTTTATTTATTTATCTGTAAGTGTACTCTTTCATGCCATTGATATTTGGAGTATCAGGGATGTTCAACTCTGGAAATCTTCTTCATGAGTTTTGGAGTGGACAGGATTACTTTCATGACGGTATATAGTGTCCCATCCAAACTTGTTCCCTTGTGCTCTTTTTGCTTCGCTGAACTTCGGGTCGATTTAGACCATTTGATTATTATTTACTTTCCTACTCTTTTTCTTGATCATTTTCAGCACGTTACCGTGACTTTTAATTTGGGAGCACAAGACCAGTCAGTTTCTTGAAACCAACTCCTCATTGATGATCTACTCGAGACGCTCGTCACCCATGACCTTCGTGTCCCACTCAGACACGTCATTTTGTGCTCTATTTGATTCGCTACAACTTTTCCGACACGTGATCCAATTTTATTTCACTCCACGACGTCACATTCATCTTCCAACTTGATTTGTGGGTCCCCTGTCGACCAAAACCTGTCAGCCCCAACTATGTACATGACCCACTTTGAGCCTACTATCCGTCCGCCACTTGCGTCCCATTTACTGGAATACCCATGTGCTACTTATTCACTCATGATCATCAACACCTAATTTTAATTCAATTTTTGCACAATGTCCGGTTTTGATCCAATTCGGCTCCACCGAGTCCAGTCCAAGCTCTATGTTACTCTCCATCATGATGCCCTCATTTTTGCTTGCCCAAAAAATAATATTCAGTACCTAGTTTATATTCCAAATATTGAGTGTGTACCCATTGATTTAAATCCCTCAATAAATTCAATCCCTATTTTATTTCCACCCTTGATTTCACTCCTAACCAATCCTAGCCCTCTATTCCTACATGGCAACTCACAACTCTCACTCCCACAAGCTGGCCGCACTAAAGGAATGCATGAGAGAATCTTTTCTCTCTCTCTCTCTCTAACTTTTTCCTTCTTTCCCTCTCTCTCATTTATTATTCACTCTCTTTCTCTCTCTCCTCTCTCATTTGTTTACACCACCACCATTACATTCAACAACAACAGCAGCAAACTGGCCAAGCCCGACCTCCTCTCTTCCTGGCTGAGCTCGGCCAACCACCACCACCACTCCACCAAACTCCTCCTCCTCCTCCTCCTATTTCCTCCTTCTTCCTCCTTCTCTTCACCAACTCGACACCACCATGGCTGCCACCACCCGAGCTTTTTCTCCTCCTCCTAAGCCTGGCCGGACCACCCCCTCCAGGCCGTCGACCACCCTGGCCGAGCCGCGCTTGCACATCACCTTCTCCACCACCATTCGATCACCTCCTACACCAAACCGTGCGCCACCACCACCTTAGCCGTCGTGGCTGTGCGCAACCACCCCAAGCATCGCCGCACCACCTTCTCTGCCGCCCCATGTGTCGCCGGGCCGTCGTGAGCACCGCCGCGCGGGAGCAACAGTGGACAACGCAACAGCAGCACCCGCGCGCGCGTGCGGGCGTGGCCTCCACCGCCGCCGCGCTGTCGTGCTCCGACGACCCCCCCTGTGCGTGGCCCACTCCGACGAACCATAGACAGCTCTTCCCTGACGGCCACCGTCCTCCGGGACGCGCCGTCGAGGCGATTCGTGCATTTTGAACGACGTCCCGTCGGGACGCGCACGGGATCGAGTTCGTTTTGGCGCTCCGTCGCAGCGACTTTGCGCGTATTTTTACGAAGATCCGACCGTTGGATCGTCGATTTCTTTATTCCGTCACAATCTTAGTATATCCACCTTCATCCCTGTCAATTTTTGTCCGTTAATTTTATCGTTTGATACATCAAAATCGGCCACCAAGTTGACCGTTTAAATTATATTAAATTTGGACAGTTTCGCGGGGCCAACTTCGTCAGCTTGTATCTCCTCCATCGCAGCTCCGTTTAGCGTGCTGCTAGTTCCGATGCGAAGCTAGTATAACCCTCTTACTACCCCCTCCAGTTTCGTTTCATTGTGAATTTGTTTGATTGGTTGAATTCGATGCCAAAGTTGGTCGTCCGAATTCGTAATTTCCAACTTGTAAAATTCTATTTTTGAACACGGGACTCCAGATTTCATTTCTGACACCACCATTAGACTTGTGGCGTCGTTCTAGCATGTTTTCATATAAAATTTGTTAGATTTGGAGAACGTGGGCCCTGGCACGTTTTTCAGTGCAAAGCGGGTCCCACATTCTGGGTCAACGGGACTTTTTGACGCCGGCTCATCGGGATCCAATTTCGGATATACCATTGAGTTTGTATCGTCATTCTGGACTCATTGACATATAATTTGCTAGGTTTTGGTGGACATTGGGTCCGGCACGCATTTCGGTGCAAGTCGGATACCAATATCCGGGTCACAGGTCATTTTGAGATCGGCTCATCAGAATACAATTCTGGATATACCGTTGAGTTCGTATCATCATTCTGGACTCGTTGACAGGTAGTTTGCTGAGTTTTGAGAACTTTGGCTCCGGTACGCATTTCCGTGCAAACCAGAATTCCAAGTTCTGGTCAACGGGCCAAATGGAGATCGGGTCAACGGAATCCAATTCTGGAGATACCGTTGGGTTCGTATCGACACTCTGGTTTCGTGGACATATAATTTTTTATATTTTGTAGACTTGTTTTCTTGCACGTTTTTCGGTGCAAAACGGCTCCGACACGAACACCGTTTTGATCCAAAATTACCTTTTTGCCCTTGTGTCCAAATTGGACCGTTGGGTAGGCTATCCTAGCTAATTTAACCGTTCTGGACACGTTGACGATGTTCATTTCATCGTCCGACAATGTTTGTTGATAATTTCTCTGAGCTTAACCTTTTTATAATTAATTAATAATTAATTCATATAATGTTCGTATTTCGGGATTAGTACAACGAAACTGAGATCAGCCAATTCCAGTGATCTCACATCGCTGAAATTGACAAGTTGGACACGTGGATCACTATAATAAGATTATCAGCCTTACCGATAATCTCCTTATATCGATTTACGTGTCGAAAGTTTCGACGTACAAATAACGAAGTACACTTTATATTGGACTAGAATTGACCCTGTTTGACCAGAGTTGACCAGTTGATCCAAAGTCAACTGTAAGTCAACACTTGACCTAGTTTGACTAGATTATTGACCGGAGTCGACCTAGAGTTGTTTTGACTTAGAAGAACCTAGAATAATATAGATTGCCTGTAGAGATTCTTTTATTACAACTTGAACACCTTGTAACCTGTGTTGCTTTAAATAGGACTCTGTGGCTTCAGTCGGACCCCCTATACTTATCAGTTGTTCAGGTTACCAGGCGAGTACATTCTCTGATCATTTTATATCCTGCTTAAAATTATTTTCCTGCTTTAGATTACTTTACTTGATGCTGTCACGTTGGTAACACGGATTAGTACTATATGGATCCATTCTTGAGATGTTATCTCCTCAGGGAGCATCGTATACTACATGTTCTGTGCGTTTTACTTACATGGTGTATCACTATGCTTCACGGTTCTTCGATCATTTGTGACATGTATTCTCATGATCACAGAGTCTTCCCAGAATTACCCCATTGTGGGCATTTCCAGAATCACCCATTTATAGGCTATCCATGTATCACCCCTTGTGGGCCTTGCATGGAATCATAACATAACCTGGTTGGATCCTTGTGTATTGATTGGGGGTACAGGGGAGTAGAAATAGCATGTGAATAATTCCAAATAATATAATCTTGAACCACCTCTCATGAATTACCTCTACCTGTTCACATGTCTAGCTTGTACTCTGATTCACTAGTCACTGTTAGTTCTCTACTTATAGTAGATATTTCTATTACTCTCTCTCTGTTTACATACTGTATTTCTTTCAGATCCTGTATCTTACTTTACTGTATGATTATATTTTCTAACCTGCTATGATCTGTTGAAATGTACTATGCTCGCTCCAGTCCTGACTGGACCTGTTGATAAATTTTACAGATAGCCTGGAGTTTGCCTGCTAGCCTAGAGGAGACAGTAGAGGTTGTATAGATATCTAGGGTTTATTCATAATTTATTTTCAGTTGTTTTGAGAT
This sequence comes from Iris pallida, assembly GCA_029216955.1. Lineage (NCBI taxonomy): Eukaryota > Viridiplantae > Streptophyta > Magnoliopsida > Asparagales > Iridaceae > Iris > Iris pallida. Next base: position 3,098,965 of record JANAVB010008794.1, read on the forward strand.
GTATTTATGGATTACTGTATTTGGGTTTTGAGATGTATCCTGAGTTTGTATCTTAGACACTAGACTTCTATCTGTTGTATCTCTTTTTGATTTCATGTTTTATCTATCTTCCTTTATGCTCTACCTTAGATGTGATTGAGTTTACATTCTGCTATGTCATCTCCATTCGGGGAGTATAAACTGTTTAGTCTTATACTGTTAGATGTATTGAGACCTAGGACAGCGTTCTACCGCCGACACTGCGGCGTAGGCTGGGCGTTGTTACGTTCTCGTGCCCTAACTCTAGGGTGCGGGTCGTGACACGTTTTTAGTGGTGGCCCATGCAGGTCGAGTTTATGTAGTAGTATTCGAAGTAGGGTACCACTACAGCCTGCACTAGGAATATGATATATTTTGAAGATACTCAATCACAGTTAGGAACCCTTGAGAGATTCCTAGGACGACCCTGGAGAATCTTATTGAACTTCGATTTGAAAACTCTTTTCCTTGATTTGATTTATCCTTACTTTCTGCTATTGAATTTGATTTTGATGGATTATTATTGGATTTGAGTTTGTATTTATTGATTTTGATGAAGATTGTTGAATTTTGAATCTTGATGTTAGCTATAGCATCCGAGTTTGTAGTTATATGATTTGAAGGATTTTTGTTCATTTTTGAATCTTGATGTTGTTGATAAATTTGATTTTTGAGTATTCATTGTTGATTTAAATTAATTTTGTCAAGATGAAATTGTATGGGCTAGGTCATCTAAGTTATGGAGTCTAGTCTTATACAGTCATATTAGCCAGCATGGTGAGGACATATAGTCTGACTTGGATATATTTCTCGGGTGTGGGAATTTAAGGTTTTCGCAGCCAAGCTAGCGGCACCGCGAAAATGTTAAATACCATGATTTTAGAGATATGTGCATAAGTCAAGGGCTCTGTGATTATCGTAGCCTTGCTTACTAGTATGACGAGAATTTAGAGTACCATGATCTTGGACAGACGCATATGATTATCAGATTGTACCTTAAAGGTTTTCGAACATGCTTTCTCTACCTTGTTTCAGTCCTTCAAAAAAAAAGAATTATTAATTGTTTTGTTTTGTTTTGCTTCTCATTTTTACTTAGGATATAACTTTAGCTATTTTTATAAACCTTGTGTAACTTCTTACCATGAAATTCTTCTTAATGAATCGATGATTTTGCTAGACTTTATCTTGGGATTGATATTCTAGTTCTGGGTTTCAAAATGGTTTCCTCTTTTTAAAACGGATAAGCAGAACAGATTTTATTACCATTTCTTTTCCTGCCAATATTTTATTACCATCATTCCTTGTCTTATACAACTATCCTGATTATATCAATTCCGTCTCGTATCTCATTCTGTCAGCTGTACTTGAACTCTTGAATCTGCATATCGTTTTTATCTGAGAAATGTTGAGGAAGTGACGTAAATCATCTAGTATGGAAATGACGTAATTGGTTATCAAGTGATGATTTTGTAGGAATCAAAATGTTGGATGTCAAATGTGAAAATTCGAAATGGAGATGTGGTAAAGGTTTAAAATGAAATCGAGGGATAAATGTTATTAATTTAGAAACAATTGCAGAAAATTTGATTATGAGTAATTCATGGATGTGTTTAAAAAAAAGAATATTAGAGGTCAACCTAGTTTTGAGAACTTAGAAAATCTTGGTTATTGATTCTTGGGAACTATTACAAGGCTATGTAGAAATTTAATAATGGGAAGGAGAATTTGATTGTATCCGATGATCTTGCAAAATTGAATTGGATATTGTAAGAGGATGACTAGAGACAGAGAGAACACATGGATTTTAAGCTATAGAAATTATTTTAGATAATTGGAGAAATTGTAGAATTCAAAAGGATAATATTTGGAGGTGAACGTTGAAGAAATTATGAAGGTTGATTTATAAACAAGAATAAAATTTTGTGTGACATAGTGGTATTGGAGTTTAGTAAATACGAGACTTGACTTAGACAAGTACAAGGATTTCATAAACTAGATTTAGAGGTTTCAGATCTAATTTAGAATGAGGCGAAGGAATTCGAAATTTTGATTTAAATGAATAAGTGTCGACTCCTAAAAAAGAGGGGTATGCTTCATGGAAAATATTTTAGGAGTTTGAAATTTTGTCTATGGTGATCATGGTAGAAGTTTAGATGACTGAAGAAAAAAAAAATATTTGAGGGTAGACATATAACGGTTGATTTATATTAGGATTTGTGAGAAAATATGATTAGCAAATGATAAACTGATAGTATTAGAGAGAGATGATTTACTGACTTCGTATGAAATCTTTTCCTGTTTTTCTCTAAAAAGGTTTTCAATATCATTGAATCCTAGTTTCCTTAATCACGACCAAATCAAATTCGATTATCTTTTCTTATCATATTTATATCTTGGGTTGTACTTAATTAAATTAAATTTGATTGTGACCTGAATCTCTATCCTTGTATGCTCGATCTCAGGCTTTGTTGAACCTGTCCTCCATATTGCCTAAATCTTGATTTCCCTAATTTGATCAACTTAGATCGTATCGAAACTAGATATTCTTAATATATATATTGTGATTTGATTTCCATACAAGTGACTTCATTCTTTAACTTTGATTTTGATTTTTCTGAACCCTTTATGGATAATTGGTAGTTATCTTTACTTTTTTTATGAGTATCGGTTTTCACATAGGATGGTAGGCTGTCTTACAGTTTTGATGATTTTTTATTCTGTGTCCTTTCTGGTTTAACACCCTAGACTGCTTGTGTGTTTTGATACCCTATGACCGATTCAGTTAGCATGACTAGTATACCTAGATGAAACTTTCACTACCACCGTATGCCATGACCCTGTATGACGTCCCTTTTTGATGGTATGTTTTATTTAAGTTCTGGGATTTGATTGTGGGGGTTTGACCTAGAGGGAGTACGAACATTTTAATTTCGAGGATGAAATTTTTATAAGGTGGGTAGGATGTGAGCACCCTGAATTTCGGGTTAAATTTTTTTCATTTTACTTTATTTTCCCGATTATTTGGTTTTGATAAATATTTTATTTTATTTATTTATCTGTAAGTGTACTCTTTCATGCCATTGATATTTGGAGTATCAGGGATGTTCAACTCTGGAAATCTTCTTCATGAGTTTTGGAGTGGACAGGATTACCTTCATGACGGTATTTAGTGTCCCATCCAAACTTGTTCCCTTGTGCTCTTTTTGCTTCGCTGAACTTCGGGTCGATTTAGACCATTTGATTATTATTTATTTTCCCACTCTTTTCCTTGATCATTTTCAGCACGTTATCGTGACTTTTAATTTGGGAGCGCAAGACCAGTCAGTTTCTTGAAACCAACTCCTCATTGATAATATACTCGAGACGCTCGTCACCCATGACCTTCGTGTCCCACTCAGACACGTCATTTTGTGCTCTATTTGATTCACACAACTTTCCCTACACGTGACCCAATTTTATTTCACTCCACGGCGTCACATTCATCTTCTAACTTGATTTGTGGGTCCCCTGTCGACCAAAACCTGTCAGCCCCAACTATGGACATGACCCACTTTGAGCCTACTATCTGTCCGCCACTTGCGTCCCATTTACTGGAATCCCCATGTGCTACTTATTCACTCATGATCATCAACACCTAATTTTAATTCAATTTTTGCACAATGTCCGATTTTGATCCAATCCGGCTCCACCGAGTCCAGCCCAAGCTCCATGCTACTCTCCATCATGATGCCCTCATTTTTGCTTGCCCAAAAAATAATATTCAGTACCTAGTTTATATTCCAAATATTGAGTGTGTACCCATTGATTTAAATCCCTCAATAAATTCAATCCCTATTGTATTTCTATCCTTGATTTCACTCCTAACCAATCCTAGCCCTCTATTCCTACATGGCAACTCCCAACTCTCACTCCCACAAGCTGGCCGGCCCTAAAGGAATGTATGAGAGAATCTTTTCTCTCTCTCTCTAACTTTTTCCTTCTTTCCCACTCTCTCATTTATTATTCACTCTCTTTCTCTCTCTCCTCTCTTATTTGTTTACACCACCACCATTACATTCAACAACAACAGCAATAAACTGGCCGAGCCCGACCTCCCCTCCTCCTGGCCGAGCTCGGCCAACCACCACCACCACTCCACCAAACTCCTCCTCCTCCTCCTCCTCCTATTTCCTCCTTCTTCCTCCTTCTCTTCACCAACTCGACACCACCATGGCTGCCACCACCCGAGCTTCTTCTCCTCCTCCCAAGCCTGGCTGGACCACCCCCTCTAGGCCGTCGACCACCCTAGCCGAGCCGCGCTTGCACATCACCTTCTCCACCACCATTCGATCACCTCCACACCAAACCGTACGCCACCACCACCTTAGCCGTCGTGGCTGTGCGCAACCACCCCAAACATCGCTGCACCACCTTCTCCGCCGCCCCATGCATCGCCGGGCCGCCGCGAGCACCGCCGCGTGCGGGCGCAAAAGTGGACAGCGCAAAACAGCAGCACCCGCGCGCGCGTGCGGGCGTGGCCGCTGCCGCCGCAGCGCTGTCGTGCTCCGACGACCCCCCCTGTGGGTGGCCCACTCCGGCGAACCATAGGCAGCTCTTCCCTGACGGCCACCGTCCTCCGGGACGCGCCGTCGAGGCGATTCGTGCGTTTTGAACGACGTCCCGTCGTGACGCGCGCGGGATCGAGTTCGTTTTGGCGCTCCGTCGTAGCGACTTCGCGCACGTTTTTCAGAAGATTCGACCGTTGGATCGGCGATTTCTTAGCTCCGTCGCAATCTCGGTATATCCACCTTCATCCCTGTCAATTTTCGTCCATTAATTTTATCGTTTGTACATCAAAATCGGCCACCAAGTTGACCGTTTAAATTGTATTAAATTTGGACAGTTTTGCGGGGCCAACTTCGTCAGCTTGTATCTCCTCCACCGCAGCTCCGTTTGGCGAGCTACCAGTTCCGGTGCGAAGCTGGTATAACCTTCTTACTACCCCTCCAGTTTTGTTTCATTGTGAGTTTGTTTGATTGGTTAAATTCGACGCCAAAGTTGGTCGTCCGAATTCGTAATTTCCAACTTGTAAAATTCCATTTTTGAACACGGGACTCCAGATTTCATTTCTGACACCACCATTAGACTTGTGGCGTCGTTCTGGCATGTTTTCATATAAAATTTGTTAGATTTGGAGAACGTGGGCCCTGGCACGTTTTTCGGTGCAAAGCGGGTCCCACATTCTGGGTCAATGGGACTTTTTGACGTCGGCTCATCGGAATCCAATTCCGGATATACCGTTGAGTTCGTATCGTCATTCTGGACTCGTTAACATATAATTTGCTAGGTTTTGGTGGACATTGGGTCCGGCATGCATTTCGGTGCAAGTCGGATACCAATATCCGGGTCAACGGGTCATTTTGAGATCGGCTCATCGTAATCCAATTCCGGATATACCGTTGAGTTCGTATCATAATTCTGGACTTGTTGACAGGTAGTTTGCTGAGTTTTGAGAACTTTGGCTCCGGCACGCATTTTCGTGCAAACCGGAATTCCAAGTTCTGGTCAACGGGCCAAATGGAGATCGGGTCAACGAAATCCAATTCTGGAGATACCGTTGGGTTCGTATCGACATTCTGGTTTCGTGGACATATAATTTGTTATATTTTGTAGACTTTTTTTCTTGCACATTTTTCGGTGCAAAACGGCTCCGACACGGACACCGTTTTGACCCAAAATTACCTTTTTGTCCTTGTGTCCAAATTGGACCGTTGGGTAGGCTATCCTAGCTAATTTGACCATTCTGGACACGTTGGCGATGTTTATTTCATCGTCCGACTATGTTTGTTAATAATTTCTCTGAGCTTAACCTTTTTATAATTAATTAATAATTAATTCATATAATGTTCGTATTTCGGGATTAGTACAACGAAACTGAGATCAGCCAATTCCAGTGATCTCACATCGCTGAAATTGACAAGTTGGACACGTGGATCACTATAATAAGATTATCAGCCTTACCGATAATCTCCTTATATCGATTTGCGTGTCGAAAGTTTCGACGTACAAATAACGAAGTACACTTTATATTAGACTAGAATTGACCCTGTTTGACCAGAGTTGACCAGTTGACCCAAAGTCAACTGTAAGTCAACACTTGACTAATTTGACTAGATTATTGACCGGAGTCGACCTAGAGTTGTTTTGACTTAGAAGAACCTAGAATAATATAGATTGCCTGTAGAGATTCTTTTATTACAACTTGAACACCTTGTAACCTGTATTGCTTTAAATAGGACTCTGTGGCTTCAGTCGGACCCCCTATACTTATCAGCTGTTCAGGTTACCAGGCGAGTACATTCTCTGATCATTTCATATCCTGCTTAGAATTATTTTCCTGCTTTAGATTACTTTACTTGATGCTGTCACGTTGGTAACACGGATTAGTACTATATGGATCCATTCTTGAGATGTTATCCCCTCAGGGAGCATCGTATACTACATGTTCTGTGCGTTTCACTTATATGGTGTATCACTATGCTTCACGGTTCTTCGATCACTTGTGACATGTACTCTCATGATCACAGAGTCTTCCCAGAATCACCCCATTGTGGACATTTCCAGAATCACCCATTTATGGGCTATCCATGTATCACCCCTTGTGGGCCTTGCATAGAATCATAACATAACCTGGTTGGATCCTTGTGTATTGATTGGGGGTACGGAGGAGTAGAAATAGCATGTGAATAATTCCAAATAATATAATCTTGAACCACCTCTCATGAATCATCTCTACCTGTTCACATGTCTAGCTTGTACTCTGATTCACTAGTCACTGTTAGTTCTCTACTTATAGTAGATATTTCTATTACTCTCTCTCTGTTTACATACTGTATTTCTTTCAGATCATGTATCTTACTTTACTGTATGATTATATTTTCTAACCTGCTATGATCTGTTGAGATGTACTATGCTCGCTCCAGTCCTGACTGGACCTGTTGATAAATTTTACAGATAGCCTGGAGTTTGCCTGCTAGCCTAGAGGAGACAGTAGAGGTTGTATAGATTGCTAGGGTTTATTCATAGTTTATTTTCAGTTGTTTTGAGATGTATTTATGGATTACTGTATTTGGATTTTGAGATGTATCCTGAGTTTGTATCTTAGACACTAGACTTCTATCTGTTGTATCTCTTTTCGATTTCATATTTTATCTATCTTCCTTTATGCTCTACCTTAGATGTGATTGAGTTTACATTCTGCTATGTCACCCCCATTCGGGGAGTATAAACTGTTTAGTCTTATACTGTTAGATGCATTGAGACCTAGGACAGCGTTCTACCGCCGACACTGCGGCGTAGGGTGGGCGTTGTTACGTTCTCGTGCCCTAACTCTAGGGTGCGGGTCGTGACAATCAAACCAGCTAATATGTCTATAGAAGACCCTAGATTCCATGACTGAGACAACCTAGCCCATAATGTTATCTTGGTAGAAAATTAAGTCAATAATGAATACCAAGAATCAAATTCAACGATGAACAAGAAAGTAGACAGATACTGTCAGAATCGAATTTCGAGATAGTTTATAATGATATTCTCAAGGGTCATCCTAGGAATCTTCTCAAGTAGTCCTAACTGTGATTGAGTAACCTCTCTGCTAAAGCCTGTTCCTTAGTTCCTATCGTAGGCGTACAGCAGTACAACTAATTGTTGTACTACCACAACATCGCACTAATGCGACTCTCGACTTGTATGGGCTACCACTAAAAATGTGTCATGACCCGCACCCAGTGTAGGGACACGAGAAGTGGGTACGTCCAGCCTACGCCACAGTGTCGGCGGTAGAACGCTGTTCTAGATTGCTAACTAAACAACTCACATAATATATATAATGTACCTGTCAGATCTCAACTCCGAATGGAGGACAAGTATAAGATATAATATAACTCAATCACAGTCAAACTATGATAAGAAAACACAAAAATCTAATAAATAAACTAAACTCAAACAATAACTTGAATAAACTTCTAAATAACAACATCGCAAACAATCTCAAATATAACTCAATCTCTACTTATTACAATTCAAGTTCTAAAAGAGAGGCTAAACCAAACTAGCAATCTACTCCAAGCTCTATTGGTCCTCTAGGCTAGCTATGAATCTCCATGCTACCTGTAATATTTTCAACAGGTACAATCAGGACAGGAACAAGCACAATATATCTCACGCAGTTCATATCATGACATGAAATATAAGCATGCTATAAAGTAAGATATATGAAATACTGAAGAATATACATGAAGTAAAAGAGATGATTGTAAGGAAATATCTACTATAAGTAAAGAACAATCAGTGGCTAGTGATGTAGAGTACAAGATAGACATGTAAACGGCTTGAATTTGCACATGAATACACTAAAGAGTTTGCACATGATTATACTACTTTGGAAATGTACACATGACCATTTATACTCCCCCGTACCCCAATCAATACACAAAGATCCAGACAAGTTATGTTATTGCACATGATTTCATGTGGGTCCCATAAATGGGTGCACATGAAGTATACATAGGGGCTCTATGAACATGAGAGTACATGAATCACAAGAGTGCACATGAATGATGAAAGCACATGAATACATAATGTATGTGAAAAGCACATGACATGATGTATTCCGATGCTCCCGAGGGGGATAACATCTCATGAAAAGATCCATATAGTACCAATCCGTGTTAACAACGTGACAGCATCAAGTAAAGTAATCTAGAGCAAGAATATAAATCCCAACAAGTACGAAAAGGTCAGAGAATGTACTCGGCTGATACCCTGAATAGCTGATATAAAAAGATGGCCAACTGGAGTTACAGAGTCCTAGTTAGAGCAACAAAGGTTATAAAGAGTTCAATTTATATGGCAATTGAAATTATAATGCAATCTACATGGGTCTAAGTCAAACTAGTTAACTCTTGGTCAACTCTGGTCAACAATCTAGTCAAACTAGGACAACTAATCTAATGTAGTCAAACTAGCTAGGGTTTGGTCAACAATAGTCAAACTAGTACAGGTTAGTCAATTCTAGGTAAACAAGTCTATGGCCTAAACAATCGGTATACTAGTACCATTGCTATCTAACACATAGCCTAAATCAAGGTACATAGCTAAATCACATAGCTAACAAGGCACACAAACTTAGTTATATAATATACATTACATATATATCACATATATTCTTACCCATATAGTACCACCCTAACACATACATATAGATATCATATATCAAGTATATACATATCCTCATTATAAACCATAACCTATATCTATATGCTCTCATAATATATATAGATACTATATAATCCAAAAATATATATACCTATCTATATAACCCTTCCACATTCTAACATCACCTACTCAACTCAAACACTTAGATACTAACCAACTAACACTAGGATATCATATCAACCTTGGTCATATTGTCATTCCAAAACTAATACCTTAGTCATAAGGTAAACTAATCATTTACCTTGAAGGTAAAGGTAATTCATATTTACCTTAAGATACTAACTTGGTATCATGAGATACCAAGATACCCCTCAAATATCTAATTAACTAACTATCTAATGTACTAACATAACATCTTAACTAATATCTAACATATAACCTATAGAGACTAACTTGCTAATATACCAATATCTAGAACTAACATAATCCACTAACATATCAATATCTAACATACTAGATATCTAATATCAAACTATCTAACAACATATCAAATAACTAATAAAATACTAACCTCTACTATCTAACTAACACTCATACTAATAAATATAACTTACACTAACATATAACAAACTCTAATGTATCTAACCCTCTACTAACCAACATCTAACAAACATACTAACATATATAACTTACACTAACATATAATAAATCTAACGTATCTAACACTCTACTAGCCAACATCTAACAAACATACAAACATATATTACCTAACAATTATATTATATATATATATATATTTTATATATATATATATATATATATATATATATATATATATATATATATATATATATATATATATATACGTACTAACATGAGATGAGCGCCGCTCCGGAGAGATCATGAAACCCTAGCTCCCTTCGATCCCTACCGACTCTGGCGTGGCCCTAGGTCAGGCCGGCGTACCCCCGTCGGGTGGCTGGACCATTTGGTCGTCACCTACCTCTTTATTTTTGACTTCTGTTTTAGGGTTTCATGGCAAAGTCGTTCGCGGAGGTAGTGGGGGGCCAGCCTTTGGTCGCCCACGCCTTTCCCCCAAGAATTATATCTACCTTTAAGGGAGCTCATGCGGTTTTCTTTTCGGAGGAGGAAGAACAGTCATTGATTGATCTTTTGAAGTATGCTCTAGTTGGAAAGTTTTTACATTCTCGGTCGCCTATCGATTTAATTTATAAAGCGCTTTCAGGGTTTGAATTCCCTGGATCCATCAAAGCAGGTCTTATTGATGGCAAGCACATCCTCATTCGTCCCTCTAATGTTGAGGATTATTTACGTCTTCGATCCAAAGATACTTGGTATATTGCCAGGGCTCCTATGCGCTTGTTCAAATGGGATCCCGATTCTCTTCCTCCTGTGAATCCTCCATCATGCCTACTTGGGTGTCATTAACAAACCTTCTTCATCATCTGTTTAATAAAGAAGCGTTGTTTGCCATCACTTCTTCTATAGGCACTCCATTAAAAATTGATAAGGCTACTTCAGATTTATCTCGCCATAGCATGCCTAGAATTTTTGTTGAAGTCGATGCATATAAACCCCTGCAACAGCGGATCAGGATAAACTTGCCTCGAGGAAGAAGTTTTTGGCAATCAGTTGATTATGAGTCATCTCCAGTTTATTGCTCTCATTGTCGTCATCAGGGTCATGCAGCAGATTCGTGCAAAGTGGCAAAGCAGAAAAATCGAGTCCGTGGTAAGGAACCACACGTGATAACTGAGCCTCATTTAAGCAAGGAGGCTGCCACTCATGATGAAGGCCAACCCTCTAATATAGTCCTCGAGAATTTGGGACAGGCGTCAAATCCGACGGACATTGAAGTCCCTAACACTCTCATTAATGAAGCTCTTTTACCTATGAATTCTAATGCTGATCAGGGGGCACCAAATGAGACAGTGGCGGCTACTCATGAATTTCCAGTTAGTGAAATTTTGCCAACGCACGTCCCAGTACAGGCTGAAGACATTGGAGTGGAGACTGACACAATAGTGCATGATGATGTTGAGGGGACAGATGACGGCGACCCAGCTCAGATGGATAATGAGACCGAGCAGTTGGAAGAAGGTGAAATACATATGCATGAGCTCTCTTGTGCGGATGAAATTGATGCTGAAGAACATGGAGTCACAACCACACATAAAAAGACCAGAAAAAAGAAAGCTCCAGAGCCGACTGATCGACGCACTCGATCATCAGAAAAACTTACAGTCGCTGGTACCTCCTCCACCTCCCTTAATGTTTAACACACTATTGTGGAATGTGAGGGGGATTGCTGCAAAGTTGACCTTCAAAAGAATCAAGAGTCTTTGTAGACTTCATAAAATTCAAGTACTAGTTGTAATTGAGCCAAAGGTTGATAATAATCAGTTGCTGAACTATCAGTTGAAATTGGGTTTTGCTGCTGCTTTTGCTAATGATCGAGGTAATATTTGGGTTTTCTCTAAGCATGCATGTACCATGGTATTGCAGGATTTTTTTGATCAGGCATTAACCATTTCAGTTCGCCATGAGTTATTTCCAAAGGAAGTAAAGTTCTCGTTGGTGCATGGACATAGCAAGAAGGAGGGGAGACGTCAGCTATGGAGTCGGCTTCTTTGGGTGTAGCGCCAGTTTTAGCTCCCTCGGGCAGTTGGAGGCAATTTTAATGCTGTATGTCATTCAAAGGAGAAGGTCGGGGGGCTGCCACCATGCCCAGTCTCTATGCAAGAGTTTCTGAATTTTCAATTGTCCGCAGGCCTTACTGACATTCCTTTTAAGGCAAGTAGCTTCACCTGGCTCAAATCTACTGAGGGGGATAGGCAAGCTTCGAGATTGGATAGAGTTCTCCTGGATAATGATTGGTTACGGATTGCTTCAGCTTCTGTAGTTGATCATCTTAGCCGTACTGAATCCGATCACACTCCTTTATTGTTGTCTCTGCGGAACACACAGGCTTGGGGACCGAATCATTTTCGTTTTCTGTCATTCTGGACCAAACACACTAATTTTAAATCCATTGTACAATCATCTTGGACATCAGTGAATCATCCTAATGGCTTAATATGTTTAGAGATGCGGGTGGCTGCTTGTCGAAAGGCATTATCCACTTGGAGTCATCAAACTTTTGGTAACATATTTCAAGAGGTGAAGAAGGCGAAAGATTGTGTGTTAGCAGCGGAGCTTCAGTTTGAGACTAATGCCTCCTTAGAGAACAAAGTGTGCCTTCATCGCACAATGGCGAATCTTAAACGAAGAGTGATTGTTGAAGAAGATTTTTGGCGGCAAAAAGCTCGGTTAAGATGGGATTTGGAAGGGGATAAGAACACTACATACTTTCATGAATGTGTGAATAGCAAGCATCGTAAACTAGGATTCGTTCTCTCATAGGGGAGGATGGTATTTCGAAGGAGTCATTGTCAGATATTCAAGACATTGTAAATGATTATTATGAAACCATGTTCAAATTCGAGGCAATCGTCCAAGATAATGCTCTACTGACGGTCATTCCTCAGCTGGTCATGCAAGAGGATAACGACCCCCTTACTGCAGCTCCTATATTGGAGGAATTGTAAAACCCCTTATAATTTAAAGGAATATTTAAATTATTTTTGAATTTTATTTAATTCTAATTTATTTTTATCTTATTTATATTATATAAAAGGACTATAGCCATGGTTGAGTTTGAATATGCAAGACGACTAGAAAGTATGGCATGCCTAGCGTAGTCGGGTGCTTTAACTAGTATGCTAGCCATGTTAGGAATGTCATGGTCATATTATAATCTCTTGCATGTTAACCATTCAAATTATGGTACAAGTTATATTTTTATTTAATTAATAAGTAAGAAAGCCTTTATGACTTTTTAGGAGATCCGGTTGCACCGAACCTTCCCAAACCTCTTCCAAGCCAAACCCAACCCTATGTAGGCATGTTGGACATTAATAAATATTAATAATTACATTTATTTGTATTTAATTCAGATTTTATAGTGTAATTATATAGATAGAATTAAATAGTTCTATATTAGGAAATCCCTTTTTAAATCCTCAATCCAATCAACTTGCCAACTTACCAAACAACCAAATCATGTCAAGTGGACCCCCACCATGATAATTTCGGCCAAGCAACCCCCCCATGGCCAAATGCATCAAATTAAATAGGATTTAAATCCTAGATTGCTTAAAATTTATTTAAGGATATGTTTAAATATACCAACTTATCCCAAACCTTAACCAAATCCTAATCTTTCTCTCCCTCACCTTTGGCCGAACAAAACCCCTCTCCCTCTCCATAATTTCAGCAGCAACAAACTCTCCATAGCATCTATACATCATCTCCTCCATTGCACATCTCTCCATCCTTCACAAAAACTCATCTCCTCCACCATACATCCCCGAAATTCCTCAAAACAAACCCTAAAAACTCTATCTCCTCCATCCAATCCTCTATAGCCATTATCAACTCTCCCATACTCACCAAGAGAGGATTATCAAGTGAAGATAGCGGAAAAGATTGGAGCTTTGGTGAAGAGAAGTCATCATCACCCTTTCTAGCAAGGATCTTTGGTAAGAACCCAAATCTTTTCTTCTAAAAACCTTTGCTAAATTCTGTAGAAAATATATTATTAATTCTGTATAAATCATATTTTTGATAGATTTTGTTAGGTATAATCATCCATAAAGGTTTCATGAAATGTATGCGTAATATTCATGTGTTGGTAGGATCAAAATTAACCCCATTGTAAAGAAACTTTGAGTTATTGGTGCCTATTTTCGAAACTGAATTTTATGTGTGTTCATATACATAAATTAGGATTTTTAAGTATTTTTCCACGATTTTAGCAACTCAAACCTGGTCGAAAAAAATTGTAGGTCAAAACTAGTTAATTTCGGGTAACCGGCTGACCTAGAATGTCCCAAACTTGTAGTATAACTCAACCCTTGTACCTCTAATATTATTCTATCAAATAAATTATTTTATTGCTGTTTAAAATATATTTTTGGTTATTTTAGCAATTTTGAGTCATTAACTATGTTCCGGGCGAGTTTCGGGTAGACTAGCTGACTTATTAATCAACTAGTCATAAATGTCTTTAGAAATATTAATTCTGGAATTTCAGAGATAAATCTGTAGAAAATTAGTTTAAATATTATTTTTATAATTTTTTTATAATTTTTAAGTATGTTATTGAAGTAGGGGCATAACCGACTAATTAAAAGTTAGAAACTCAAAAACTGTGTTTCGATGTCTCGTGGAACCTGTGTGTGATTGTATGGATCTAAATGGTTCCATGAGAGATTGAATATAATTTTAACACATTACTTTGACTAATTAAGTCGTATCGTAAGTTTCATAAGTAGTAACTGTCACGTCCCGTACCCGCTTTTCCGGATACGAGACGTGTCCAAGCCAGCCTACGCCGCAGAGTCGGCGGTAGAACACTGTCAAGCCCGCAAGAAATAAATGCTCAAAATATAACATTTGCTGCTCATTCACATTTCTAAATTTGTTACAACATTTATAATTAAAGAAAGTACAAGATTTTACAATTAATGAAATTGTTACAACTACTATCTATTTCTAGGTTGCTGTCCGCAAGTACACCCGTATCCCCCAAGCTAGGTGAATCCACGGCTAACCTGAAAAATGTTGGTTTCCAGTCAGGAATGGAACAAGTACACAAACCGACGGCAGTGCGAAAACACAATAGAATTAACAAGACATGAAAATAACATATGAGATATGAAAACTGGAAAGTACTGATGACATGGCACGGTAGAGAAGTAAACAAGGAAAAACTAATAAAAGACATCTATCTAGGTGGTGTGAAATATCTGTTTCGACATGTGAACGGCTATGGGGTAAATCAGGCTCACTGCACGTGTCGTGTGCAGCGGCTATCATTCACGAGAGGCACTGGGATAATTCTGGGTAGCCCACATGTCTACTAAGATATTTCCCCTCCCGACTATTCCGTGTGACGAGCTTGTCAACAAGCAGCAAGATATATGTATAGACATGAAATGAGAAAACTACTATGAATCGGAAAGCAATCAGAAAGTGCACTTGCCTGGGGTCCTAGCTGGTGAAACCGACAATTCCGTTGCGTTTGGAATAGTCCACTTAGCCTAGGGTAATGTTCGGGTTGCAAGAAAATAGGAAATTATCGATTAGTCGTGATTAATGATTTATAATCGAAGGAAAATTAAATAAATACGTATATTATTTTAGAAAATAATTTGTAAATATTTTAGATAAATATTCTAGAAAAATGACTTTAGGGATAAAACCTAATTATAAAAATTTTAGAAGCATAATAGGTATTTAACCTTTTTAAGAAATATTTATTTTATAATACCTATAATATTTAGAAAATATATTTCTATTAGCCAGAATACTTTTAGATGAAAATCTAGCGAACCACTTTTGGGGTAAAACTGAATTTGTTAAAAATATACTTTTGTGATCAGAGCTATATTTAAAATATTGTAAAAAATAATATAATAACATATTTAGGACTTCTGACACAGTTTAAATAAATAGATGTAGGCTTATAACCCCATATAATATTTTGTTATCAGATAATTTTTAGAAAACTACTTAATATATAATTATTTTAGAATAAATATTATGACAGTATAACTACATATACCCATATTCACTGCTATAATATAATGATAATATGCATGCCTCGATTTTGAAGAAGCATAATAATGCCTAAAGCTTTTCATGGTACAATAGCAAAAGTGATGTTGTTCCTTTACCATTAAATAAACTAACAATCATAATATTATTAATAACACAAATATATATTAGAGTAATTACTATTACTCCATCACAGCTCCAACTCTGTTTCCCCAAATCAATGAGAAGAGGGAAATAGAGAGAGAGCGAGAGTTGAGGAAAGAGAGTGAGAGAGGGGTTTCTCACCTAGGGCTTGGCCTCGCTGGAGGCGTTCATCGGTGGAGCGGAGTTCACCTGAGTGGCGCTGATCGGCCGGAAGGTGCGAGGCCGGTACGTGGAGACGAACGTGGCACTCGAAGGGTATGATGGCCACCTGTCCTGTCTCGGGTGGGCACGGGAGACTGGATCCGGAGGGCTCTGGTGATGGTGGTCAACGAGCTCGGCACGACTGACGATGGTCAACGACGTTCACCCGTGGAGTTACGGTGCTGGCGCTCCGGGGTTCTGGAACGGTGGTCGCGGCGGTGGGCGACCAGGAAATCGGGGCTGGCGTCGAGGCGAAGATGGAGTGGCCGAGGATCGACTGCCGAGGCCGGAGGGGACTCGGACGGCGCTCGTCGTGGATCTGGGTGCTCCGCGGTGTCGCTCCACGGCTCACCACGATGGCGCACGGGGCTGGGCTCCTATTCATATACGGGGTTGATGGAGCCCCGACGGCGGTGATGTCTGGCGCTGACGGTCACTCGCGCGGACGCAGGTGGCGCTGGCTGAACGGAACGACCGGAGTCGTCGAAAAAGGGAATCGGCAGCCGCGGGGATGAAGATGTTTGAGGCTGTTTTATGCTGGTGATGGACGAGGTTGGCCATGACAATGCCTGGTGGTGATCGCATGGTGGGTTGTCGGTGGTGATGTTGGGTTGGCCAGGGAGGAGCGGCAAGGTGGTGGTCTGTGGCAGAGCTCGTGACGCCTCGCGGTGGCTGGAGACGCAGCTGTGACGGCGGGGCACGGTTCCAGGAGGGCAACTTGCCGGAGACAGGTGGATCTCGTGCCCTGTCGGTGATGGCTCGCCGGACAAGGTGAGTGGTTGGGATATCTGTGTCGGCCTGTCGACATAGGACATGGGATTTGGTCATAGTTGTAAACTTATGGAATAAGATGGGAATGACACGGACGCACGGGTCCGGACACGATGGACATGTGTGCGGGTTTGGGGTATTGTGGCTGTTAGTGGTGATGAGGTCGATGTTGGTGATGGCAGCAAGGATATGGATGGTGTGGATGCAGGGTCGGCGTAGGCGGTTAGGCTTTGATGGGGGTCGGCAAGGCCGGCGTGGGTGCGGTGAAGGCTGAGGAATAGTTCCTTAGGTTCTGTGAGTTGTTGAATTTGATTCGAAGGAAAAAGATAAAGGAGGAGTCTCCTGAAATAGTGGACATCATTTCTAATCAGATACGACTATAGTATCAAGTGGATATGTTTCCTCTCTTCAAATAATTATTTAAAACAATCCAATCTAATCACTACCATTAATAATATCTAAGGTGTATATTCAATAATATCAATTTATGTAATTTAAACTTAGTATTATCGAGTAATTAAATTCTAATATATAATTCTTCACAAAATCAAACATGGTTTTAAAATACGGATTAATCTAACCATAACTCAATACGCGATTGCGATAATAGTTTAAACGGGTATTCAACCTTATCAATTAACTGATTATTGAAATCTAAATTCAAATAATAGTCCTCCTAGACCGGTAAGCATGAAATTATCTAGGAACCCAATAGATAAATATTTCAATAAAAGAAGTCAATAAATTTAAATCAAATAGGAGCAAATCTCATAAGATCGCACGGAGATAGAAAAACCCTCTTCTTTTTAATTTAAATTCAAATGAACGTCAAATCTATTAAGGATATTAATTTAAATCATCAATCAATATTTATCTACTAATTAAAATCATATAAAGTTAAAAAAATATCTGATAGTTAGTTAGATAACACTCTATCTGAAATACTCATAACAATTTTTTTTATAGATAATATTCTAAACCACTTTAGAAGTCCCTATTTAGAAAGTCCAAAATTAAATCTTTTTGCTATACAAGTAATAGATTTTTTTTTCATAAACTGAAATAGTCTTTTCAACCCATAATCATAAAACTAGTTTTTAAAAATGCAAACTTAATCACAAAACTAAGTTTCTTGTGAAAATTAGTTGTTAAGCAAAATAAAATAATAAAAATAATAATATTTTTTTTTGAAAATTCGGGAAGAGGAGTTACAAATCTATCCACCTTAGAAAAATTTCGTCCTCGAAATTTCAAGGGCACATCTTTGTGGATCGGAAAAATAAAATAAATGAGAAGAAAAGTGCTCTAAAATATTCTCAAAGTTTGTCACAAGGCTAATATTAACCTCAAGGACAATTCATCAATCAAAGACCCTACCCACCTTAGAAAAATTTATTCTTCAAAATTTCGAAGGGCACTGATAGTCCTGATTAAGAATATAAATAATGATTAAAATGTGTTAAATCGTGAGTAAATCGATCTTTAAGAAAAGATACCACGTGGCACGATTAAGATATAGTAAAAAAAAGTCTAGCCACCATGGTCAGGATATAAACGAAATAGGGTTAAGTTTAAAAAAGAAAGTCGTTAGGCATGATCAACTACTATTGAAATTATAGACATAGTCAAAGAAAGTTGGTACGAGTATGAACAAGATCACAATAGTCATGATCATGGTGAAATAAAATAAAAATTTGTTCAAGATCGATCAAAATTGAAATTATTGTGGTACGAACAAATAGTTAAGCAAAATTATTTAGGCACGATTATAGAATCGAATTCTAGGATAACATGTGAATTGGCACGATTGAATTAGAATCGAATAGCCTAATCGGATCTAAAGATTGTTAAGGATGGTCCAGATTGAAACCATTCTAATACGATCGATTGGATAAATATGATCATAGAATCGTAATCTAGGGGTGATTATGAATCTAGTGGAAGGAAATCAAATTAGGTTTAAAAGATGACGATTCCAAAAATACGAAGATATGGAGGAAAAGATCAATTAGTTTATTGAGAAGTTGGTAGCTAGTAATAATGCACGAATCAATTTAGAAACTTTATAGTTATATACCAATCAGACGTAGTTTCTATGGTATTCGAAACTCGTAAACATGATCGAAGTCATTTTACCAAGAATTTATGCCTCGCCAGTGTACAGCTAGCTGCAATAAGCTCTTAATTCCACGACTTAAGCAATGATACGGTAACGAATACCCTATCAACTCTATCCAATCTGGACATAACAACTTAAAGACGAAGATAGGGCGACCAAGGTATAGCTTTGACAACATTTGATAACTTATACTTACTCGAGATTACTTTAACTTAGGGATCATGCCTCGCCAGTGCGCTGTTGGCTGCAGTGAACCCACAGTCTCCATAAGTCAAATTAGTGGCGACAGTACGCGACTGTCTTCCACCATAAGTTATCAAAACTATTTCAACTATATCCTCCAAGAATATCAAAGGAGTTCAAAAATATCATACAAATTGATAAAGATAGAAAAGTGCAAGTATCTGTTCTTCAAGTATAAGACTCAGCTTCTTGAAAAGAAAAATAATTGATTAGGATGGATGGTGATCGAAGTCGAAATAAGTAAAAATATTTTAATCCTTATTTCACGGGTATTCAATATTCAACGATTGAGAGAAAACTTCTGAATCCGAAAACGTAACTCGAGATTTATAGACAATTGAGGGAGAAGTTATTTTATAAAAAAAAATTTTAGATCCAAGGAAAAGAATATAAGTGATATGAACTTATGATATGGTGGTGTTTAGAAAAGACATAAAATAAAATTGTACAAATGATCATTATTAGGGAGAAAATGACCGAAGGCAAAAGAAATATATATTAAATTTATATTTCTCTAATATTCAAGATCGAAGAAAAATATGTATAAAGCACTATGTCTACCTATTCATGCACAAAGGTATAGTCTAAGTAAATCCCAAATTATCATTCTAAGAGGAGGTTATCCTATTTCCAAAAATACAATTTAAATAGCATTATTACATATATTATATCGAATACATATAATTTATAGAAATTATTTTCAATGCTAGAAATGGACTACCAATATATATACACATCTATATAGCTACATGGACGATGTTGGTCGCACTACATGACCACCAGGACTTGGGTTGAGTTCGGGCTAATTTGGATCAACCGGATCTTCTAAAAGCCAATAATCTTAATAATCTTTATAATAATATATAATTAAATTATTCCTAAGGTTATGGCACGATTTTGCCTGGTTTTCTTAGTTAGTGCACACCTATAACTCGGCCTCCACTACCATGGCTAGAACACTAGTTAAGGCACTCGACCACACTTTCAGTGCCAAAATTCTTGGTCATCTTGTACTCCAAAACTTATCCGTGACTAAGGACTTCTATAATAAATATTTATAAAATTCTAAAAATCACATTTTAATTCAAACAATTAAAATAAAGGGATATTTTCCAAACTTTTGGAAAGAGGGGCTACGGTCAAGAATTGGGTTCCAAGAAGGCCTAAGTTGATGAGTAAATAGTCTACCCACCTTAGGTCATATCGTCGTATCAAAATGTAATAGCATATCTATAAAACCTTCCAGGCCATCTAAATTTAATAAATTGTATGGCCTAATCCTTAACTACCCAGTAACCAAATTAATAAGGGACTCATATTCCTAGTCATTCTCCTAAATTAATTGAATCCTAATTTGTGAATGAGCATTTCCTAGTCGCAGGCTCGCAGCAGTACGACCAATATGGTACTACCACGAGTTCGCACAATTTACAAAAACTGACCTGCATGGGCCACCACAAAAACTTGTCACGTCCCGCACCCGCTTTTCCGGATACGAGACGTGTCCAAGCCAGCCTACGCCGCAGAGTCGACGATAGAACGCTGTCAAGCCCACAAGAAATAAATGTTCAAAATATAACATTTGCTGCTCATTCACATTTCTAAATTTGCTACAACATTTATAATTAAAGAAAGTACAAGATTTTACAATTAATGAAATTGTTACAACTACTATCTATTTCTAGGTTGCTGTCCGCAAGTACACCCGTATCCCCCAAGCTAGGTGAATCCACGGCTAACCTGAAAAATGTTGATTTCCAGTCAGGAATGGAATAAGTACACAAACCGACGGCAGTACGAAAACACAATAGAATTAACAAGACATGAAAATAACATATGAGATATGAAAACTGGAAAGTACTGATGACATGGCACGGTAGAGAAGTAAACAAGGAAAAACTAATAAAAGACATCTATCTAGGTGGTGTGAAATATCTGTTTCGACATGTGAACGGCTATGGGATAAATCAGGCTCACTGCACGTGTCGTGTGCAGCGGCTATCATTCACGAGAGATACTGGGATAATTCTTGGTAGCCCACATTTCTACTAAGATATTTTCCCTCCTGACTACTCCGTGTGACGAGCGTGTCAACAAGCAGCAAGATATATGTATAGACATGAAATGAGAAAACTACTATGAATCAGAAAGCAATCAGAAAGTGCACTTGCCTGGGGTCCTAGCTGGTGAAACCGACAATTCTGTTGCGTTTGGAATAGTCCACTTAGCCTAGGGTAATGTTCGGGTTGCAAGAAAATAGGACATTATCGATTAGTCGTGATCAATGATTTATAATCGAAGGAAAATTCATAAATAAATACGTATACTATTTTAGAAAATAATTTATAATATCAAAATATTTTAGATAAATATTCTAGAAAAATGACTTTAGGGATAAAACCTAATTATAAAAATTTTAGAAGCATAATAGGTATTTAACCTTTTTAAGAAATATTTATTTTATAATACCTATAATATTTAGAAAATATATTTCTATTAGCCAGAATACTTTTAGATGAAAATCTAGCGAACCACTTTTGGGGTAAAACTGAATTTGTTAAAAATATACTTTTGTGATCAGAGCTATATTTAAAATATTGTAAAAAATAATATAATAACATATTTAGGACTTCTGACACAGTTTTAATAAATAGATGTAGGCTTATAACCCCATATAATATTTTGTTATAAGATAATTTTTAGAAAACTACTTAATATATAATTATTTTAGAATAAATATTATGACAGTATAACTACATATACCCATATTCACTGCTATAATATAATGATAATATGCCTGCCTCAATTTTGAAGAAGCATAATAATGCCTAAAGCTTTTCATGGTACAATAGCAAAAGTGATGTTGTTCCTTTACCATTAAATAAACTAACAATCATAATATTATTTATAACACAAATATATATTAGAGTAATTACTATTACTCTTTCACAGCTCCAACTCTGTTTCCCCAAATCAATGAGAAGAGGGAAATAGAGAGAGAGAGAGCGAGAGTTGAGGAAAGAGAGTGAGAGAGGGGTTTCTTACCTAGGGCTTGGCCTCGCTGGAGGCGTTCATCGGTGGAGCGGAGTTCACCTGAATGGCGCTGATCGGCCGGAAGGTGCGAGGCCGGTGCGTGGAGACGAACGTGGCACTCGAAGGGTCTGATAGCCACCTGTCCTGTCTCGGGTGGGCACGGGAGACTGGATCCGGAGGGATCTGGTGATGGTGGTCAACGAGCTCGGCACGGCTGACGGTGGTCAACGACGTTCACCTGTGGAGTTGCGGCGCTGGTGCTTCGGGGTTCTGGAACGGTGGTCGCGGCGGTGGGCGACCACGAAATCGGGGCTGGCGTCGAAGCGAAGATGGAGTGGCCGAGGCTCGACTGCCGAGGCCGGAGGGGACTCGGATGGCGCTCGCCGTGGATCTGGGTGCTCCGCGGTGTCGCTCCGCGGCTCACCACGATGGCGCACGGGGCTGGGCTCCTATTCATATACGGGGTTGATGGAGCCCCGACGGCGGTGATGTCTGGCGCTGACGGTCACTCGCACGGACGCGGGTGGCGCTGGCTGAACGGAACGACCAGAGTCGTCGAAAAAGGGAATCGGCAGCCGCGGGGATGAAGATGTTTGAGGGTATTTTATGCTGGTGATGGACGAGGTTGGCCATGACGATGCCTGGTGGTGATCGCATGGTGGGTTGTCGGTGGTGATGTTGGGTTGGCCAGGGAGGAGCGGCAAGGTGGTGGTCTGTGGCAGAGCTCGTGAGGCCTCGCGGTGGCTGGAGACGCAGCTGTGACGGTGAGGCACGATTCCAGGAGGGCAACTTGCCGGAGACAGGTGGATCTCGTGACCTGTCGGTGATGGCTCGCCGGACAAGGTGAGCGGTTGGGATATCTGTGTCGGCCTGTCGACACAGGACATGGGATTTGGTCGTAGTTGTAAACTTGTGGAATAAGATAGAAATAACACGGACGCACGGGTCCGGACACGACGAACATGTGTACGGGTTTGGGGTGTTGTGGCTGTTAGTGGTGATGAAATCGATGTTGGTGATGGCAGCAAGGACATGGATGGTGTGGATGCAGGGTTGGCGTAGGCAGTTAGGCTTTGATGGGGGTCGACAAGGCCGGCGTGGGTGCGGTAAAGGCTGAGGAATAGTTCCTTAGGTTCTGTGAGTTATTGAATTTGATTCGAAGGAAAAAGATAGAGGAGGAGTCTCCTTAAATAGTGGACATCATTTCTAATCAGATACGACTATAGTATCAAGTGGATATGTTTTCTCTCTTCAAATAATTATTTAAAACAATCCAATCTAATCACTACCATTAATAATATCTAAGGTGTATATTCAATAATACTAATTTATGTAATTTAAACTTAGTATTATCGAGTAATTAAAGTCTAATATATAATTCTTCACAAAATCAAACATGGTTTTAAAATACGGATTAATCTAACCATAACTCAATACGCGATTGCGATAATAGTTTAAACGGGTATTCAACCTTATCAATTAACTGATTATTGAAATCTAAATTCAAATAATAGTCCTCCTAGACCGGTAAGCATGAAATTATCTATGAACCCAATAGATAAATATTTCAATAAAAGAAGTCAATAAATTTAAATCAAATAGAAGCAAATCTCATAAGATCGCACGGAGATAGAAAAACCCTCTTCTTTTTAATTTAAATTCAAATGAACGTCAAATCTATTAAGGATATTAATTTAAATCATCAATCAATATTTATCTACTAATTAAAATCATATAAAGTTAAAAAAATATCTGATAGTTAGTTAGATAACACTCTATCTGAAATACTCATAACAATTTTTTTTTATAGATAATATTCTAAACCACTTTAGAAGTCCCTATTTAGAAAGTCCAAAATTAAATCTTTTTGCTATACAAGTAATAGATTTTTTTTCATAAACTGAAATAGTCTTTTCAACCCATAATCATAAAACTAGTTTTTAAAAATGCAAACTTAATCACAAAACTAAGTTTCTTGTGAAAATTAGTTGTTAAGCAAAATAAAATAATAAAAATAATAATATATTTTTTTGAAAATTCGGGAAGAGGAGTTACAGTAACTTAATTTAGTTAATTAATTATCTAGGAGCGTCGGGTTCCAGAGGCGTGGACGCGGGAGCGGCGTTTCATATTTACAGCACAGAATCAGGCAAGATATCTTGCCATATTTACTGATTACATTTAGTTGTATTTTATTTCAGTTATTGTATCTATATTCCTTGTTTATTTTTTTTTCTTACATGTGGACCTAGCGTTAAGTGACTACCGTCAATAAAGTGCATGTCATTAACTTGTCACGATTGTATCACGAGTTGTGTGTGAGTTATGAGTATCATTTAGTGGTCACTTGCGTGTTGGCTGATCACCCGTGCGCATGCGTAGGAATAACTGTCATTAGAT
>JANAVB010008794.1:3128769-3418769 GCA_029216955.1 Iris pallida
TGGTTAGGTCCCCATTGTCATGGTTAGTCTCTATGCTCAACAGTTCTAGGATTCACTAGCTAAAACATCAAAATTATAATTCACCAATTTTAAATAGTATTAAATTAATTAAAAAATTCCCCTAAATCATAAATCCTATTATTGAATAATAAACTTTTACAAAAGTTCAAAATGACCTTCATTTTAGAAAAGGGGATGGTTACAGTATACCCCAAGGAACTAAACTATCTGTCTGGTAAACTAGCATATACTCTTTAGTCATTTTCAGGTACTTCAAAATATGCTTTACGACAGTACAGTGCTCTTGTCCTGGGTTAGACTGATATCTGTTGACCATGTCTATGACAAAGCAAATGTCTGGTCTTGTACATAGCATTGCATACATTAAGCTTCCTACTGCTGAAGCATAAGGAACTGCTTTCGTGTTCTTTATCTCTTTAGGTGTCCTCGGACACTGCTCCTTTGATAGAGCAATTCCATGTCTATAATATCAGAAACCTTTCTTAGAATTTTGCATACTAAAACGAGTTAGTACAGTATCGATATAGGAAGCTTGGGATAAGCCCAACATCCTTTTCTTGCGATCGCGTAGAACTTTGATCCCAAGGATGTGACCTATTTTTCTGAAGTCCTTCATATCAAACTGTTTGGATAACCATATCCTTACATCAGGTAACACCTTCACATTATTTTCAAGGAGAAAGATGTCATCCACATAAAGTACTAGGAACACCACCATGTTTCCTGTCACACTTTCTGTATACACATGATTCATCCTGACATTGATCAAATCTATAGGATTTTATCACCTGATCAAAACATATGTTCCAAGATCTGGAAGCTTGCTTAAGTCCATAAATAGACTTTTTGAGCTTACAAACAAGATGCTCTTGGCCCTTTTCAATGAACCCGTCTGGTTGCTTCATATAGATGTCTTCTTCAAGACTTTCATTAAGGAAAGCTGTCTTGACATCCATTTGCCAAATATCATAATCGACATGAGCTGCAATAGATAAATGAAACCGGATAGACTTAAGCATGGCTACTGGAGAAAAGGTTTCCTCATAATCGATACCTTTTCTTTGAGTAAAACCTTTTGCTACTAGCAGAGCTTTAAAGGTTTTAACCTTACCGTCTGATCCTCTTTTTCTCTTATAGACCCACTTGCATCTAATGGCTTTTACACCAACGGGTGGTTCTACAAGCTCCCATACCGGATTAGAATCCATAGATTCTATTTCAGATATCATTGCTTTTTGCCAAGACTCTGCATCTTTATCTTGGAGTGCTTCATTATAGGTACAGGATCATAATCTTGTTCCTCAGGGACGAAGTCTGACGACTCTCTCAGGAACATATATCTATCAGGTTGTATCACAACCCTTCCACTACGACGAGGCACTATCGGTTGTAGTATAACATTTGTGACACGTTGTACAGTTATTTGTGGTTCATCCTCTTGTACTATTGGTACTGAAGTACTTGGTGTCTCACCTCTTAGTTCTTCAAGAACAACTCTACTTGTGGGTTTATGGTTCATCACATAGTCTTCCTCTAAGATTCGAGCATTGGTGCTAACAATGACCTTCAGATCCTTAGGACTATAAATTAAACCTCCTTTCGTTCCTCTTGGATATCCTACAAACAAGCGTACTTCTGTACAAGATTCTAACTTATCTGCTGTTCCATTCAGCACATGTGCTGGACTATCCCAAATGCGAACATATTTCAGACTAGGCTTACACCCAATCCACAACTCTGTAGGAGTAAGAGGTACTGACTTAGAAGGAACGAAGTTTAAAATATAAGCTGCAATCTCTCAGGCATATCCCCAAAATGAATCTGGTAAATCCGAATAACTCGTCATTGATCTAACCATCTCCATAAGAGTTCTATTTCTTTTTTCGGCTACACCATTCTGTTAGGACATTCCAGGTGCAGTCAATTGGGATGTAATCCCAACCTCTGATAAATAATCCCTAAACTCTCCAAAGAGGTACTCGCCACCATGATCTGATCGTAATGACTTGATACATTTTCCATGACGTTTTTCCGTTTCAGCCTTGTACTCTTTGAATTTCTCAAAGTACTCAGACTTACGACGGATCAAATAAATGTATCCATACCTTAAATAATCATCAATAAATGTGACAAAATATTCAAAGCCACCTTTAGCTTGGATAGTCATGGGTCCAGACAAATCAGAATGAACTAATTCTAACACATCTTTGGCCCTATACCCCTTTGCCGTAAAAGGCCTTTTGGTCATTTTACCTTCCAAGCATGATTCACAGACTGGTAGTGCCTCCACTTCCAATAAACTCAAAGGTCCATCTTCAACCAGTCTTTGAATCCTTCATAGGTTAATATGCCCCAATCGCAATTGCCAAAGCTATGTTTGGTTCATACAAGAAGTTTCTTTTCTCCTATTTAAGTTAGATGACATATTATTCATTTTCATAAGTTGCATTGTCGGCGAAATAGGATTAATGACATACAGATTATCAACCAATGAACCAGAATAGATAAAATGTTTATTCTTTCTAATAATAATATTATTATTAAAATAAACTGAATATCCATCCATAACTAACATAGAAACAGAAACTAAATTCCTTCTAAGTGAAGGTGCATAAAGACAATCTCTCAATATCAAAGACTTATTTCTACCAGAAGATAAAGTAACATCTCATAATGCAATGACCTCTACTTTTGTAGCATCACCCATGAACAAGCATATCTCTCAATTACTGAGTCGTCTGGTTTCCTGGAACCCCTGTAATATATTACAGACATGATTAGTGGCTCCTGTATCTACACGCCAGGTGCCGGTAGATAACACCGCTAAACATGTTTCAACTACTAGTAAATGAGATATACCTTCTTTGTTCCCTTGTTTGAGAAGTGGACAATCAGTCTTCCAATGTCCTGACCCTTTGCACTTGAAATATTTGCCTTTCGGCTTTTTCACTGTGCCTTGAGGTCCTATACCCTTCTTTGCTGAGTTTGCCTGTTTCTGAATGTTATTCTTCTTCTTACCGCCTTTTGGCTTAGAAGAAGCTTTTTCAGAAACAAAAACATGACCACTCTACTTAAAGAGAGATTATGTATCCTGTAGCTTTTTTACAAGTTCTGCCAAACTATACAACCTTTTGTTCATGTTATAATTAAGGCAAAAATTGTCAAAACTTTTAGGCAGAGTCCCGAGAATGATATCGACTTGGGATTCCCCATCGATTTCAGCTCCAAGGATCTCCATCTCATTCACATGACCTACCATCTTGAGAACATGATCCTCTACTGATGTACCCTCAGCCATTTTTGTATTCATCAAATACTTTATAGGAAATTTCCTAGCTGCTCTACACTGATGTCCGAAGAGTTCCTTGAGGTTATACATTATGTCATAAGCCGTGGCCATAGCCTGATGCTGATGTTGCAGTACATTTGACATAGATGCCAGAATATAACACCGCGCCATCTCATCTTCCTTTTTCTATTTCTTATAAGCCTCTTTGACCTCTTCATCAGAGTTAGCATCAGGCTTAGGTGGGCATTCCTCAACAAGTATATATTTGTACTCCTCAGCAGTCAAGACAATGTCCAGATTACGTTTCCAGTCAATATAATTAGGTCTAGTAAGTTTGTTTTCTTTAAGAATCACCATAAGTGGACTGAAAGAACCCATTTTTGAAATCCTAAGAATCACATAAATAAAAATTATGTAGGGCAAAAACTTTTTGAATTAATTAAATAGAAATTTACCAACACCTTGAACATCATGAATTTTGCATGCCACGATAGTATGGACTTATACAAATTTAACTTTTTTCAAGTAGGTACTACCTATTAATTTTACTATCATGTCAACATAACTTTATGACAAATAAAATTAATATGTTGGTCTTGCTCTGGTCATTCAAATAATAGCAGTGACTCCGATGGTGAGGATACCATTATTTGTATCTGTAAACCCCCAATATTTTCTAACTATTTTAGTGCTTTAAAAATTATTTTTCTATATTATTTGGACTTAAAGTGGTAATTAAAAATATATGTATATAAATATAGATATGTTCATAATACGTATGATTGTGTGCTTGATATTTTTACTGCTACTAAATATAGCCTACAGTTATTACATATATTTTGTTACTTATTTACCATTTATAGGATTTTTATGTGAATATATATATATATATATATATATATATATATATATATATAGTAGTTGTTAAAAAAAGTAGATGGGGTGGTCGGCCCAAGGGAGGGGACCGACCACAGCACCCAGCATTGGCTAAGGAAAAGAAAAGAAAAGAATAGGAAAAAAAAAGAATACAACTCACCCACCCACTTAAAGTGGGCAGGCCCCACTCCAATACCATGCTTGCTGCCTACAGCAGCAAGCTCGCGCGACCCACAAATCCGTGGGGTTCACCTATTCACGAACCTATTAGTATTAGGTATTGCTACCAAGTTGTTATAAATGCATCTTTTTTCCCGAACCTCAAAACCCTAGACTTCCAAAACGAAAGTTACAGCTGATCATACTCCTTTCGCCTACGAGTTTGTTTCACCTATGATGGAGTTTTGTGTGCGACGAACGGAGCATCAGAAGTCAGCCCCGCGTCACCCACGGAGCAGTTTTCCTATTCAAGGTACCCTACTTCCCTACGACGTAACTTTTTACTCGTAGCACCGATTTTCGATCCGTAAATTTTTTTTGGAAAGTAGACTTGACCCTCTTCGAGATAATCCAGGTGGATTTTGAAAATAACCCGTCGAATTGCTCGAAAAATCGAGACGAAGTTGAACAAAAATATGTTTTCTGTACTACTATAAAACTGTTTTAAACCGACAACTTGTCGGCCAATTTTCTTGCGGTACAGTAAAGTAATGTAGGAACTAATCCAAAACAGTAAAATACAACATAACCGAGATCACAACGCATCTTCTGGATCATTGTTTCGATTAACGTGTAAGAAATAAACTGATGTTGAAGTTGGAGAAAAACCTGTGTTAATTTATATAAAATTTCAGAATTTTCTCCGATACGACGTACGCCCCGACAAACCGGACGACATGGTCGTGCGCTATATGCATCGAAAGGCGCGTATGGACGTTGTGGACGTGTGGTAACTGACGGAACTCAGTTTCGTCGCGTGTGCGTGACGAAACCAACGCGTATCCGTCGAGATACCACCGTATCGGCATTTTGCAAACTTGCCTATAACTTCGTGTACGGTCATCGGATCGATACGAAACTTGCGCCAACAGGTCCGAATCAAAATTTTGGTCGTGTGTTCCAAGTTTGGTTCGATTCTGAGAAGGTCGAATCGGAACCCATTTTTGGCGGGCCCGCGACCCACTCAAACGGGCGAATTTGTACACGGCTCATCGAAATCCAAAACTGGACATACCATTAAGTTCCTCTCCTCAAATTGAAACCGCAGACATATAGTTTGACGACTTTAGAGACCATAGACCTTGGCACGTATTTCGGTACGAAGCGGGTCCAACGGCAGATATCGTTTTGATCCGAAATTATAATTTTGCCCCTGTTCCAGAATTTGACTTTTGGATAGACGTTTCCTAGGTATATCTTTTACATCGAGTGCATTTTTGATGTTTGTTTCAGCGTTCGGAGTTGTTTGGATATTGTGACATTTCTTTGCTGACATTGTGATTTCTTGGGATTGTCACTTTGCACCATCAGGCAAGATACCTTGCCACCTTACTCTGTGATTATTATATTTCTTATTTTCAGTTGTTATTATTAGCATTTTGTTTCTTAATATTTAAACTGTGCGCCTAAGTCACACTTGGGTGTAAGCGACTCTATCGGTCGTTTACCTTGTCTTATTTACTTCTCTTGCATTGACTTAGCTTAGTGACCTCCCCATTGATGTTGAGGTATTGGTATATCTCATACGGTCTTGACACTTGTTGTATTACGTGACGTGTCACATGTAGGACACGTATCCGCGTAGTCGGCTGGCCACCGATACGTATGGAGCGTACGACGGATAGGAGTAACTGCCAATAGTATTGCATGTTAGAAGACTTGGCAGTTACTAGTGGTTCATATCAGTCATAGAGATGATGATACTAGGCATTGGATGGGGAGAACAATACCTGACGTATGGGCTTCTTTGCACTTCCCTGATTACCTGTGCGCTCCTTAGGAGACGCAGGCTCTAGGCTCCCTCTGACGTTTTCCATAGCGTTATGGACGTAGGCCCCTGGTACCCTCTATGGGAACTATGCCGATCCCATTTACAGCCAGGGCTCATGCGTCGAAGGATTGTAACTCAACTGCATATTCACAGTAGAATGGTCAGGAACCCGATTGCATGTATACCTTTTTCTCATATTATATTGTCACAGTTTATACGGCATGGTATTTTCTTGTATCTTGCTATGTCCCCTGAGGACCTGGTTATCTCTCCAGGTTTAGACGATTTTCCACAGAAGTACGGAGCGGCATTGGAGCTATCCTACATTGATGACGAGGCAGTGCCTCTTGAGTTCTAGACTATTTCTTATCTGAGGCAGTTGTAGACATTATTTTATATCTCTTTTCTTTCTATTTGGTGGAGGTTGGACTCCGATCTTGTGAGACTATTTTTCATAGCTATTTGGAGTGAGTATGTTCATCCGGCTATCTTTTGATACTCTGCTTTATTCATTTGGACTTTATTATCTTCTGTGTTGAGCTGTGATGAGATTAGATATGTTATTCTGGTCTGTGATTATTTTATTTACAGCTTATGTGCATATTTGGAGATTCCATATATTGGAGTATTCTTCGTATATGTGCAGCTGGCATGTTCACGTACTCGGTCCTACGTATTTTTTGACTAGATTTCGACGGCTCAAAGAGAGGACTGAAGCAGGAGAGCAGACGGGATTGAGGATCTACCCCGATGGGACATTACGATGTGGTGATCGTATTTATGTTCCCAATGGAGAGCTACGGCAGGAGCTGATGGCAGAGGCTCACAGTTCGGCATATTCTATCCATTCCGGAGGAACCAAGATGTGCCGTGACTTACGACAGTATTATTGGTGGCATGGAATGAAGTGGGAGATAGCTCGTTTCGTGGCCAAGTGCTTGGTATGTCAACAAGTTAACGCGGAACACCAGAGGACGACAGGATTATTGCAGCCGCTACCCATTCCCGAGTGGAAGTGGGAGCACATTACTATGGATTTCGTCACGGGTTTTCCTCAGAGTCCTAGGGGACGTGACGCAGTGTGGGTGATTGTTGATAGACTTACGAAGTCAGCACATTTCTTACCTTTTAGAGTAGGCCAGTCGACAGAGGTATTGGCAGAGATGTATATGGAGCAGATTGTGAGATTACATGGTGTGCCTGTTAGTATTGTGTCAGACCGTGACTCGAGATTTACCTCGTATTTTTGGTGGAGCATGTAAGAGAGTTTGGGCACTCGATTGAAGTATAGCACATCATACCATCCGCAGACAGACGGCCAGTCGGAGCGTACCATACAGACGCTAGAGGATATATTGAGAGCGTGCATGCTTGACTTTGGTGGTTCATGGGAGGACCATCTTCATCTTGTTGATATTTCCTACAATAATAGCTATCAAGCGAGCATTCAGATGGCTTCGTTTGAAGCGTTGTATGGTAGGAAGTGTCGGTCTCCTGTTTGTTGGAGCGACATAGGAGAGCGACAGCTAATGGGTCCCGAGTTGGTCTTGAGCATAGTGGAGACAGTGAAGAAGATTCAGGACCACCTGCGAGCAGCACAGGATCGTCAGAAGCAGTGGGCAGATAATCGTCGTCGACCCTTGGAGTTCAAAGAGGGCGACCATGTGTTCTTGAAGATATCCCCCACTAGAGGCACGATTCGATTCGGAGGACGTGGCAAGTTGAGTCCAAGGTACATCGGGACTTTCGATGTCTTGGAACGGGTTGGAGAGGTTGCCTACAGATTGGCCTTGCCACCGTCGCTAGAGGGAGTGCATGACGTATTCCATGTATCTCAGTTGAGGAGGTACGTGGCGGACGACAATCATGTGCTTGATCACTCCGAGATCACAGTT
Organism: Iris pallida; assembly: GCA_029216955.1. Classification (NCBI taxonomy): domain Eukaryota; kingdom Viridiplantae; phylum Streptophyta; class Magnoliopsida; order Asparagales; family Iridaceae; genus Iris; species Iris pallida. The sequence goes on from JANAVB010008794.1 coordinate 3,136,841, forward strand.
GGACCGAGTTTGTCGTACGAAGAGCAACCAGTAGGTATCCTCGATCGCCGAGTGAAGGTGTTGCGGAACCAATCTATTCCATTGGTTCGCGTGTCATGGAAGCATCACTCGCCAGGGAAGTCTACTTGGGAGCGCAAAGACGACATCCGACATCGCTACCCGCATTTGTTCGAAGACGAAGGTACGTCTTACATTTTAAGCTCTTAAATTATTATCAATGTCCTTGCATTGCATTTGATCTCCCGACCTTAGTTTTATTTCAAGGACGAAATTTTCTTCAAGTTGGGTAGGATGTAAACCCCCAATATTTTCTAACTATTTTAGTGCTTTAAAAATTATTTTTCTATATTATTTGGACTTAAAGTGGTAATTAAAAATATATGTATGTAAATATAGATATGTTCATAATACGTATGATTGTGTGCTTGATATTTTTACTGCTACTAAATATAGCCTACAGTTATTACATATATTTTGTTACTTATTTACCATTTATAGGATTTCTATGTGAATATATATATATATATATATATATATATATATATATATTTTTTATATATATATATATATATATATATATATATATATATATATATAGTAGTTGTTAAAAAAAATAGCTGGGGTGGTCGGCCCAAGGGAGGGGACCGACCACAGCACCCAGCATTGGCTAAGGAAAAGAAAAGAAAAGAATAGAAAAAAATAATAATAATACAACTCACCCGCCCACTTAAAGTGGGCGGGCCCCACTCCAATACAATGCTTGCTGCCTGCAGCAGCAAGCTCGCGCGACCCACAAATCCGTGGGGTTCACCTATTCACAAACTGTCACAACCCGCACCCTTATGAGGGGCACGAGCACGTGGGTACGTCCAGCCTACGCCGCAGAATTGGCGGTAGAATGCTGTATATAACGTCTGTAAATACCTACGACTAACAGTTAAAATGTACCTGTACAGTATATACTCTTCGAATGGAGGTGACATAGCAATACAGTCTCAATCACAGAATAAAACTAAGGTAAATAGCTCAGAAGAAAGACATATGATAGATGAAAGAGTAAACAAGTGCAGAGTCCAAAACAAGCCCAGATATATACATCACAGAGTATCAAAATAGAATATAGAACTACAGTCTGATAAGCTAGCTGGATCGCAGTCCAGTCAAACCTAGCTAACCTACACTACTCTGGAAGTACAAAATCTAGTGGCTCCACTATAAGGCCACGATCTAAGGCTACTCCATCTGACTCGAGCCCATAATAGGTCGAGCAGTCCGCATCGGAATCATCTGTAATATATCATAACGGTATTCTGTCAGAAAAATGAGCAAGTACAAACACTAACAGCAGTTCCATGTGAATTGACAAATTCTATAAGAGACAGCATAATGAACTACAAGACAAAGATATATGAAGACTTGGGAACCGTTCGGAAGTTGAGTTACAACCCTTAAACCAAACAAGGACCGGGGTTGTAACTCTCCTCCCGAGCAGAACTTAGACTCCAATCAAGGTACAATGTAAAGGAAAGTAGAGCATGTGAGTAACTGTATATCATGGCATGGTGAGAAAATACTGAATGTAGAACAGAGCAGAATATACGATAAGATAAAGTAAATATAAAATGTGATTTGAATTATTAGAGCGATATGTGATCGGCTTGGGATAAGTGACAGGACAGGCTATCCACTTGGCCCGGCAATCCGCGGTGACCTCAACGGAGAGACATGCCGTCCAACCTGGATAACGAGCACAAGGCAAGGGATCTCGCTACACCCTTCGTGAAGGAAGAGTGGCGCGAGCACATGAATAGTGACAGGGTGGCTTGGATCACATAGCCCCTAATAATTCTCCATCCCCGAGTAGTACAATGGATCTGGACATGACACGTCATGGCACGTGATTTCGTAAGAGGGTAGCAAATCCTCTTAGAAATCGGTGTCTATACAAGTACAGGGAACAAGACAGGGAGTGTACCCATATACCCAGAAATCCAGGAACAACATCTCATGTCATGATCCGATGTGTACTAGTCCGTGAGCTATCGTGACTAAGAATCAAGTAAGACACTACGACTGAATCGGATATAGCAGATATCAAGACAATAAAAACTATCAGTGAATGTACTCGCCTGCTGTCCTGAGCTGTATGGTATATCAATGCTCAGAGCGGTATCAAAAGACCTAAATATGGGATACTGTAAGTTAATTTAGGTTTAAACAAGTTTAGGAATGATTTACAATGAATGATATGCAATCTAGGTCAAACTAGGTCTCACTGAGTCACACTAAGTCCTATCAAGTCAATCTAGGTCAAATCAAGTTATATCAAGTCAATCTAAGCCTAACCAAGTCAATCCTAGGTCATACCAGGCATCACGGGTCAAAACAAGTCGAAGAAAGTCAAACGGAATCAAGAGTTGGCCTACAGTTGACTTTTGGTCAACTGGTCAACTCCGGTCAATCCTGGTCAACCCTAGGTCAACTATGGTCAACCCTAGGTCAATGGTGACTAATAGTTGACTTTTGGTCAACTACAAAAGTCTAATGGAAATTGGGACTAATTTGGGTAAAGCGTTGACCCAAAGTTGACTTTTGGTCCAAAAAGTCAACCGTGGTCAATCGGGGCCAAGACTAGGTCTAGGCAACTATTTCTAACTATTACCAACCTCTACAACCCATATCCAAGTCCATCTTGGACTTCGAAACTCATATCTTGGCCGTAGGCCAATATCCTATTTTACCCTTTTTAAGGGTAAAATTCTACCCTCGGCGATAATCTAGATAGCCTACCTACGCTAGTTATTTTGACCCGATCTTCCTAGGGTAGTAGGTTACTATCCTATAGGTTCGTTATCTACCATAATACCTAGATAAAGTGGACGTCTAGTCCACCTTACGGCCCGTTGCAGAAATCTTGAATATTTCGAGATACGCACTGACACGGCGCGATACCGGCGCCCTACGACCCCGAATTCCACCCGGAAGCCTACCCACAAAATCTAAATCACGTATTCATGCCCCACGCCAAGTTTCAACTCAATCGGATACTCCGAACTCCGTTTCGTCCTCTAACTCGGTTTTTTCCTTTTTCTATTCTAGCTTTTTCCCTTTTCTTCTAACTTCTTCCTATCTTTTCTTCTAACCTCTAATTCTTTTCTAACTTCTCATTCCATAATATTTTTCTACTCTTCTCTATGATTCCAACCATATATAATACATATATATATATATATATCTATATATATATATATATATACACATAGGTAAAAGGGGGGGGGGGGGTTATTAGGCTTAAAGGCCATGGGGGGGGGGGGGGGAATTGTTTCCTGCAGCAGCCTAGGCTGCTGCTGCTGCTGCTGTTGCTGGTCTTATTCTTCTTCTTCTTCTTCTCTACTATCTCCCTATATATATACACCTCATATATATATATATATATATATATATATATATATATATATATATATATATATATATATATATATATATATATATATATATATATATATCTATATATATATCTCTATATATATCTATCTATCTATCTATCTATATATATATATATATATATATATATATATATATAACTAGATATCTATCTAAAATCTATCTAGATATCTATCCATCCCTCTAAATATATATATAACACACACACATCCATATACACACATCCATGTATATATATAAATACACTCATATCTATATATATACACACTCACATAACTATACATATATATATATATATATATATATATATATATATATATATATACATATCCATATATATATATATATATATATATATATATATATATATATATATATATATATATATATATATATATATATATAAACACACACACACACATCCTCACACAACACAAACACACACACACCACTCTCCCAACACCACCATCCCCATGACACAAGTATCACCCTCCTCTACACACACATAAATACATAAATAAATACACACACATAAATACACATGCATATATATATATATATGTATATATATATATATATATACCATTCTCAAAATGATTAATCCTAATAAATCCTTAACCTATTTTTCTAGGAAAAAGCTATAAATTTGTGGGGAAATGGAAGAGAATATCATCCTCTCCATTTAATGTGAAAGAACTAAATGCAAAAGAGAAATAGGTGAAGAATTAAAAGTATACCTAAAATGGAGTTGGAAAGGAAGGAAGCTTGGAAAGAAATGAATTGAAAGAGAGAGAGAAAGAGTGTTGCTTAGAGAAGAAGGAAGAGAGGGGGGGGCTGTCATGGCCGGCCAAGGGGTGTGGGGGTGTGAGGGGCACTTGTAAATTACAAGTTTGCCCCTCCCTAAGCCTAATATTAAACAATTTCCAAATTAGGTTTAGGAAGTTGCTAAAAATAAATAAAAATCATAATTAAACTAAATTACTCATGGGAAACTAGTCCAAACTCTTAAACCCTAATTTTTAGTGTGGTGGGCCATGGTTAGCTAACAGGCTAATTACAACTCAAGTCGAAATTCACCGGGGTCCCGAATTAACTCGGAATGCGATGAAATTCGAACCCGACTCCTATAATAATTAAATAATAATATTCATGAAATAAAATTCCCAAAAATATTATAAAATGGAAAATTACCATTTTACTCCTAACTGGAAAAAGTGAGGGTGACACAAACCTATTAGTATTAGATATTGCTACCAAGTTGTTATAAATACATCTTTTCCCCGAACCTCAAAACCCTAGACTTCCAAAATGAAAGTTGCAGCTGATCATACCCCCTTCGCCTACGAGTTCGTTTCACCAGCGACGGAGTTTTGTGTGCGACGAACGGAGCATCAGAAGTCAGCCTCGCGTCACCCACGGAGCAGTTTTTCCACTCAAGGTACCCTACTTCCCTAAGACGTAACTTTTTACTCGTAGCACCGATTTTCGATCCGTAAATTTTTCTGGAAAGTAGACTTGACCCTCTTCGAGATCCTCGATCCGTAAATTTTTCTGGAAAGTAGACTTGACCCTCTTTGAGATCCTTTAGGTGGATTTCGAAAACAACCCATCAACTTGCTCGAAAAATCGAGACGAAGTTGAACAAAAATCTGTTTTCTGTACTACTATAAAACTGTTTTAAACCGACAACTTGTCGGCCAATTTTTTTATTGTACAGTAAAGTAATATAGGAACTAATCTAAAACAGTGAAAGACAACATAACCGAGATCACAATACATCTTCTGGATCGTTGTTTCGATTAACGTGTAAGAAATAAACTGATGTTGAAGTTGGAGAAAAACCTGTGTTAATTTATATAAAATTTTAGAATTTTCTCCGATACGACGTACGCCCCGACAAACCGGGTGACGTGGTCGTGCGCTATACGCATCGAAAGGCGCATATGGACGTTGCGGACGTGTGGTAACTGACGGAACTCAGTTTCGTCGCGTGTGCGTGACGAAACCAATGCGTATCTGTCGAGATATCCCGGTATCGGCGTTTTGCAAACTTGCCTATAACTTCGTATACGATCGTCGGATCGAGACGAAACTTGCGCCAACAGGTCTGAATCAAAATTTGGTCATGTGTGCCAAGTTTGGTTCGATTCTGAGAAGGTCGAATCGGAACCCATTTTTGGCGGGCCCGTGACCCACTCAAACGGGCGAATTTGTACACGACTCATCGGAATCCAAAACTGGACATACCATTGAGTTCCTCTCCTCAAACTAAAACCGTAGACATGTAGTTTGACGACTTTAGAGACCATAGACCTTGGCACGTATTTCGGTGCGAAGCGGATCCAACTGCGAATATCGTTTTGATCTGAAATTACGATTTTGTCCCTGTTCCAGAATTTGACTTTTGGACAGGCGTTTCCTAGGTATATCTGTTACACCGAGTGTATTTTTATGTTTGTTTCAGCGTCCGGAGTTGTTTGGAGATTGTGACGTTTCTTTGTTGATATTACGATTTCTTGGGATTGCTACTTTGCACCATCAGGCAAGATACCTTGCCACCTTACTCTGTGATTATTATATTTCTTATTTTCAGTTGTTATTATCAGCATTTTGTTTCTTGATATTTAAACTGTGCGTCCAAGTCACACTTGGGTGCAAGCGTCTCCATCGGTCGTTTACCTTGCCTTATTTACTTCTCTTGCATTGACTTAGCTTAGTGACCTCCCCATTGATGTTGAGGTATTGGTATATCTCATACGGCCTTGACACTTATTGTATCACGTGATGTGAGTCATATGTAGGACACGTATCCGCGTAGTCGGCTGGCCACCGATACGTATGGAGCGTGCGACGGATAGGAGTAACTGCCAATAGTATTGCATGTTAGAAGACTTGGCGGTTACTAGAGGTTCATATCAGTCATGGAGATGATGATACTAGGCATTGGGTGGGGAGAACAATACCTGACGTATAGGCTTCTTTGTACTTCCCAGATTACCTGTGCGCTCCACCGGAGACGCAGGCTCCAGGCACCCTCTGACGTTTTCCAGAGCGTTATGGACGTAGGCCCCTGGTACCCTCTATGGGAACTATGTCGATCCTATTTACAGCCAGGGCTCATGCGTCGAAGGATTGTATCTCAACTGCATATTCACAGTAGAATGGTCAGGAACCTGATTGCATGCATACCTTTTTCTCTTATTATATTGTCACAGTTTATACGGCATGGTGTTTTCTTGTATCTTACTATGTCCCCTGAGGACCTGGTTATCTCTCCAGGTTTAGACAATTTTCCATAGGAGTACGGAGCGGCATTGGAGCTATCCTACATTGATGACGAGGTAGTGCCTCTTGAGTTCTAGACTATTTCTTATCTGAGGCTGTTGTAGACATTATTTTATATATATTTTCTTTCTATTTTGTGGGGGTTGGACTCCGATCTTGTTAGACTATTTTTCATAGCTGTTTGGAGTGAGTATGTTCACCCGGCTATCTTTTGATACTCTGCTTTATTCATTTGGACTTTATTATCTTCTGTGTTGAGTTGTGATGAGATTAGATATGTTATTCTGGCCTGTGATTATTTTATTTACAGCTTATGTGCATATTTAGAGATTCCAAATATTGGAGTATTCTTCGTATATGTGCAGCTGGCATGCTCACGTACTCGGTCCTACGTATTTTGGGACTGGGGCGTTACAGTATCTAAGTGTATACCATTTCTTAATACTAAGTCCATTACCTTGTAATGAGTTCCTTCATATGGAGAAGTGAACACATACTCGGTAACTTTCTACAATTATCCCTAAGGAAGTTTGTACTGGTGATCCATAATTATACTCATCCGATTTGGAGGAAGGCACTAAAACCAACGTGCAAGTATAATTACATCACCTACAAACCAGTAATAGAGACCATAGGATTTATACTAAATAAATATCCTCTGCCACTTAGTTATTTAACAATGAGAATTTTTCTACTAGTTGATATTATGTCCATGTTGTCCATTATTAATGTAGGCTGAGTTTTTAAAAAAAATCCACACAATAATAAACATGCATAATCAGAAAACGTAAAATGACAACAAATAAGAGAAAAATATCCAACTATTTTAGGTTTTGGCTGTCGATTCCTTCATCGAAAATCATCTGTCTGCCTCTGGACTTCTTAAAACTAGCATCTCGTCCAGCGTCAGAAACAGCCACCACAGCCATCACGATTGATCAAAAATAATTAAAACTACATCAATTCTATGCCTCCTAAAGGAGTTCACACATAATCTAGATTGAAAAGTTAAAACAATAAGCACGATCAACCCTCGTGATTTTAATTACATCCACAACAACAACAACATCCACGGCATGTCCGTGGTTTAAACAACATAATCAAAAATATGCATTGGACCATAATAGCTGGATCTAAGATGCCTGCAAAACCGAGTTAGAACAGATCTACATCTATTAACTATTACACAGCGCAGGTTTTATTGGAAAACATGGACATGTCAATCAATACGCAGATCCAAAGTGGCTCTGATACCAATTCATAGAACTGGAGATTCCCAGGACCATTATTTCGGTGTGCATATTGATCGATAGAAAGTTAAACAGATTTAACACGTGTTCTAACCCTTCATTGGCGGAAACTAGGGTTCATAAATTATAAATGCGGTAGGAAGAAGACAAGTACTTCCTAGCAATCTCGAGTGGATGACCCCAAGATCTTCTGCACGTATTCCTTCCTCGAGTTGGACGTCGTGTGGGCGACGATCTCCCAACCTTTTCTTCTCCTTGGCAGCCCTCTCTTTCTCTCCTTACGTGAATCACGAATTAAGAGAAAGCTTCAGATTTCTGATCAGTAATTTGGCGGCCAGAGAATAGAGGATATATATAGGCTACGGCAGGGACTATGAGGATAAATTAGGGTTAGGCCTCCTAACGGATCTGGATATCTCATGTTCAGCCCGAACACGCAATTCAGGCCCATTAACAATAGCTCAGTCTACTAATGAGCTATTGTTGCACTACCTCCCTAATCCCAAATTATGTTTGTGGGCTCCTTTTATTATATACTCGTTTGGCTCCCCATGTTAAGATGTCGAATGTCCGTCGATCAAATTAAGTTACTGACAACTATATTGATTCGACATCTTTTATCCTTAAGTAGTACCGCTCAGCTTTATTTTTTATGTCAGATATAATCCACCAGCAGGGTTTACATAACAATCCTTATGAGCTCCTTAAGGGGACATCATCAATCCGATGTATCGGGACATGGATTCCATTTATAATAAATAACCCATAATACATACAATGTTATTACCCAATTCATAGTGGTCGTTGACCTATAATGAATCTCACTCTTTCATGAGTCAAAGTAATGCATACTGCATATACATGTCTGTTATTATATCTGGATTAAGAGCACAAGCATCCATAATAACAGAGGTATTTGTTCACTTATGTAGTCAGTACAAAGAGAACAACCTCAAGTGGTCCTGTTCAATACACACAAAGTATACTAGTGTAAACCTATAGTCAAGATAGACTAATACCAGATTACACTACAACCTTTCTAATAGATTGTCCAAGTCCATCTAGGTTGTGAACTATTTATATACTTCATAGGGAACTGATAATAAGATCTTCTGTGTGACACCACACCCCATATTATCTACAATATAAAATATCAGACATTTGCATTAACACTTGCAACAGATACAATATACAAACATTTGCCCATATGATTCTTATTCAAAATTTAAGGAAATAAGGTTACTACAAAAGTGATACTTTTAGTATATAACCCTAACAAAGTTGACCCACAGAGGGGAATGATGCATCCAATTCAGCAATGATAGTCTGCCCATGGGATATGACCCTTTGCGAGCAATCTGGTTCAAGAAGGTGTCAGCCTCAAAGAACCGGTTATTGGGCCTCATCTCATTTATGAAACTGCCGGGGGCTAGTCCGACAACAGAACAACTGACTGACTCCTTGGTCGCAACCGTCGACCACGCTCGTCTATTATAATGGATATTGCCTATGAAGACTCCCTGCCGGTCCTGAGTTATGGGATCCATCATTCGTCTCTCGATAGGCACCACGTTAAAACCTGATAGGGGAAATGGCGTTCCATCTGAGAAAGGTGAACTGCCACTTCGTTGGAAGAAAAATCCTAGCTCTCAGATATCTCCAGTATGCTTAGGTTCGAGATAGTTAAAACGTCTCCGAATAAGAACGCAAGCTTCAGATGAGTGTCCCCCAGTGTTCCGAAATTTATCATGCTGAGCAGGTAGAAGAATGATTGGCCCCTGATCTCCCTTAACCTGGCCTCAGGATGACCTCGGGTAATCTGAGTCGACACGCGTTCGACTATATGGTAAAATCTCACACCCAAAGCAGACTGAGCGTACCCTATCAAGAGCTCCCCCGATGGAGCTGTAGGCAAGTTCACTACAAGGGTCAAAAAAAATATAGTTAGAGGAAAACAAAGTGAAAGGGTATCTTCTTCAGCTATGCGGCCTAGTCAAACAGAACCTATGCGGCCTAGTTATGAGGAGCATATGCGGCTCAAATCAAATAAGGCATATGTGGTCGAGTCAGGCAGAGTTTATGCGATCCAATTGTGAGGGGTACACATGCAGCTTAAAAATATGAGATGCATATGCGGCCTAGTCTGGTGGAGCTTATGCGGTTCAGTTATGTGATGTGCATGCGGCTCGATCATGAGGCACTTATGTGGTTCAGTTATGTAATGCTGAAGCGCCTCGATCATGAGGCACTTATGCGGTTCAGTTATGTAATGCTCATGCGGTTCGATCATGAGGCATTTATGCGGTTCAGTTATGTAATGCTCATACGGCTCGGTCATGAGGCATCCATGCGGTTCAGTTATGTGGCTTATGCGGCTCTGTCATGAGGCATCCATACGGTTCAGTGACGCTTATGCAGCTCAGTCCATGCGGTCCCATCACACATAACACATGCGGTCCAGTGAGATAGGACACACACCGATTATGCCAAGCACAGAGGCGATACATGATAGGCCTGCACATAAAGCATGAGACAGCCATTTAAATTCAAGTCATCATTCTCCCACCATCCTTATCCTTAATGGGGGGCTGCACGTCGGGATGAATGGAAGGAGAATCTATAGCTCTTGACGGAGAGGCGAGTCCCTTCCCTTTGGCCGCAGCGCCGGTCGACTTGGAAAATTTTGGAGCCATGGCTGACTGGAGCAGAAAGGACGACGAAGATGATGAAGCCGAAGGAGGAGAAGTTGAAAGGAAATAGAGAAGTTCTCTCCCTGCAGTATGGCCCATATTTATAGATCTTCAAAAGAGCGTAAACCGATAGACGCCTCTTCGATTCTCGTATCCACTAAGAGATAATGATGACTCTTGGGATTCTATCCCTTGTAACCAAAAAGGTGGCCCCAAATCCAAAACTGAATCAGAGCATTAAATGCAGCAGTGACAGCTGGACAGCCTGGATGGGATCTCCCTGCGGCTCGAAGTCTCCTTGCGGCCCAAAATTCTCCTGTGGCTCGAAGTCTCCCCATGGTTCAAAGCCTCCCTGCGGCTTGACATATTTCCATGCTTCTTATTTAAAGTATTCCAAATTTGCAATTTGAAAGCTTTGAAGGGGGTCTTGTAGACGCATGGAAAAGATGGGGTTCATACGGATCACATTACAGAAAAAGTTGACCGCATGAGTGCTCTGGGCCAATTTAAATTGGTCCACAGAAGAAAGAGCCGCATGACAAACTCTGCGATCCAAAAATGCCCCGAAATCCATGCAGCCCCTTATTATCGTCTCAAACAGATTGATTCGAGCCGCAGAAGGAAGAGCTACTTATGCGGCCTAGCTGATCAGCTGCAGGAGTCCCTCTGACAAAGCTGACACCTCTGACAAAGCTGACACCTCTGACAAAGCTGACAACTCTGACAATTCCTGACAAAAAGATGAAGATAAGACATGACCTTTCAAAAAAATAATAAAGAAGTGTCATGTCACAAGACATAGGGCCCACGTGCCTGAGAGTTTATGCGGTCTGAGGCATGGTCCGCAGGGGGTGTCATACGGCCATAAGGATTGCGACCAGAGCCGCATAAGCCTTATGCGGCCCAGGATGCAGGATCTATGCGGCACAAAAAGTCCCCAAACTTCATACGGACTGGTGGCACTGCTGGTGAGACACGTGGCTAAGGGAGACTGCGACCTGAGCTGCATGAGTCTTTTGTGGCCCAGCATGGTCGAGCATTAAAAGACAAAGAAGACCTATGCGGTCCAAAATACCCCATGCTCTATGTGGCCCTTCATTTGCTGTCTCAGGGCACGTGGCAAATTGACCAAGTCTCAACCACCCAAATTTGCTGCAATAAGAAAATCTCAACAAACCACCAGCTGGAAGCCAAAGATCGAGTCTTCATGTGTTGTTTCAGCCACATGGCCACGTGGCCATCTATGCGGCGCAAAATATGCTTAATCCCGAAATCATTATAAATAGCAGGGTACCACACCCATGTAAAAGCCTGGCAATTTCCTCAAGAGCAAAGATCGTGTCTGATAGTCCACGGAGTAAGGCAGAGTTCCTACACTTCTCCCGAGCCTCCACCATCACCCCCCAGAATTAAAACTAAATTATACTTAGATTGTTTCCTAGGATTTCTTTCTAGGCTTTCTGTTGTACTTTCGAAATTTGCAATCAAAATTAGTTCCTCTGTAAGTTCTTATTTTGATTATTAATAGCAAACACTGGGGTGAATGATCACCGGCGCTCAAAGTTTGATTCGTCCCACACGAACAGCTTCCAGGAACCAGCAAGTTCGACGGAGAACTTTGAAACACTCCACTCTCCTGACTCCTCGGATGGCGCGGAACTCTGCTCACAAAGTACCTCTCTTTTCTGCTCTGAACTTAGAGAATTTCGTAAGAAAAATTATGATACTTAGTACTGTCCCTGAGAGAAAAGAGAGGGACTTTATATAGGTGCACCTAGTAACTGCTCGGTATGCAGAATGTTTAGGACGTAGGGAAAACTGCTCCAAATGTTCCGTAATCGTTCAAATCATGTACAGACACGATTGAGCCACCATTTTTGTATTTTTTTATCGTTTATGCTCATTTTTGCAAATTTTTATCATTTTTGTCGAAGTGCGCCTACAAAATGCCAAATTACGCCTCATGAGCCCATGAGTCCAAGTCCGAGTCGACGGGGCTTAGCTCTAATAAAAATCAATCCCTAAGAGCAAAAAGCATAAATGCTTTACCATGGAGTCCTAACCTTACCTCCTAGTAAAATCACCCACATGGTTCCCTCCTTAGGGTCACCACCCTTTGTGCACATATCAACAACATATCAAGTATATATTGAGATGAAACTCATGGTGCTTTTCCAAAGAGGGACTAAATAATACGAGGCATGTGTTGAGAGCAAGCTCTCTCTTTACATGTTTAAGGAAAAGCTCCAACAATATCAATTTAATCCTGACGTGTAAATACAAAATTTCTACTCATAATAGCTATGAACAAAAGCATGACTTTTTGCCAATATTATACTCAAAACAGTTATGAACAAGCTATAGGAACGAAGTCATAAAGAAGAATACTCTAGAGGGGGGTGAATAGAGTAGGCAGCATAATATTGCTAATTAAAAACTTATTAGCAGTTAGTGTAAAACCCCAAAATTTCTACTATTTTTTTATTAAATTTGGTATTGATTTAAAATTTTGTATTGTACGTCGCGTAGTCGTATTTTACGTCGCGCACGAAATTTTATTTTTCTTGCTCGTCGAGTGCAAATATGTGCGAGCGTACATATTTTAGAAAAATATTTTTTTATTTTATTATACACTTTCAAAATATTACATATAATTATTATTCTTGCTATAAAAAGCCTTTTGTTTTTAAGAGTTATTAATCATAAATAATATTTTATTGTGTACTAGGAAAAGTATACATTATTTGTTCTTACATATATATTTCATAAATATTTATTTAAGTTATTTCTAATTAATAATGTAATTTTCAAAATTTTTATTATTAGTATTTTTGAAAAATATATTTTGAAATTATTATGGCGATTTAAACCTTGATTTGAAATTTTGGATTTATTTAAATAGTTAAATATTTGAAATTTGATTTATCTCATTGATTTTATACTAGAAATTTAATTTGATTTAAATTGGATATTTAATTTGAAATTTGGATTTGATTATTGATTTAAATCAAATTGGGTTTAATTAATCCTAATTCTTATCCAATTGGAATTTTCCACATCATATAAATAGGTAGGTACTCCTCCAATTTCTATCATTCATTATTTCTCCACAAATCTACGTGTATCGTGTCTGTGTCCATCCAAATTCTTATTCCAATTCATTATACATATACATTTATCTCTCTCGTGTCGACAAACCCGACACAATACAAATCCCCAATTTCCTAATATCCAAATCCCTAGTTCCTAAACCCTAACCCTAATCCAACCTCGTACAATCTCGACCGCACAGCAACCTCTGTCCCCCATCGTCCCTGACTGCCACCATTCCGTCCACCCAAACACCTATCACCACCACCACCGATGCCACCATCGAACCCACAACACCACCCCCGCTGTCATCATCACCGCAGCCTCCTGCCACAAAATCCTCGGTCGCCCTATCGCCCAGTCGCCACCAGCTCCACCACACCATCACAGCGGAAAACCTCCGACAAACCACCACCTCGGCAACCCCAATCAACCGTTGAAACCCGAAATTCCGTCATTACCATCAAAACCAAAACACAAGAAAACAAAACCCTAACCCTAAACTCACTTGTCCGCACGCGTCGTCGACCCAGAGACGCCTCCGCCGGAGTCGCGCCCGAACGCCGCCCGCGCTCACCGAGAAGCCCGCGTCGCCGCACTAGCCGAGCGCCCGGATTATCGAACTCCGGCCTCCCGTGCGCCGCTCCGGCGAGTCGCCTTCGAAACCCCTTCCCCGTCGGCGTGGCCGCCTCCATCCGCCCATCGACCGAATCAGTAACCCTCATCTCCCCGCGTCCGGCCACCAGCAAACCCACGCCCGCCGAACCACCGACCCTCCGCCTTCCTTTCGTCCCTCTTCTCTCTTCCCGACTTTACCGCCGCCGTGCGAGCGCTGCTCTTCCGCCCGCCGCCGATCGCTTGCGCCGTTCGCCTCCGCCCCTGTCCGTCGAGCTCGCCTCCGCCCCTTCCTCTTTTCGACCGTCGGAACCCTCTCCTCCCTCTCGGCCGCCTACCACCGCCGCACTCTCCCTCTCGTCTCCCTCTCTCTCTGCTCCTCTGAGTTCTTTTTCATTTTATTTCTTTTATTTTATCTTATTTTTACTGCTGTCTCGAGGAAAGGAACTGCTGTGTTTCGTTTTGTATTTTTGTTTCTATATTTTTAAATGTCAATTGATTGTTATTTTTATTATTATTATTATTATTATTATTATTATTATTATTATTAATTATTATTAGTATTATTATTATTATTAACTGTTGACTAAGGTTAAAGTATTATTATTACATTATGAAGGTTGTGTATATAAATTAGTATATGTAATTAAATCATTCGGATTATTTTGTCACGAGTTTCCTAATATTTTTTTTTATTAAATAAAAATATTTATATAATAATTTTCCTAAAATTATCTTGTAATAAAAATAACTGTATTATGCTTGGTCTATATTTTCAAATTCAATTTCTAAAGTCCTAGAATATCAGTATATTATGTTCATTTATTTAAATATAGTTTTTTGCCTATAACTATTAATATATAGTACTTCTAGCCATATTTCAAATAGTGTTTCCCTAAAATAATTTCCTAGATTATTTAGTATTACCTTGAAAAATTGTTTTGACTAAATATTGTTTCCAAATTATTATGTATTTTCCAGTGGTTAGGTAAAAATTATTTTTAAATATATATTTTCAAGTAATATAGATAATTTCTAAAAATAGAATAAGTATTTTCTTCCAAATTTCTTCGAGTATCGCCCTGTCCAATCCCATTGTTCCGTTACCTTACCAATTTCGAACTACCTTATGTCCACCCTAACCAATTTGACCGTTCTGGACCCAATGAAACTGTCCGTGCCACCATCAGAGGTCTCCTTGTGTAGTTGTTACACCAAAGTTGCAGTTCATGCCACCATGATTATCGCAGTACACCAGGCATACTACCAGGCAAGACACCTTGCCATTTGCTGTTTACTTATTTTAGCTCATATTTCATGCATTATTTATTTTTTTTATGCAAAATAAACTGTGATACATGGCATAACCTGTTAGAACTTACTGTTCATTTATATTTCCTGCTATGTATTATTTTTCTTACACATTAGACCAAGATTTAAGGGACCACCTTGTGTGTTGTATTCATTGACCTTGACACGTTGTAACACGAAGTTGTGTGTCGCATGTAGAACATGGAAGTGCGTGACTGGATGGCCACCAGTACGTACAAGCCTTGGGATAGGAATAACCGCTAATAGAGATTGCATGCTAGTTTGACTTAGCGGTTATAGTGGTTGGTGTTGTGGATACAACACCGTAGGCATTGGGCGGGGAGGACAATTCCTTAGCGTATGGGCTTCGATGCACTTCCCTTGTGACCCGGACTCTCTGCTGGAGATACGGGGTTGATGATCCATGATTACTGACGGCCACTGATGATTCTACGGAACGTCATGCTCTTACTGATGGGGCCTCTGGTGCCCAAGGGGGACTTTGTCGATCCTATTCAGCCAGGGCCCATGCGTAGGAAGGATTGTTCTTAACTACATATCACTTAGAACGGTAGGCTACCTTTATCCGTTAGGTACGAGTACTTTTGGTTTGGGTACTTGTATCTGACCGTGGCTTGGAACAATAACTTGTGGCGGATTAGTTCGTCACATCTTGTCCTTATTTGGTTGTAGGTGTGACTTACTACTTCGATGAGAAGGTATTGAACCTTGTTGGGGTCCGGATACCATATTGGATTCATAGCATAGAAAGATACGTCGCCGTGAATTAGTTTACCATCTCCTGTCCTTGTTTGGTTGGGAGGATGGTACGCTCGTTCAATAGGTGTGTATTCGATCATGTTATAAATTCAATTGACTTATTTATTTGAGCAATATTTATTCAATTTAT
The DNA here is from genome assembly GCA_029216955.1 of Iris pallida. NCBI lineage: Eukaryota > Viridiplantae > Streptophyta > Magnoliopsida > Asparagales > Iridaceae > Iris > Iris pallida. The sequence continues at coordinate 3,153,436 of JANAVB010008794.1, forward strand.
ATGGCATGATATTATGTGTCTTGTTACGTCCCTTTGAGGACCTAGTTATCTCTCCAGGTGTGTGCTCTTGTCTTTCGCAGGTGCTTTAGCTCTAGCCGTGACCATCTCCATTTCTTCGAGGATGATTGCGCTTGGATCGTCTTCGCTTCGCTCGCCAAAAATCATTTCTTTTCTCATGTATTTCCTTTACTTGTTGGTAGTGAATTTGTCTCCGCCCAACATATTGTATCAAGACAATTCATTATCATTATATGATATCTTTTATTAATTTATTTTTTGTGGATGAGATTAGTTATGGTTCTACTATATTTTACATCTTATGTATTCATACGAGGTTTCCATATATTGGAGTGTACTTCGTATGTATACAGCTGGCATATCTACGTTCCTAGTCCTACGTATCTTTGGACTGGGGCGTTACATATTTTTGTGGTGCCCATACAGGTCAAGATAAATTGTTTGGTTACTTTACTGTACCAAGCAAGCCTGCGAATAGGATTAGAAGTCTAGGATCTCATCCACATACTTGACCTCTTTCCTTGATTCCATATTCGAACGACCGTTCGACTCATCAATTGCATCTTGCTTGATTCCTCCTATCATTATTCTTATCTTCCCTTCGTGCTTATTAGAGAGTGACCCTGCTTATTAGAGAGTGACCCTACTAGTTGGATGTCCCAAAACACCTTTAGCTTAATTCCTTTAAGTTGGGTAGAACACCCCACGACCTGACACACCCTTGACCATTAAGGGAATACAAAAAGTATTATATAGACCATAGAGACTAGAGAAATTTAACCCATTTGGTCAACCAAGCCTTGGTCAATAAAACCGTAGAATGATTGTATAGGAATAAACAAAACTTAGATTCTTATGACTCTTAGACTATTCATATTTGTTTTATTCATCCACCATCGTGCCTATATTTTTACTATCTAGACTAATGATGCTAATGTAGCATAGTTTTTGCAAGCTTATTCTTTTATCGAGGTTAATCATGACATGTTTTATTGGGTGCGCACCCACTAATATATTGTCTAATCAGAACCAGTACATAATGGTCTGATCAACCAAGTGCACTTTGGTTCGCTTTTATCCATCGTTCTACGTAGATGGTGACATAGCTAAACTTGTCCTCTAGAGTCTCATCCCCGACTGCCTTGAAAATTCTTTTGAAATTATTCGGTCGCCTTTGAACCACGTATTCGTATTCGATAACGCCTCCTTCGAACTCTATATTGCTTTCGCCTTCATCTATTTTAGAAGGACGAAGGCGTTATACTAGAACTTCCTCTAGCCTTCCTATCGGCTATGACCATTCTCACTCGATATTGCTATATCTTCATCCTAAACTGCTCGTTATTTTCCTTGACCCTATATTTACTATCAAGACCTCCTAATTGGGAGTGAATCTAATTCGTTCTCTTAATCGTAACTCAACCTACTAGGTCTCTAACTTATTTCTCTTGATACCATACAATTCCTTTTACAGGTTATCTTGATTAAACTTTAACCCTTGATCATTTTCACTCTTGCATTAATTAGCCTTTATTTTCGTATCACGATTTCCTAATGCATCTTGTGTTGCGTTGTGAATAATCGTTCCTCACCAATACCCCCTTGTGTCTTCTCACACCCCCTACAAATTTTTAATTTAGAGGACGAAATTCTTTTAAGTTGGGTAGGATGTAAAACCCCTAAATTTCTACTATTTTTTTATTAAATTTGGTATTGATTTAAAATTTTGTATTATACGTCGCGTAGTCGTATTTTACGTCGCGCACGAAATTTTATTTTTCTTGCTCGTCGAGTGCGAATATGTGCGAGCGTACATGTTTTAGAAAAATATTTTTTATCTTATTATACACTTTAAAAATATTACATATAATTATTCATCTTGCTATAAAAAGCCTTTTGTTTTTAAGAGTTATTAATCATAAATAATATTTTCTTATGTACTAGGAAAAGTATGCATTATTTGTGCTTACATATATATTTCATAAATATTTATTTAAGTTATTTCTAAATAATAATGTAATTTTCGAAATTTTTATTATTAGTATTTTTGAAAAATATATTTTGAAATTATTATGGCGATTTAAACCTTGATTTGAAATTTTGGATTTATTTAAATAGTGAAATATTTGAAATTTGATTTATCTCATTGATTTTATACTAGAAATTTAATTTGATTTAAATTGGATATTTAATTTAAAATTTGGATTTGATTATTGATTTAAATCAAATTGGGTTTAATTAATCCTAATTCTTATCCAATTGGGAATTCCCACATCCTATAAATAGGCAGGTACTCCTCCAATTTCTATCATTCATTATTTCTCCACAAATTTCCTCCACAAATATACGTGTATCGTGTCTGTGTCCATCCAAATTCTTATTCCAATTCATTATACATATACATTTATCTCTCTCGTGTCGACAAACTCGACACAATACAAATCCCCAATTTCCTAATATCTAAATCCCTAGTTCCTAAACCCTAACCCTAATCCAACCCCGCACAATCCCGACCGCATAGCAACCTCTGTCCCCTATCGTCCCTGACTGCCACCATCCCGTCCACCCAAACACCCGTCACCACCACCGCCGATGCCACCATCGAACCCACAACACCACCCCCGCTGTCATCATCACCGCAGCCTCCTGCCACAAAATCCCCGGTCGCCCTGTCGCCCTGTTGTCACCAGCTCCACCACACTATTACAGCGAAAAACCCCCGACAAACCACCACCTCGGCAACCCCAATCAACCGTTGAAACCCGAAATTCCGTCATTACCATCAAAACCAAAACACAAGAAAACAAAACCCTAACCCTAAACTCACCTGTCCGCGCGCACCGTCGACCCAGAGACGCCTCCGCCGGAGTCGCGCCCCGAACGTCGCCCCGCGTCGGCAAGCCGCCGCCCGCGCTCAACGTGAAGCCCGCGTCGCCGCACTAGCCGAGCGCCCGGATTATCGAACTCCGGCCTCCCGTGCGCCGCTCCGGTGAGTCGCCTTCGAAACCCCTTCCCCGTCGGCGTGGCCGCCTCCATCCGCCCGTCGACCGAATCAGTAACCCTCATCTCCCCGCTTCCGGCCACCAGCAAACCCACGCCCGCCGGACCACCGACCCTCCGCCTTCCTTCTGCCCCTCTTCTCTCTTTCCGACTTCATCCGCCGCCACGCGTGCGCTGCTCTTCCACACGACGCCGATCGCTTGCGCCGCTCGCCTTCGCCCCTGTCCATCGAGCTCGCCTCCGCCCCTTCCTCTTTCCGACCACCGGAACCCTCTCCTCCCTCTCGACCGCCTACCACCGCCATACTCTCCCTCTCGTCTCCCTCTCTCTCTGTTCCTCTGAGTTCTTTTTTATTTTATATCTTTTATTTTATCTTATTTGTACTGCTGTCTCGAGGAAAGGAACTGTTGTGTTTTGTTTTGTATTTTTGTTTCTATATTTTTAAATGTCAATTGATTTTTATTTTTATTATTATTATTATTATTATTATTATTATTATTATTATTATTATTATAATTAACTGTTGACTAAGGTTAAAGTATTATTATTACATTATGAAGGTTGTGTATATAAATTAGTATATGTAATTAAATCATTCGGATTATTTTCTCACGAGTTTCCTAATAAGTTTTTTTTTATATTTTTATTAAATAAAAAATATTTATATAATAATTTTCCCAAAATTATCTTGTAATAAAAATAACTGTATTAGGCTTGGTCAATATTTTCAAATTCAGTTTCTAAAGTGCTAGAATATCAGTATATTATGTTCATTTATTTAAATATAGTTTTTTGCCTATAACTATTAATATATAGTACTCCTAGCCATATTTCAAATAATGTTTCCCTAAAATAATTTCTTAAATTATTTAGTATTACCTTGAAAAATTGTTTTGACTAAATATAGTTCCCAAATTATTATGTATTTTCCAGTGGTTAGGTAAAAATTATTTTTAAATATATATTTTCAAGTAATATAGATAATTTATAAAAATAGTATAAGTATTTTCTTCCAAATTTCTTCGAGTATCGCCTTGTTCAATCCCATTGTTCCGTTACCTTACCAATTTCGAACTACCTTATGTCCATCCTAACCAATTTGACCGTTCTGGACCCAATGGAACTGTCCGTGCAACCATCAGAGGTCCCCTTGTGTAGTTGTTACACCAAAGTCGTAGTTCATGCCACCATAATTATCGCAGCACACCAGGCATACTACCAGGCAAGATACCTTGCCATTTGCTGTTTACTTATTTTAGCTCATATTTCATGTATTATTTATTTTCTTTATGCAAAATAAACTGTGATACATGGCATAACCTGTTAGAACTTACTGTTCATTTATATTTCCTGCTATGTATTATTTTTCTTACACATTAAACCTAGATTTAAGGGACCACCTTGTGTGTTGCATTCATTGGCCTTGACACGTTGTAACACGAAGTTGTGTGTCGCATGTAGAACACGAAAGTGCGTGACTGGCTAGCCACCAGTACGTACAAGCCGTGCGATAGGAATAACCGCTAATAGAGATTGCATGCTAGTTTGACTTAGCGGTTATAGTGGTTGGTGTTGTGGATACAACACCATAGGCATTGGGCGGGGAGGACAATTCCTTAGCGTATGGGCTTCGATGCACTTCCCTTGTGACCCGGACTCTCCGCTGGAGATACGGGTTGATGACCCATGATTACTGACGGCCACTGACGATTCTGTGGAACGTCATGCTCTTACTGATGGAGACTCTGGTGCCCAAGGGGGGACTATGCCGATCCTATTCAGCCAAGCCCCATGCGTAGGAAGGATTGTTCTTAACTACATATCACTTAGAAGGGTAGGCTACCTTTATCCGTTAGGTACGATTACTTTTGGTTTGGGTACTTGTATCTGACCGTGGCTTGGAACAATAACTTGTCACAGATTAGTTCATCACATCTTGTCCTTGTTTGGTTGTAGGTGTGACTTACTACTTCGATGAGAAGGTATTGAACCTTGTTGGGGTCCGGATACCATATTGGATTCATAGCATGGAAAGATACATCGTCGTGAATTAGTTTACCATCTCCTGTCCTTGTTTGGTTGGGGGGATGGTACGCTCATTCAATAGGTGTGTATTGGACCATGTTATAAATTTAATTGACTTATTTATTTGAGCAATATTTATTCAGTTTATATGGCATGATATTTTGTGTCTTGTTACGTCCCTCTGAGGACCTGGTTATCTCTCTAGGTGTGTGCTCTTGTCTTTCGCAGGTGCTTTAGCTCTAGCCGTAACCATCTCCATTTTTGTCATGACCCGCACCGTAGAGTTAGGGCACGAGAACGTGACAACGCCCAGCCTACGTCGCAGTATCGACGGTAGAACGCTGTCCTAGGTATCAATGCATCTAACAGTATAAGACTAAACAGTTTATACTCCCCGAATGGGGGTGACATAGCAGAATGTAAACTCAATCACATCTAAGGTAGAGCATAAAGGAAGATAGATAAAACATGAAATCGAAAAGAGATACAACAGATAGAAGTCTAAGTGTCTAAGATACAAACTCAGAATACATCTCAAAACTCAAATACAGTAATTCATAAATACAACTCAAGATGACTGAAAATAAACTATAAGCAAAAACCCTAGCTATCTATGCAACCTCTACTGTCTCCTCTAGGCTAGCAGGCAACCTCCAGGCTATCTGTAAAATTTATCAACAGGTCCAGTCAGGACTGGAGCGAGCACAGTACATCTCAACAGATCATAGCAGGTTAGAAAATATAATCATGCAGTAAAGTAAGATACAGGATCTGAAGGAAATACATTATGTAAATAGAGAAAGAGAACTGTAATAGAAATATCTACTATAAGTAGAGAGCTAACAGTGGCTAGTGAGTCAGAGTACAATATAAACATGTAAATGGCATAGGAGATTCTGGGAACTATACTATGGAGTGATTCTGGGAACTACACTACTTGGATATTATTCACATGTTTACTTCTACTCCCCCGTACCCCCAATCAATACACAAGGATCCAACCAGGTTATGTTATGATTCCATGCAAAGGCCCACAAGGGGTGATACATGGATAGCCCATAAATGGGTGATTCTGGGAATGCCCACAATGGGGTGATTCTGGGAATGCCCATAAATGGGTGATTCTGGGAAGACTCTGTGATCATGAGAGTACATATCACAAGTGATCGAAGAACCGTAAAGCATAGTGATACACCATGTAATTGAAACGCACAGAACATGTAGTATACGATGCTCCCTGAGGGGATAACATCTCAAGAAAGGATCCATATAGTACTAATCCGTGTTACCAACGTGACAGCATCAAGTATAGTAATCTAAAACAGGAAAATAATTCTAACAGGATATGAAATGATCAGAGAATGTACTCGCCTGATATCTGAATGTCCAAGGTAAAGATACTGTCCGAGGAGAGGTGTCTGGCTCCTAATTAGAACAGCACAAGTCACAACATGTCCAGAAGGGTAATATAAAGCACTACAATGTATTCTACATGAATCTAGGTCAAACTAGGCCAAAGTCAACCCTTGGTCAACTCTGGTCAACTGCACTAGTCAAACTAGGTCAAACTAGGTCATGTCCTAACCCAGCAAGTCTTACTAGGCCTAACCAAGACTATCCTAGCAAGCACACATTAATACAAGGCTATACAAGCCAACATACACCCAACTCTATATAGCATGCAATTATTTAATACTCAAATAGGCAAGAATTCATATTGGATATACACTAGGTAATCTATTACTTTAAGCTATATATGTCTACACATATATACACATGCACATATTGGTATTCAATATTAGGTCTATAATCATGGTATTTCAAATGGTTATATAAACTTATATATTACAACACAATATGCTAACATATATATAATATACATACATAGCTAAGTTAACTATATTCATAAATAGTTATTTAAGAGGCTATGTGTGTGTAGGTGAACATGGCAAAGGGGCAAGTGAGGGTTAAATGGGCATACATAGTGTATACATATCAAAGAGTGTCAAAGTGTAAGTGAACAAAGTGTCAAGTGTGATAGTGTCAACATAGTGTAAGGGGTACATGAGGTAATATAGGATTTGTGTTAACAAAGAACATTACATCTCATACTTGTATATTGCATACATTACATCTATTATTACATTACATTCATGCTTGCATTCATTCATCATTTATTTATTCTCTTGCACTACTATATGCACCATACATTACATACTATGGAACCTACATATTCATTACAAGCCATACTTATACATGCTTATATTAGATAGGATACTTACACCTCATACATCATTTATTTAAACATTTACTCATGCTTGCATTCTCTATTTAATTACATAATGTATATACATTAACATGAGTTAAAATCAAATAGAACATTATATTACACACAAGGGTGCACAAAATGCATATGCCGAATAGTAACTCCTACTAATAATCAATACTGTACCATCTCAGCATGAATTAAAATTTAAGATTAAAGTATGTTATAGATCTATGTGTTAGCTTTCCGAAACTTCAAACGGATCGCGTTTTCGTTTCTGGAAACTCCCGGAATCGCGAAAACACCAAGAACGCGTTTGTCTTTCATACAGCTGACACTCAAATAATTCTCCAGAAAGTTACAGAAAGATATATGCCTACTAATACATGTTTTTAGAAATCTAACTTCAATACGCTTCTTTGAAAAAAAAAAGAGAGATTAAACCGAACTTTGAGCTAGAAGTCTAAGTTAGGACTGGAATTAAAAACATGGATAAAAATCATGACGGATTTGGGTAGTTTGAGACAAATGAACACAAGTATATAACATAATATATCAAGAACTCACTCTCTACACTAATATATATATATATAAGACACTATAGAACACATCTCCAATACAAAAATATGAGATTAAACATGTAATAATTCATTCATACATAACAACAACACATAGTGTGTCCAAATTTGGGATTTTCCCACATGGACACAACCACAACACAAAGGACACTCCTATGACCTCCAAATGGATACGAAATGGACACAAATGGAGATACAACCATGGAAGTCATTCCTATGGGTTCAAAATAGACCTATATGCATGAGAAAATGAAAAGGAGAAGGGATTTATACCTCCCGATAGATCGAATCGAAAAAAAGCCTTCCCGGAGCGACACCGACACGTAGAGATTCCAAAAGGACACGAACGAGCTCCGAATCCTCCCAAACTTGGGTAGCTTCCTCCTTGGCTAAAATGGAGAAGGAAAGAAGAAGATTTGGTGGCGAAATGGTAGGATTTGGTGGAGAAATTGCTAGGGATTGCTCTCTAGGAATTTGGGAAAGAACAAGAGAGAGAGTGTGGAGGAGAATAATGAAATGAACTTGAGCCTATCCTCTCCCAAAGTGGCTGGCCATATGGGGCTATTTGTCCTATTATGGTAAGGTCCAAAATGCCCCCACTAACCTATTCTATGAGTATTAGGAAGGGGCTAATTGGTTGGGGCTAAATTAGTCATTCTAAAGTCTCTAATAACACTAACCTTATCCATAATAATTAGTCTAACCTCTAACTAAAATATTTCTATCATGGGGACTAAAATTAATATTATGTGGGCCATGCCTAACTAGTGTGTGGGTCCCACTAGAGTCAAACTACCCCCGGGTCCCCGTTTCAAGTCGGATTGAGTTGAAATTCGAACCCGACTCAAATAACCCCAAAATAATATCATAAATAATAAAATAATATCAAAATAATTCAAAGAGGTCAAATGCAAAAATATCCTTAGGCCAAAAATGACATTAAAATATTATAATCACATGGTTAGGCTCTAGGTCAAACAGTCTTTAGGGTCTCACTAGCAAAACGTTAAAACCACAAGTCATTGATTTAAATAATTTTAAAATGATTTAAAATCACCAAAAATCATATCATGAATTAAATATTATTATTAAAATAATTATAAAAACAAAATTTCAAAATTACCCTCATTTGGAAAACTGGGTGCTACAACTCTACCCACCTTAGAAAAATTTCGTCCTCGAAATTTAAGATCGATAGTACTCCTTCTAGAGCCTCTAACCTACCCAATATCTAAGGTAACACTTCCTAACACTAGAATAATAAACGGACATCTAAAAAGTTTCAATCTAGGAATACCTCCAATACTGCTCTGCTGTACGGCGGTAATGGAACTTCAATAAAATATGGACTGGAACCTATATCCAAGGGACTTGACCTATTTTAAAGTGGTCTTAACTAAGGATGAAAAGGAACTGATCATAGGCTATAGGTATGCTCAAACTATTATCTTCCTATTAACCATCTATTAATACATTCTATTACCATAGGAACGATGCATTACTAAGACATATAGGCCCTTATCTCTCATAACACATTTATACTCACCAAAAGACTAGTACATCCTATCAAGGCTGATACTATAATCTCTCATAAATCTCATAAGCTACATGTTTAGAGACACACATCCCCACATCAAGGACTAACCTATATATATCTACAACTTATACTAATGGGGTGACGTCCCTATTTTCCAACAATCAAGGTCTAAATTTTTTTTTATCTAAATCATGCAATTTGAAGGAATATTATACAAGGTCAGGGCATTCCGTAGCAGTTGGAAGTCTCACCTAGGTGCACTAATCATTCTAGGTCAAAACAGTACTATGGTATCAACACACAAACAATCTAGGGTGTCCTAATTGGGAAGGTAAGGGAACAACAATCATCAAGGTTGTAGGGCTGTCTACCATCCTATATAAAAATTGGTCATTAACAAGCAACTAAGAAATTATTAAAAGGTTACTATTCCATAAAATGGCAAAAATTGAAAATTTAGGCACAACAAATCACAAATAGATTTTTGTCTTGACACGATCTAAGTTGATCAATTTTGGGATAAAACGAGATTTGGACAAGAAGGGAAATCAATGAAATCAAAGTATGAGCACGAGCATCCAATAATGGAGGTTCAGGTCATGATTAAATTTAATTCGACTGAGTACGAATACGAGGTTCATAGGCGATGAAAAGATTTCAAGGAGAATTGTCAAGGCTGTCGCAAATGAGACTTAGGGTCAAGTTTAACTATGTCTCCATTCTCGTAGATTGATACATAAAAAAGTGAACCAAGGTGCAATAGGTTGATCAGACCATCATGTACCGGTTCTGATTAGACAATATGTTAGTGGGTGGCCACCCAATAAAATATGTCATGACCAAGCTCGAAAATAGATAAGCTTGCAAAACTAAGGCTAATTTAGCAGCACAAGTTATAAGGGTGGTAATGATGAAAGGAATTATATAGTCCAAGTTTCTTAACCAACGGGTCAAGTAATCAGATAAAGTACAAGGTTAAGCATCTAAGGAAACAAGCAGAACACCATCACATGTCGGGTCGAAAGAATTGAGTCAAGGCTGGATTTCTAATTGAAATAAGAAGAAATTTAGTATAATGGTAGATGTTATTGTTTAGCCAGTTGATCAGAAAATCATATCAAGAAAATAGAGTACAAGAAGACGGGTTTTAGTGGGACATGATATACCTACACGAAGGTGAGCTCGTCTAGGTCTTGCATATAAGATTTGTTGGAGGGTAACAGCTAGTATTACATTTCGAATATCACAGTCACGATAAGGAACGTCAAGGATCTCAATTAGAAAGTGGGAGTTCAAGAGGTGGTAATTAATGCACAAAAAAATAATGAAGATCGAGTTAGTCATCTGCTTCTGATACTCTTAAGTTCATCTGGTCATAACTTGCCAATCATATCTTTACCTCACCAGTCTCCATATGAAAATTTAACCTTTACTTAAACCCTTACCATGACTACAGTAGGTAATTCCTAATTTCCAAACATCACTCTTGAAGCACAACCCTCACATTTAGGAATCAACATTAACCATTTATTTAAATTTCCAAGTTCTTTCACCTTGTCTTAAATTTGACCCAAAACCTCTAAATCCCGTTTACGAATTCCTTGAACTTGTTCAAATTGTTCTCCTCGTATTATTTAATTTAAATCTCTAGGCCTTACAAAACTTATCTTTCATCATAAAATCAACTTCCGTATTTTCTTCGACATACACCCTTGAATATTATTCTCCTAAAAATATTTCACAACAATCTCTAAACTTCCATAACTTTGTGTTCTCTCTATCCCTAGTCATTTTCCTCGCAACATCTTGTTTAATATTCTTATTAAACACAATTAACTTCTCTTTTCCATTACTAACCTTCTACATAGCCTCAGAGTAAAAGTTTTCCCCAGAATCAATAACCAAGATTTTCAAAGTTCTCAAAACTAGGTTGACCTCTGATATCCTCATTAATTTTGAATACACCTATAAACTATCTCATAACCCTAAAATTTCTCTAAATGTAATTGTTTCCAGATTGGCAGTATATATCTCTTTATTCTATTCGAGACCTTTACCACATTTCTATCTCAAGTTTCCATATGGAACACTCTACATTTGATTTCCTTTAGATCATCATAAAATAACTAGTTACGTCTTCTCTGAGCTACATAATTTACGTCACTTCCTTAGCCTTCTCCATGCAAAAGATACGAAGATTCAAGGGTTTCGAAGTACATCTGGTAGGGACGACAAGATATGGGTAATTAATGTAATGAGACAGAGTTTAAGATAAGAGGTAAATAAGAATGCAAGGAAATAATGGCGAGAAAGAATAATAAAGATATGTTCCTTCTCATCGGTTCAAACGAGAGGAACCCATCAAGCTTAAATTCAATAGCAAGGAATGAGGGTGAATCCAAACAAGAGGAAAAGGAATTCCAATTGAAAGTTAAAATGAGTTTCTCAGGGGTCGTCCCAGAAATCTCTCAAAGAATTCTAAGTGTGATTGAGTACCTTAGATTTGAAAATATTAATCTAAATACAAAATTAAATCAACAACTATAAAATTTTATCAAAATCATCAATAATACCAGGATTCAAAGTTCTACAATGAATCCACAAAATCAAATTCAAATCAAGAAAAAAGGTGAATCAAAACAAGGAAAAGGAGTTTAAATCGGAATTCAAAATGAGATCCTGAAGGGTCATCCCAGGAATCTCTCAAGAAATCCTAACAGTGATTGAGTATCCTCTCATCCTAACATCTTAATTTATATATCCTATAGCAGGTTCGTAGTAGTACAACTAAGTCGTTGCGCTACTACGAAATCGTACTAATATGAATCTCGACCTGCATGTGCCACCACTAAAAATGTGTCACGACCCGCACCCTAAAGTTAGGGCACGAGAACGTAACAACGTCCAGCCTACGCCGCAGTGTCGGCGGTAGAACGCTGTCCTAGGTCTCAATGCATCTAATAGTATAAGACTAAACAGTTTATACTCCCCGAATGGGGGTGACATAGCAGAATGTAAACTCAATCACATCTAAGGTAGAGCATAAAGAAAGATTGATAAAACATGAAATCGAAAAGAGATACAACAGATAGAAGTCTAAGTGTCTAAGATACAAACTCAGAATACATCTCAAAACTCAAATACAGTAATCCATAAATACAACTCAAGATGACTGAAAATAAACTATAAGCAAAAATTCTAGCTATCTATGCAACCTCTACTGTCTCCTCTAGGCTAGCAGGCAACCTCCAGGCTATCTGTAAAATTTATCAACAGGTCCAGTCCGGACTGGCGCGAGCACAGTACATCTCAACAGATCATAGCAGGTTAGAAAATATAATCATGCAGTAAAGTAAGATACAGGATTTGAAGGAAATATAGTATGTAAATAGAGAAAGAGAACTGTAATAGAAATATCTACTATAAGTAGAGAGCTAACAGTGGCTAGTGAGTCAGAGTACAATATAAACATGTAAATAGCATAGAAGATTCTGGGAACTATACTATGGAGTGATTCTGGGAACTGCACTACTTGGATATTATTCACATGTTTACTTCTACTCCCCCGTACCCCCAATCAATACACAAGGATCCAACCAGATTATGTTATAATTCCATGCAAAGGCCCACAAGGGGTGATACATGGATAGCCCACAAATAGGTGATTCTGGGAATGCCCACAATGGGGTGATTTTGGGAATGCCCATAAATGGGTGATTCTGGGAAGATTCTGTGATCATGAGAGTACATGTCACAAGTGATCGAAGAACCGTGAAGCATAGTGATACACCATGTAAGTGAAACGCACTGAAATGTAGTATACGATGCTCCCTGAGGGGATAACATCTCAAAAAAGGATCCATATAGTACTAATCTGTGTTACCAACGTGACAGCATCAAGTATAGTAATCTAAAGCAGGAAAATAATTCTAACAGGATATGAAATGATCAAAGAATGTACTCGCCTGATATCTAAATATCCAAGGTAAAGATACTGTCCGAAGAGAGGTGTCTGGCTCCTAATTAGAACAACACAAGTCACAACATGTCCAGAAGGGTAATATAAAGCACTACAATGCATTCTACATGAATCTAGGTCAAACTAGGCCAAAGTCAACCCTTAGTCAACTCTGGTCAACTGCACTAGTCAAACTAGATCATGTCCTAACCCAGCAAGTCTTACTAGGCCTAACCAAGACTATCCTAGCAAGCACACATCAACACAAGGCTATACAAGCCAACATACACCCAACTCTATATAGCATGCAATTATTCAATACTCAAATAGGCAAGAATTCACATTGGATATACACTAAGTAATCCATTACTTTAAGCTATATATGTCTACACATATATACACATACATATATTGGTATTCAACATTAGGTCTATAATCATGGCATTTCAAATGGTTATATAAACTTATATATTACAACACAATATGCTAACATATATATAATATACATACATAGCTAAGTTAACTATATTCATAAATACTTATTTAAGAGGCTATGTGTATGTAGGTGAACATGGCAAAGGGACAAGTGAGGGTTAAATGGGCATACATAGTGTATACATATCAAAGAGTGTCAAAGTGTAAGTGAATAATGTGTCAAGTGTGATAGTGTCAACATAGTGTAAGGGGTACATGAGGTAATATAGGATTTGTGTTAACATAGAACATTACATCTCATACTTGTATATTGCATACATTACATCTATTATTACATTACATTCATGCTTGCATTCATTCATCATTCATTTATTCTCTTGCACTACTATATGCACCATACATTACATACTATGGAACCTACATATTCATTACAAGCCATACTTATACATGCTTACATTAGATAGGATACTTACACCTCATACATTATTTATTTAAATATTTACTCATGCTTGCATTCTCTATTTAATTACATAATGTATATACATTAACATGAGTTAAAATCAAATAGAATATTATATTACACACAAGGGTGCACAAAATGCATATACCGAATAGTAACTCCTAGTAATAATCAATACTGTACCATCTCAGCATAAATTAAAATCTAGGATTAAAGTATGTTATAAATCTATGTGTTAGCTTTCCGAAACTTCAAACGGATCGCGTTTTCGTTTCCGAAAACTCCCGGAATCGCGAAAACACCGAGAACACGTTTGTCTTTCGTACAGCTGACACTCAAATAATTCTCCAGAAAGTTACAGAAAGAATTAGGCCTATTAATACATGTTTTTGGAAAGCTAACTTCAATACACTTCTTTTAAAAAAATGGGAGATTAAACCGAGCTTTGAGCTAGAAGTTATGACATTTCTAAGTTAGGACTGAAATTAAAAACGTGGATAAAAATCATGACGGATTTGGGTAGTTTGAGACAAATGAACACAAGTATATAACATAATATATCAAGAACTCACTCTCTACACTAATATATATATAAGACACTATAGAACACATCTCCAATACAAAAATATGAGATTAAACATATAATAATTCATTCATACATAACAACAACACATAGTGGATGAGAATAATAAAATGAACTTGAGCCTATCCTCTCCCAAAGTGGCTAGCCATATGGGGATATTTGTCCTATAATGGTAAGGTCCAAAATGCCCCCACTAACCTATTCTATGAGTATTAGGAAGGGGCTAATTGGTTGGGGCTAAATTAGTCATTCTAAAGTCTCTAATCACACTAACCTTATCCATAATAATTAGTCTAACCTCTAACTAAAATATTTCTATCATGTGGACTAAAATTAATATTATGTGGGCCATGCCTAACTAGTGTGTGGGTCCCACTAGAGTCAAACTACCCCCGGGTCCCCGTTTCAAGTCGGATTGAGTTAAAATTCGAACCTGACTCAAATAACCCCAAAACAATATCATAAATAATAAAATAATATCAAAATAATTCAAAGAGGTCAAATGCAAAAATATCCTTAGGCCAAAAATGACATTAAAATATTATAATCACATGGTTAGGCTCTAGGTCAAACAGTCTTTAGGGTCTCACTAGCAAAACGTCAAAACCACAAGTCATTGATTTAAATAATTTTAAAATGATTTAAAATCACCAAAAATTATATCATGAATTAAATATCATTATTAAAATAATTATAAACACGAAATTTCAAAATTACCCTCATTTGGAAAACTGGGTGCTACAATTTCTTCGAGGATGATTGCGCTTGGATCGTCTTCACTTCGCTCGCCAAAAATCATTTCTTTTCTCATGTATTTCCTTTACTTGTTGATAGTAGATTTGTCTCCGCCCAACATATTGTATCAAGACAATTCATTATCATTATATGATATCTTTTATTTATTTATTTTGTGTGGATGTGATTAGTTATGGTTCTACTGTATTTTACAGTTTATGTATTTATACGAGGTTTCCATATATTAGAGTGTACTTCGTATGTATACAGCTGGCATGTCTACGTTCCTAGTCCTACGTATCTTGGGACTGGGGCATTACAGTTAGATCACAGAAATAATATCAATAATCATAAAACAATAACTATAAAGAAAAGAGATCAGAAGGCAAACGCAAACACAGTGATGTATACTGGTTTCCCTTTTGTGAGGACTAGTCCAGTCGGACTCTAGCTTCCAGTTGAATCCACTATTGGAAAATCCCGTAAGTTTTCATACGAAGTCCTTGCAACTTCTACAGACGCGAGCTTTGATACAAAGAACTCGACCAACTTTAATTTTGAAGAGTCTTTCATCAATCAAGCCTCTGATTACAATTTCTCTGAAATCTTCTAGACCGTACAGTACCGTCAAATTGACTAGAGAATTGTAACTAGCTTGAAATTTGAAAATGAAAGCTTTTAAAACTCTTTAGAAGAAACGTAAGCTTTAGAAGAGAAGAGATGAAAGTGAATAAGTGATTTGAAATAATCAGAATTCTTCTCTATTTATAGTTTTCCAAAGGCAGAACTCTGGCAGAATTCGGACAGAATTCGGACAAAACTCTTTGTAACAATCCGCAACTGAAGGGAGACCAAGTTCAAAATCCAACGTTCACATAACGTTCACTAACCGAACTCTTGCCAAACTCTGGCCGAACTCGGGCTGAGTTCTGTCAGGGTTGGTCAGGGATATTTTAAAAATGATTTTTGGACTTTTTTAAAAACCTTCAGAAGATTTTGTAAATAAGGGATGTTTTTAAAAACATAGGTCATTTTTGAAAATGATTTTGGATAGCCTATTTGTCAGTACGACTCAATTTATAATGTATTCCTAGACTCAATAAAAGTAAAAATTATATTACATAAAGAAATACAGTCTCGAGTGGCAAGCATAGCTTCGGTCTTGAACTTGAGTAGATATCCAATCTTGGTCAGTGTCCAAAATGTCTTGAGTAAACATCTGAGTAGCTCCATATATCGAGACAGAGTTTGATCAATTATTAAAATCAGGTTTGACCAGGACCAATGGGCCAACAATCTCTCCCATTTTGATAATTGACAAACCTTGATCGATATAACATCGTTGGTCTTTATCAACACAAATTGTACCGAAAAATGTACTGAAAAAGTTAAGTTGTTCCTGTAGATTCTTCATATCCTGTATTCTTAGAGAAGATGTTTGATCTTATTTCTCTTCCGTTGTCACTTAGCAAAATAAGTGCAAAGAGATAAGCTCCCCCGCAATATATGCATAAACAACAATCAGTGAAGAAACACAAAAAAATAGATATGAAAAATTTATCACAGGCAGTTTGATACTATTCACAGGCATGGTATAAATGTCATAGACAGTAAAGAAATGTAAGAAGCAAAAAATATTTTACATGCAGTTTATAAGGAAGCATAATAAAAGATAATGCTATGAGAAATATGGAATAATGCTAAACTGAATACAAATATGCTAAAGAAGG
This sequence comes from Iris pallida, assembly GCA_029216955.1. Classification (NCBI taxonomy): domain Eukaryota; kingdom Viridiplantae; phylum Streptophyta; class Magnoliopsida; order Asparagales; family Iridaceae; genus Iris; species Iris pallida. Next base: position 3,170,761 of record JANAVB010008794.1, read on the forward strand.
CATAAATCATGTTCATCAGACAAAAGTTACAAAAGAAATCTCAACCACGCATGCAAATAATAAGAGTATTGATACTAGCTTGGAATGTCGGAGCATTTCCAAGTTACTTCTTCCTCTTGAAAGGATTGAATCCCTTAGGCATTCTTTCCCAAAACTAGTTAACCCTAAGAATTTTAAAGTAGAGGAAAGAAGGAGTTATACCTTCTGAGAATCAAATATGTTGTAGAGGACGCGATTCTCTGCACGAATCCAAATTTTGGATGGATTTTTCCACGTAGATTGGAAGAAAAGAGTAGAGAAGAGCTAGGGTTTGGATGGTCCTTCGGCTGCTGCTGCTGCTGTGATGATATAATTTGGAAGAGATGAAGAGGAGGAGGCCTCGGGTTCTGACTTAAAAACTTACAGCACCAACAGAACTATGGTCGAATTCGGACCGAACTCGGGCCGAACTCGTCTAGGGTTCTCCAGGGTTTTTAAATAAAATTTGTGGGCCACATCCCTTTCATCAACTCATTTCAAATATTGAATTCAAAGTTTAGTAATTTTAAACTTCAAATAATATAATTAAGATTATTTTATAAATAACTTTCATTACTCAGTGTCTGTTTCAGATTAACTTTTATTACTCATCGGGGAACAATTAAGTACCGCTTCGCTTCGACCATTGTCGTGGTGACAGACAGACTCTTTGTAGGCTTGTCTCGAAAATAGTTATTGAGTATTTAAAAGATTAATTAATAGAATAAAATAAATTAATATTATTGACATCTAAAATTTCTAATTCTCGACGTAAATAATTAAAATGATCTTTCGCTAGAGGTTTTGTAAAAATATCAGCCAATTGATTCTGTGTGTCTATGTATACAAGGTCTATATCTCCGTTTTGTTGATGATCTCTAAGAAAATGATGTTGAATCTCGATATACTTAGTACGAGAATGACACACTGGATTCTTAGTCAAATTAATAGAACTAGTATTATCACAAAAAATGGGTATGTGTGTGAAATGTAATTCGAAGTCTTCTAAAGTTTGCTTCATCCACAAAATTTGTGCACAACAACGTCCTACGATGATATACTCAGCCTCAGTTGTTGATAATACGATAGAATTTTACTTCTTGCTAAACCAAGAGACTAGGACTTTTTCTAGGAAATGATATGTGCCGCTGGTACTTTTTCTATCTATTTTGCATCCAACAAAATCAGCATCAGAATAACTGGTTAGGGCAAATGACGTAGTTTTAGGATACCATAAGCCGACAGAAGAAGTGCCTTTAAGGTATCGAAAAATACGCTTATCTGCGCACAAATGTGATTCCTTAGGATTGGCTTGAAAATGTGTACACAACCAAACACTAAATATAATATCTGGTCGACTAACAGTTAAGTACAATAAGCTACCGATCATACCTCAATACTTACGTATGTCGACGGGTTTGCCTTGTTCATCAATATCAAGCTTGGTTGAAGTCGCCATTGGAGTGCTAAGTGGTTTGACTGCTTCCAGGTCGAACTTCTTTAATAAATCATTTGTGTACTTTGCTTGATTTATGAACGTCCCATTGTTCGTTTATTTGATTTGCAGTCCGAGAAAGAATTTCAGCTCTCCCATCATGCTCATCTCAAACTCATTCTGCATACACTTTAAAAATTCTTGACAAAGAGATTCATTAGTGGATCAAAAAATAATATCATCTACATAGATTTGAATCAGAAGAAGATTGCTATTCAAAGATTTTATAAACAGTGTAGTGTCAACCTTTCCCTTTGAAAAATCGTTTCAAGTAACAAAGAGCTTAGACGATCGTACCAAGCACGAGAGGCTTGTTTCAAACCATATAAGGCTTTCTTCAACTTGAAAACATAATCAGGATATTTGAAATCAGTAAAACCTGAAGGTTAAGCTACATAAACTTCTTCTTTTATAAAACCATTTAAAAATGCGCTTTTAACATCCATTTGAAATAATTTAAAACTATAAAAACATACAAATGCACATAACATGCTAATGGATTCTAATCTCGTAACTGGGGCATAGGTCTTATCGTAGTCGATACCTTCTTCATGATTGTATCCTTGAGCTACGAATCTAGCCTTATTACGAGTCACTAAACCATTATCATTCAATTTGTTTCGGAATACCCAACGGGTGCCAATGACCGGATGATCAATGGGCTTGGGAACAAATTCCCAAACTTGATTCCGTTCAAATTGATTTAATTCCTCTTGCATAGCATCTAACCAGAAATTATCACTACATGCTTCTTTAATATTTTTGGGTTCAAGCTATGAGATAAAAGCAACACAGGGAGCTATATCTTTATTAGAGGAACGAGTACTTATACCCTTGGTAATCTTACCAATTACCAAGTTCTTTGGATGATCTGCCCAAAATCTCATCTCTTTTAGCATATCCTCAATATTGCTGGTTCCGACTTCTGGTTCTGTATGTGATCTGCTTGAAGACTCAGCTGGTGCTTGGTGTGAAGGTTCTGTATCTTTGTGTGAAGGTTTTGTAGTAGCTGTTCTTGGTGTACTTACGTCTTTATTACCGTCATCGACTGAATGTTGATTTAGTTCATCAAACTTGACATTAATTGATTCTTCGATGATCATGGTTCTCTTATTAAAGACTCTGTACCCTTTGCTCTTTGTCGCATAACCTAAAAAGATACCTTCATCGGCCTTTTCATCAAATTTACTCAGGTTGTCTTTAGTATTAAGAATAAAGCATTTACAACCAAATATCTTGAAATATGAAATAGTGGGTGTTCTACCAAACCATAACTCATAGGGAGACTTCTTCGATATTGGTCGAATCAGAACCCTATTGAGAATATAGCACGCTGTAATGGCAGCTTCAGCCCAAAAGTATCTAGGTAGAATAAACTTGTTCAACATTACTCTAGCCATTTCAGATAGAGTTCTGTTCTTACATTCCACAACTCCATTTTGTTGTGGAGTCCTAGGACGGGAAAACTCATACAAATAACCGTCTGTGTCACAGAATTGCTTGAACTCTGCATTCTCAAATTTGCCGCCATGATTACTACAAATGCGACTAATCATGAAACCTTTTTCATTCTATACTTTATTGCAAAAGGTGACGAATTCTGACAAAGCATCGTTCTTGCGTGCAAAAAATTATATCCATGTATATCTAGAGAAATCATCTACAATGACAAATGCATATAACTTACCACCTAGACTAGCAATTCTACTAAGTCCAAATAAATCCATATGCGATAATTATAGAGGTCTAGTGGTACTTACAGCGTTCTTTGATTTAAAGACGAATCGGGTATCTTTGTTTTTTTTACATTCGCTACATACCGTATCCTTCTTGAAATATATGTCGGGTAAGCCGCGTACCAACTTCTTTGTGGATAGTTTTGAAATTGTGTCCATGTTTGCATGACCGAGTCTCATATGCCATAGTTGACTCTCAATGCTCTTGGCCATCAAGAATCTTCCTGCTTTGTTAGCATCTTCTAACAAATAGAAAACATATATGTTGTCTTCCCTGATACCTTCAAAGATAGTACTGCCAGTTGAGCTATCAACTATAATGCATTTGTCTTTGACGAAGTTAATGCCATAACCGTGATTAGCTAAATGGCTTATGCTGAGCAGATTATGTTTTAACTCGGTAACTAGAAAAACATCTTTAATCACAGGATAGGGAGCCTTACCAATGTCACCAATACCGATTATGTACCCTCTTAAATTATTACCAAAGGAGACATATCCTTCTTTATTCTTATTCGACAGTGTTGCGAATAATGATGCATCACCGGTCATGTGCCGTGAGCAACCGCTGTCGAGAATTCATTTGCTTCTAGCATGTGAGGGACGTCCCATCTACAAAATAGTTTGCAGATGAAACGCTTGGTACCCATTTTTTGTAAGGTCCTGACATGTTAGTCTTTGGTATCTATGCATAAACATTTAAATCTACTAACTTTCTGATTCTATATGCAGAAGATATATGACCATTGAGGCCATAATAATGATATTTTGCATGTTGAGTGTTGAAAGTTGTGTGAGGTGCATGATTGGTAGGTTTTGGTTTTCTAGTATAGAAAAATACATGCCTATTAGTCTTCTTGGGCAATGGTTTGGTATGGTTTGGTGTGACAGTGTTTGGTTTGGGTGTGTTCTGATGATTCGGTAATTGACACGTGTTAGAATAGGAAGCAGCAACTTCAGGCCATTTTTCTAAACTAATTTCTAACTTTTTGGAAGTGTCATATAATCTAGTATAGTCAAATGTAAGTGTTTCCATTCTGACTTGTGCACACTGGAGATTTTTTCACTCCTTAGATAGGTCTTCCTTTAGCTGGATGATAGTTTGGTCTTTTTCTTCGAATAACTTGGTAGTCTCGTATAACAACCGCTTAATAGAAGAAAGCTCACCAGACTCAATAGAAGAAACATTATTTCTAACATCAGCTAGTTGGTCGGTAAGTCTTCCAATCTCACCTTTGTACTCTTTATGTACCTTCTTAAATTTTTTATATTTACTACGCAGTTTCCTATAGTTATTTAACAAGTTACTAAAAGCCTCTTCTAGTTGCTCAAAGGTGAAATCATCAAAAGGATCAAACAGAAGATTAGTGGTTACCTGATCGCAAGCCATCAAACATACATTTGCAGCATCATCAGATTGTTCGTCTTTTGAGTCACGGGATTCGCTCTCATGCCATATGCTTGTATTGGCGTACTTCCTTGATGTAGATCTCTTCAGGTAGCTTTTGTCATATTTGCTGCTTTTTCTTGTTGATGATGATGCCGTTGGATAATCTTTCTTCATATGTCCTTTCTTCTTACATCCGTAGCAAATAGGATCTTCCTCGTTGTTGTTAATGTTGTTGTCTTTTGTTCTTCTGTTGAATCTCATGAACTTTTTAAATTTTTTTAACAGAAGAGCTTGATCTTCAGAGTCAGAGTCGCTATCGTCAGAATCATCTTCGATAGTTCTTCTATGTTGAGCCTTGAAAGCGATCGGCTTCTCTGACTTCTCCTTAGGTGTAGCATTTTCAAAGTCTTGAAGTTCCAACTCGTAAGTGAGTAGCTTACCCATGAGTGTTTTCAGGGACATTGTTGAGAGGTCGTTTCCTTCAATGATTATTGTAGCCTTTGGAATCTAGTTCCCCGTGAGAGCTCGTATAAGTTTGCGAATGTTCTCATGGTTACTGTATTCCTTGCATAATGAAGACAAATGATTTACAATATCTAGGAATCTCGTAAACATCTGAGTGACGGATTCATTTGCCTTCATCTTGAATGCCTCGTACTCTTGAGTAAGTCTACTGATCTTTGACTCCTTAACTTGTGTTGTTCCTTCGTGGGTTACTTCGAGAAGTTTTCACACTTCATTCGATGTTGTGCAAGTCGACACCCTGTTAAACTCAGTTCTGTCTAAAGCACAAAATAAAGCGTTAATAGCATGTGCGTCAAGACTGGCCTTTTTCTTTTCATCCTCAGTATATTTATTATGGGGTTTATCAACTAAAACTCCCTCAACAGTAATACGAGGAGGCTTTTTGTAGCCATCAATAACAATAGACCATAAGTCAAAATTAAGAGATTTTAAGAAAAAACTCATCCGTATTTTCTAATAATTATAGTTTGTGCCGTCAAACAGTAGAGGTCTGTTTGTGGCTTGACCTTCACTTGTGAATTTTACAGTTGCCATGTGTAATGCTGTGATCTATAAAACAATTAAATATAACTGTAATTTTACCTTGCTTTACCTGTGTAACCTGCTCTGATACCAATTGTAGGAACAAAGTCGTAAAGCAGAATACTCTAGAGGGGGTGAATAGAGTAGGCAGCAAAATATTGCTAATTAAAAACTTATTAGCAGTTAGATCACAGAAATAATATCAATAATCACAAAACAGTAACTGTAAAGAAAAGAGATCAGAAGGCAAACGCAAACACAACGATGTATACTGGTTTTTCTCTTGTGAGGACTAGTCCAGTCGGAAGAACTCTAACTTCCAGTTGAATCCACTATTGCAAAATCCCGTAAGTTTTCATACGAAATTCTTGCAATTTCTACATACGCGAGCTTTGATACGAAAACTCGACCGACTTCAATTTTGAAGGGACTTTCTTCAATCAAGCCTCTGATTACAATTTCTCTGAAATCTTCTTGATCGCACCGTACCGACAAATTGACTAGAGAATTGTAACTGGCTTAGAATTTGAAAATGAAAACTTTTTAGAACTCTTTGGAAAAAACATAATCTTTAGAAGAGAAGAGATGAAAGTGAATGGGTGATTTGAAATGATCATAATTGTTCTCTATTTATAGTTTTTCTAAAGACAGAACTCTGGTATAATTCGGGAGAAATTTGGACAGAACTCTTTGTAACTATCCGCAACTGAAGGAAGACAAAGTTCAAAATCCAACGTTCACTAACCGAACTCTGGCGGAACTCTGGCTGAACTCGGGCCGAGTTCTGTCAGGGTTGGTCAGGGATATTTTAAAAATAATTTTTGGGCTTTTTAAAAACCTTCAGAAGCTTTTGTAAATAAGGGATATTTTTCAAAAACGTAGGTCATTTTTGAAAATAATTTTGGATAGCCTATTTGCCTGTACGACTCGGTGTACAATGTATTCCTAGACTCTATAAAAGTAAAAATTATATTGCATAAAGAAATACAGTCTCGAGTAGCAAACATAGCTTCAGTCTTGAACTTGAGTAGATATCTAATCTTGCTCAGTGTCCAAGTGTCCAAAATATCTTGAGTAAACATCTGAGTAGCTCCGTATAGCGAGACAGAGATTGATCAATTATTAAAATCAGGTTTGCCGATGAACAATAGGCCAACACAAGCATGCAGTGAAGGACCAATTGCCTGCAGTTCCATGGAGGAATCGAATTCAAGTTGAAGAAGCAAAATATTATCTTAACAGTTCTGTGGAGTATTCAATATCATTTCCAAATATATCTTCTAACAAGACTGTAGATTTACTTGGAACCTTCTCATTTTCTCTATATATAAACTCTATTTGGATATTCCATCGTCCTACATCTTGTATCATAGCTCAGCTTGAAACTGAGTCTATGAATTTCAAAAATTTATAACATGCAGTTTAATTAATTGTTTCTTGCCAAAAAAAATAATGACTTGTAATAAAACTTAAGAGTGTTGGTTCTACAAACTATATGTTCGCGCAAAAGGTTAGTTAAGACACTCTTGGACTAGAACTAAGTATAGCCAAAAATTATAGTGATGTTGACAACGTCATTAATTAGTGAAAGTGTTAAATATATGGTCTTATTACAAAACAAACGAACATCCCATATTTAGATGTGACAAATTAGCTACGTTGATGTTGTCTACGAGAAGGGGTCTCTGTTAACGTTACTTAGCCATTTCAAACGTAAGTAAATTAAATCCTAATCACTAAATTCTTGTTTCATATCACGAATTCCCCATTGATCCCACAAATTAGCTAGCCTTTATTACACCAAACTTATATAGTCCTCAATTTGAATCATTTTTTTTTTCTTTCCTTCGCGGCTTGTTTATAAGGGTCATGATCTGTTCAATGTTATGCCACTTTTTACTACCAAAATTGAAGATTATTGGACAACCTGTAATGTTAGCAAGTTATTTAAATTATATCACCAACCCAGACAACGTCAAACTTTTTAAAGTACATTTATTTCTTATCATATTTGTCGATGCAGACCGGATGACCATAGCTTGAGATTCTTTTGTATTGGACTTGTTTGTCCTTGTTAAAAATAAATTAATTTAGTTTATAAGCAGAGGCCTGAATTGTGAAATATATTTATTTTTTTAATATAAATTTTATACCATATCCTCTTAACTTAGCTCCCCTTAAATTTAAAGTTAAATGCATAATGATCACAACTTTCAGTTTATATATTTCGCACTCCGAAAATATATATATATATATATATATATATATATATATATATATTATATATATATATATATATATATATATATATATATTTATTTATTTATTTATATATATATTTATACTAGAGGTCATTTGCTATATATATCTATATAAAAAATATATATATATATATATATATATATATATATATATATATATATATATATATATATATATATACTAGAGGTCATTTGCTATATATATATATATTTAACTAATATATATATATATATATATATATATATATATATATATATATATATATATTTAATATATATAATATATATATATATATATATATATATATATATATATATACTAGAGGTCATAAAATATATTATAGATATATATATATATATATATATATATATATATTAGCAAATGACCTAAAAAAATTATATATATATATATATATATATATATATATATATATATATATATATATATATATATATATATATATACATATATATATATATATATAATATATATATATATATATATAAAAAAATATATATATATATATATATATATATATACAACCCCCTTCTTATACTGAAAAAGTTCAAAAATATATGGCTATAAAAATATACATATGTTTCTCTTCTAAATTTTTTTTCTCTTTAAAAATTTTAATCTGTTAGTCTCGGGGCTTAACCAAAAATGGTATACTCTATGTCGAGATCAGAGGTTCAACAAAGGTTCACCTTCTGATAATTCTCGAGATCCAAGAGAAACGCTATAATATGAATCTGATTACAAAAGCAACAATAATCAGAAAATAAATCTCACGTTCTTTGTCGCAATCGCAGTTGCTGACGGACAGAACTGAGTTCAGAAAATAAATCTCACGTTCTTCCGCGCAATCGCAGTTGCTTACGGACAGAACTGAGTTACAACTCAAAAGAAGGAGAAGAAAGAAGAAAGAAGAAAGAAGAAAGGATCTTGCTGGGGTGATTAAGTCCACCGTTGCTCAAAGCAAGATTCATCCCACCACGATCTGCTTCCAGGAATCAGCAAGTTCACGAAGAACTTTTGGAACGCTCGTAAGTCAAAATTTTGAGACTTGAACGGGCTTCCTGTACTTTACAGACTCCCTTTAACTTTCTTCTTGGTGCATCTTTCAAATGAGGCCAAGGGGCTCTATTTATAGAGTGGAGTTGAGACTTCACCTCTTCTTCTATCCGATGTGGGACTAAAATACCAATACTCAAAAATAGAGTTTGATATTTTTGATCATCCCACAATCAGCATAGAAGTGTGCCAGTCTACGGCTTCCCTCCGAACACTCCCGTGCATGCATGAGACATCCTGGAGTCCGTGTCCGAGTCCGAGTCCACACAAAAAAATAACTTGCATCCTTGTTGGAATTAATCCTTTTTTCTTCTAGGAAAATACTCCCACATGGCACACACTAGTCCAAAAGTAAAAACACCAACAATCCCCCACATATCTTAATATATGGGTTGAGCGCTCCCCACAGTGACTATCCATCATGAATTGGGAGAGATGTCGCTACGACTTGAATCCTCCCGCATAGGTTAAATAACAGCATGATACAAGAATGGACTAAGCCTTGAATTCTGCATCATAACTGCAATTCTTCCTACTCACATAATGACATCAACTGTACTTCTGGCTGCACATTAAAGGCCTTGTGCCAGCCTGCTTTCATTGTATAATTTTGGGCGTCTATAAGTTTACCCTCAAGAGACGGCCTAATATCTCTGTCCATACACTATAGGTGAGTTCTTTATAAAGAGTTATGGCATGAAGCATTGCGCTTCTTTACGGTGCTACGCCGCTATGACATGACTTAAAGCCGAGGCTTTACCCCACCTAGGTACCTCATTGTAGTATCATACTACTGTAGCATGAGGTCACAAGACTCTTTGTAGTGCCAAACTACCCAGCATGAAGCCTTGCGCTTTCGTGCGGTGTTACGCCGCTATGACATGGCTCGCGAAGCCGAGGCTTTACCCTACTTGGTACCTCTTCGTGGTGTCATGCCTGTTTCACTTAACAAAATTGCCAAACAAAAGTGTTGGATTTTGAAAATAAAACGAGAAAAAGTACAAGAAGTACAAATTTGATTCTGGAAAAGTATTGCTATGGAAGTCTGATTCGTAAATGATCACTTTGTTCCTTGGACCATATGATGATGAAGAAGATCACTGCTTGAAGTAGAACAACTTGGAAGAACTAAGTCACCAGAAAGGTATCGACGCACTTGGGCACTGATGGCGAGGCCGAATGCTTTCCTGCTTTGCTTCACTCTGTTCTGGAAGAAAAGTTGAAGAAGAATGCTCTGGAGAATCAAAATCTCGAAGTCCTGATTTCTGTATTCTCTCCTGTTCTCTCTCTGTCCGTCCGTCTTTGAGAAAAATTAGTCTATTTATATACTGGGACTTCTGTGCATAAAAAGACACCAAAATCTGTCTTTACGCTAACAACTGCCACCCATGATCAGAGTCATCCTTTGCATACGTTGACACACGTCCCATCATTTCAGCGAGAATAGGATGCATGTACACATGTTCTTCAAAATATATGGCATGAAGGCCATGTAAGCAAACCACGTTCCATACTGGCCAGAAAGAATACGGCGTAAAAACAGCCCCAACATCCTCTGAGCGTAAAACAGTGAGATGAGCGTAAAATAGCTCTGTCATAGGTTCCCTGCGTAAAGTGGTTATTGAATAACCTTGAGTGTAAAATGGCTCAAATAGACTTTACGCACACATTGTTTTATGAGCGTAAGAACTCATGTAAAACTCCGTGCGTAAAAGAAACCGTTCAATGAGCGTAAAGTAGCTCGATCTCCATAAACGACAACAATGGTTTTTTGTATAAGATAAATCCCATTGAATTCTGTGGTAAATGCCATCATTAATATCTTCATGTCAGAGTTTGCATTAAATGCTAGATTTGACAGTTTTGTCCAGCGTGAAGTAGACTGCTCTGTCCTTGGCGTAAAACCATGGGTGTAGCCCCAAGCGTAAAATGATCAACTTGCTTAGTCGTAAAGCGATTAGCCTAATCTTGGGCGTAAAGAGATTACCCATTCCTCTAGGCGTAAAGCAGATCACTTATGAATGAGATGACTCTTTCTTTGAAGCACTTTTTACGCTCCTACAAGACCCCCTTCAAAGTTTTCAAATATCTCCAAAATTTGAAATACTTTGAACAGAAGCGTAAAAGTTGAGATTTGACCTGCTAGCGTAAAATTTGGGATACGCAACAGCCATCCGCGTAAAAGCGGGGATGTCCAACAGTCGGTGTAATTATAGGGATATCCAACAGTCGGTTTTGAATCTCTCTTATAAATAGGTCTTTTTCAGAGAGAGAAAACACTTTTGCTCATCTTCTTGAATATCTTTGCCTTTTCTTTCTTCGAAACTCTGATCTGATGGCTCCTAAGAAATCATCCGCCGCCGGTAGCAAAGGGAAGAAACCAGCCATTGATTCCTCCTCGACTAATCATATGAAAACCCCTACTCAATCATCACTACCACAATGAAACCCTAACCCGGCCGTGGCTCCGCCTATGATAGGTAAAACCCTAATCTTCGGTTGGGAGAAAACAAATCCGTCGGGGAAGAAGAAGATAAACCAATCTTTCAGCTTTTTACGCCCACGTTGTACGTGTTAGCGTAAAGTTGAAATAACATTGTACGCCCACGTTGTTCGTGTTAGCGTAAAATTAACAAGAATACGCCCACGTTACACGTGTCAGCATAAAATTTGGTTTTATGCCCACAGTTGATATGCTGGCGTAAAACTTAACTACGCTCATGTTCGTACATGCCAGCATAAAAAGTTGCATTACGCTCATGTTACTGTGTGGTAGCATAAAGTTGACCAATCTTTCTTGAGAGATTTTGTCGAACAAATACTGCATAAGCTTTTCATCAACTCTTTAATAAAACTTCGAACTAACTTGATCTCTTTTGTTATTTCACCAGTGGATCTGCAAGTTCACCCCCTCGCTGAAGTTTTCGGATCATCAGTTGGCATGGTAGGTTCGAACTATTTGGAAGATTTATCTCATGTCCAATTTCCTCAGTCGAACCCCGAGTATCCAGCAGAGAGGGCACAGTTGATAGCAGCTCAAGGGGATAGATTGTTGCTATCCATGATAAATGGGGAATTGTTGAATTCATTAGACGGACAACACTTTCTAAAAACCAGCCTTTCTATTTGGAGATGCCATTGATTGTAAATCCCAGACACACCCCAAGAAAGAGTCTTAGGTTTTTAAATTTGGGAATAGAGCTATGTATCTTCCAGATATGGACAGAGATTATCCTTTATCGGCATTTGTCCATGCTACTCATCCTCGACAAATGTTGTGGAATTTGACTTCCAATAGTCATGGACGCCCGGGTAGAATTGTCTTTAAGAGAGAGCGTGCCAATGATATGGGATACTTTGCTAGTGTTCCCAATGGAGGTATTACTTCTATCTTTGGCCTTATGCCAGGCTCTAATCCTAGCGAAGATTCGGGTTTAATACAGCCAGTTCAAACCCCGATATTTGTCAATAAATTTATGAAGGAAGCTGTATTATATCCCCAAACCAACCCCAGACTGCCAGGATGGTTGACTCCATTCAACCAGAGTTGGATTCAGATAAGCCTTTGGATGATGAAGAACTTTGAGGAAGAGTTGAAAGATATTGGCTTGTATGAAGCAGTAGCTTCCACCAGTTATGGTATCCCTCCGAATGGAAACTTATTTCTGGCCTTGATGGAGATATATTTAAGTTCAACTGGAACTTTTGCCACCCCGAAAGGTGAAATGGGTCTTGTCCTTCATGAGATGCAGTTTATCTCGAAGCTGCCAATGGGGGAGGCCCCATATGAAGAATATGTTCCCTCCAACAGGGAGCTTGCTGAAATCAGAGGAGTTAACCCTCAGTTAATCGAGACATACGAAGAACTGATGTACCACTACCTGATTTGTACCACGATGCATGAAAGTACATTCCCATTTGGCGTATATCAACAAGTGGACGACTTATCTTTTCTTCCATAAGGATAAGATCTCCAAGGAAGATAAAGAAAGGTTTCAAGAAAACAAAGCTCCAGTAATCAACATAGATTCGACAATCCCTTCTAACAAGGTTCGGGATATGATGGTTACTTATAAATTCCCGAATAAATATCTGTCTACGAAGACTGGGAAATTTCCTGCAGGAACTGAAGCCTTGAGCTTCCTCAGATATGGTAGTCAGAAAATCTCACGGAGAGCTTTGCTGGCAGGCTTTCTTTCTTTATGGTTGAGAAGATGGGTTGTACCGGGTATTGGTACTGTTGACAGAATTCATCGCAGTGTGCTATGGCCAGCAGTACGTCTGGTATTTAAAGTCAGGATCAACCTGCTGTCGGCCATGGTGTGTCGGATAAATACAGGTTTAAGAACCTTCGGTGAGGAGTTAATCAACAATGCTCCTCATCGGAATGTTTTCCCTAGAGTAGAGATGTCCTACACTTATCTGATGGGCTAGTTGTTGTATCACAACTGCAGATTATTACCGCCGGGCCCAGGCGATAATGCGGAGGTCTTCCTCCAAAAATTCAGCAAAGCTACATGGATTGCTACAACTGTGGCAGATACCCGAGCAGTTTTGAATTATTCATACGGTTGGAACTTCTTTTGTACCCGGCCGCATGTTCCAGCAGATTGCTTCGGTGCCCAGTTTGAAGATGAAGTTGAAGGAAGAGTTGTATTGCCACAGTTAGTCTTTAGGTGGCTTCAGTGCATCAGACCATCTCATCTGATGTACAGAAACAAAGATAATTGTGCGTTCGAACCATACAAACCCAGTAGGTTTGCTCGCCAATTTGGATACGACCAACTTCATGTTGGTAATCCTTTAACTAATTTCCGTTACTATGGGAAATTACTTGACGGAGCTAGAGGTTGGAGGTATTTTGGTACTGCTCGGACTGGTGCTAAATTTAGAATTTCGACTGCCACTAGCACTACAGAACTACTGTATACGCCATACGTATGCCCACTTCTATGCTTCAATTCATTCCTTTGTCCATGGTTACAATATGAAGGGTAGTCTGAGGTGGCCTAAAGAAGGGGATATTGAGGAGCAGGTCAGGGTACCAGCAGACATCCCTGACGATACTGGCATCCCAGATCCATTTCTAGTAGTTATCCCGACAGGAGTTGGAGAACCAGCTGCAGAACCTATCATTATTGGTAAAGGTCGAAAAAGAAAACAGAGTGCAGTCGCCACATCTCCAGTAAAAACTCCAGAAAAGAGGAAGAGGTCTACTACAAAAGGACCTTCCAAGCCAAGCGTTCACACTCCAGAAGAGGACATTGAAGAAGATCCTATTGTCAGTCCTTCCTCAGTCCATCCTGGAGAAGGGTCTTCAGCCCCTCCACAGACAGTTGGATCAGGAGCTGTAACACTTTTGTCTCCTGGACGTCTTAGCACCTCGCTTCATTTATCTTTGCCGTCCAAGGCACAAGTTACGGAGGGTACTACTACTGTATCCACTGCTGATCAATATCGCATTCCATCAGACGAACCAGCTCTTGACTTTGAGGATGATGATTGGGATGGTGATTATGATACATATCTTGAAAAAAAATGCACATATTCCAAGTATTATACAAAACCTATACGGAATTATGTATCATGGTTTCGTATACTAACTTATTTTTGTTCATTTTGTAGATGTCATAATTGCACCAAAGCCTGTAGTTCTTCCTTCCTCAAGAAGAAGAAATCTATGAAGAAAATGAGGAGTCTGAAGGGGAAGCTTCTTCTTCAGGAAACTCAGATGCTGGAGAAGGGGGAGTGCAAAAGCCTGAGATGGAGCCTCTAAAAGAACATCCTCCATCACTTGAGGCACAACAAGCACAATCTGAATTGTCTTCTCTTGTTGAGGATCAGCACAAAAAGGAGACAAGAGTCGATCCCACTGTAGGTGATGATGGAACTACTGGAGGTGATCCAGAATTGAACAAAGAATTAGCTGTAGAAAGTTTCACCATAGCTGAAACATTGGGAAATCCTGTGGAGCCATCAACTGAAGGAGATGTTAGAGGCATACTTGAACTTCCAACAGAAACTGAGGAGATAATAACATCCTCTGCTGTTGTCATCGATCCAGTACCAATTTCTGACAAGCCAATGTCAGAATCTGAACCAGCTCCTGTAGTTGTCACCACACCCACCGACATTACCGCCGCCAGAACTCCAGAAATGGCTGAAGTGACAAATATTGAAGACATTGATACTGAGGTCCTTGGGAACCAGACAACAGTAGTAACGTCATCTGCTCCATCTCCATCTGTTGTTACACCGATTAGAGATATAATCCCTGAAGCTTCTAGGGATCAATTGGCTATAACGGTGGTGGCAACAACGACTTCGTCTCATTCTACTGTTGTACCACCCGTTCCTGATTTTCGAGAAAGGGATCTGTTAGATATTATTGCCACGCCAAGTTCCAGCACAGAAATGGATCTTCTCATTGAGATCTATACTGACACCTTTTATAAAAGCTTGGCAACCTTGATAACAATGGTCCTAAATAAGGGTCTCAATTATGAGACACTGAAGACGGCAATGGCTTCGACCATCAAGAACGTTGCTTTGTTCAACGATACTGAAAGAGCTGCCGCATTGGAGAAAATTGTGGAAGACCTTGAACAGCCAATCAGAGAATATCTTAATCTGTCTAGTAAAACTGTTGAAAGTCTCATCGAGGAAGAATATGATGCCTTAACAGCTGATTATCTTGCTCGAGAGACTACATATAATGCAGCCCTTCGTGAACACAGTCTGAAGGTTGCCAAAGAGAAAGCCTTTTTGACTGGCATAAAACCTGCACTGCATGGCCACAGAGTGGCTTATGACGCTTTGAACATAGATATTCAGAGCAAGAATGACAGAATTTCGCGAAGTTGAGGCAGAGCTAGCTTGCTTGAAGGCTGAAAGGGAAAAGATGATCGATGCTCGAAATCTACACCTTATCCAAAGCTCAATTTTAGAAGAAAAGGCTTTTGGGGCTGAGTCGACCATCAAAACTCTTGATGAAGCAAAGGATAACTTGATAATCACCTTCGCTGAGCTTTTCCGTATTTGTACTCCTGAAGCTCGACGTGTAGAGGCTACCGATAAGGTTATGAGTTCTCGTGGCAGACAGCTAGAAGAATTAAAGAAATTGCTCCAAGATGCTTCCACTCTACCTTAAGAAAGTGTTTTGTCATCCTTTTATCTTATCCATTCTGTAGTATTTCCACCAGAAATGAAAGATTTGTTTTGCGATCCTATCGTTGAATTTTAAACAATAGATAGGAGACATAAAGCACTTATCAGAGGTAATATGGACGTGACAAGTCTATGATGAAATCTTGTTTTGTATGGGATAGAAAATACTCATCAGAGGTTATATGAACATGACAAATTTTCTAAACTCACACATTATATCTATCCAGAGGTAATATGAACATGATAGATAATGTAATCTTATTTTCTATTTAGAGTGTATAATACTATCAGAGGTAATATGAACATGACAGTATGTAAGAACCCAAAGAAAAGTAGATTTAATATCTATGCAGAGGTCAAAAATGAACATGATAGATAGGAAAAGAAGGTGGATTTAGTATTTATCCAGAGGTTATAAAAACATGATAAATAAATCCAACTTTATATACTAAAAAAAAGATCAAAATCTCTCTTCAAAGAGACAAGTAATCAGCTTAACCAAACTTTGGTAGCTGGAGATTAAGAAGACGGATGTTGTTGAAAATATATATGAGAGAAAATAAATAAACCGATGGTGACTCGAGGGAAATTTTCAAATGGTTCGGGTTCACCATCAGTTTGAACCATATTGAAGTTCCTCTGAATCTGATGATTGTGAAGAGCTGGAAGAGAATTCTTCTTGTATATCATCATAAAACATGTGGGACGGGTCATATCCCAATCCATGACGAGTCTTTTGGTAAAATGGATCACCACCTAATGGTAATCGTCTGCCCTTGCCCTGATTGAGACCTTGCATAGTCTTCAAATCATACCCCATGTTCTGAATGATCTTGATAGATTGCTGGCTGTATTTGTCAATTCGAATTCTTCCTTTGTCTTTATCCTTCAGCTCATCTGTCTGAACAACAGGGATATTTCTAGCCAGGCCAAACACAATTTGGCGCTTGTTTTTCTTATCAGACGGAATCATGAAATAAGATTCTTCATGACGTCTAAAAGTTACACAGGCTTGTGATGAAGCAGCCACAGGTAGAAGATAAGGAGAAGAATGTTAGGAACCTTTGAGCATACGGTCCAACGTCTGTATGAGGAGGGAAAGAATTCTCCTTATGATCAATGTACAGAGTTTCTTCCGGTTCTATGTTGTCTTTATATTGATGACTTTGATTATCACAAGATAAAGTCATTCTTTCAATAAACTTGACAGCCATATACTCGAACAGGAAATCTTCATTGATATCAAAAAGTACAGAATGATCAGTATTTATATCATTTATAGTCTGATTGCTACGCTTCGGATTAATCAACAGTGGACCATCATCCGTCTTCTGCGTAGTTTTGCCAAGATTGACAATCAACGGTAGTTCTGGATCATTCGTGCAAGAAGCACGTCCTTTGACCTTAATCATCAAAGGTTGAACTTGGCTCTTAGCAGGAATATTTATTGATTCCTCAGATGAAGTTTGAGTTCTTCCTTTAACCTTGATCATTAAAGGTTGATCATTGACAGGTTAGGATTGGATTCGTCCCTTGACTATGATCTTCAAAGGTTGCTCCTCTGGCGGATCTTCATTAATAGAGTGATCCTCAGAGGGTGATTGATCTTCAGCCATGTCTGATATATCTTTCACATGTTCTTGTTTATAAAGCCTTGAATCAGAGAAGTAGGCTTCAACACCCTTGAACGGATTAATATCAGCAAACTCAGTTTTCACAACTCCTTGGGAGTCCACATATTTGAAACATTGGTGAAGAGTTGAAGGCACAATATTGTGCTCATGAATCCACGGTCTTCCAAGAAGAATATTGTAGGATACGTCCGAGTTGATAACATAGAAAGTTACCATAGTTCGAAGATCACCAATCTGAATCTGCAGACGAATCTTCCCCAGTGGTTTGCTTGCCAGAGTTAAAACCGACTATCGTAGTACTAGTGTAAGTCAACTCACTAGTAGGAATCCTCAGGGGTCTTAGCATACTCTGAAGAATTATACTAATTGAAGACCCAGGATCGATATAGATCCTATCAATTTCAGTGGATCCATCCAATATATCCAGTGTAACACAGAGGCCTATCATGCTTGTTGTGTTTCAATAGCATATCCTCTTGTGTAAAGGTGATGTTGGGAATTGCTTCCATCACACTATGACATTGCGGACATGACACTGGTATATTATCAGGAGTCTTGAGTTGTGCCAAGCATGAATCTGCTTGAAGTAAAGCTTCGCTCAAAGTCTCCATGCTTTCTCTAGAAAGGCGAAGCAGTTCAAATATAGAAAGTCTAGCCGGAGTATTGGCTAACTGGGCTAGAATGTCAAATTTGTAAGGCTTCATCACCACCTCCTGATTGGAAGCAGGCTTCAATGGGATATCAAAGCATACTGCCTTCTGTTTCCCCTTTTCAACCACAGACGGTTTAACAGGAACAGGAGAAGGTTGAACTGGTAGAGTCTCCACTACATCTTCTGCTGCTTTGGAGGATCCCTCATAGTTTTTGTGGTACTCTTTTCCAGATCTTGTACCAGCAAAAGTTTCTTCTTCAGACTCAGGAGAAGGAAATACCATATTACAGGATTTAATTTTTCTTCCCTTAGCCTTCTTCTTGTGGGGGTTGTTGTGAGGCATTTCAGAACCCAATCCAGCAGTGGAATTCTGGTTTTGAATTTGTAAAGGAAGCCGTATTCCTTTATCATAATTCAAACCTTCTGCCTTTTGAAAGTCGTAACCCATCTTCTTCATGAGATGAACAGATTGCTGACTATACAAGTGAGTGGGCAGCGGACTTTTGACAGGCAGTTTCAACAGAGGAAGAGGAAGAAGCAAGACCTTCTGTAACCTCAGGAGAATGAAGAATAGATGTCTTTGTAGTTACAAGGAGGAGGATTAGGAAAAATCCATGTCGGAGCTTTTTCATAAGCAGCAAAGACTTGTTGTGCCCGATATAAAGGGACACTATTCATGGCTAGCCACTGCTGATAGGTAAGCTTGAGCTTGGTAGGGGGAGCTAGACTTGGAGGACAGATGTTCAGTCCTTTCAGTCTATCTTCTAAAGGAAGGTCATCCCATAGATGATCCAAGTCATCAGAATCTGGAATAACATGAGAAATCATGTTGCAAGGTTTTGACTTTCTTACCCTTCTTGGATTTTGAAGTTTTACCTTCATTTTCCAATTTAGGCATTAAGTCAGGATGTACCCACATAATTTCACCATTCTTTAATGTGAGTGGCAGCAATCCTGTACTTTCTTCTCTGGCATGCGGGATATTCACGATCTTCATCATCGCCTTCGGAATTGGAATAATTCCATCTGGGACTTGCTGTGGAGGAAAATCCCCGAACTGAAGAGAAACCATATTGGTCGTAACCGTATGGTCATCATTGGTTAAAGCGATGGCACCATCATTTATTAGTTCTTGGATCTTCTTTTTCAAGACGTAGCAAGCACTGGTAGGATGATTAATGTATCTATGATAGATACAATATTTGGGATTGTCAGTCAGATTCACCTCATTAGGCCTTTTTGGCTCTGGAATCTGAAGTTTGCCACTTTTTACCAGACACTGAAATATCCCTGGGATATCACTTTCGTCAAAAGAGTATTCTTCCTTTGACCTGGAGGATTCCTGATTACTTGACGTCGTTTTGTTCTTGAAAAGATTGACCATAAGAGTATCTTTTCCTTTTACATTACGATTGCCAGGATTATTACCAGGATTACTCTTCTTTCCTTTATCTTCTGAAGCGAAAATCATCCTATGTTCCCGAGCCAACCTACCATTGGTTTCGGCAGAAACTGCTGCTATGATAAATGAAGCCCAATCTGAGAATTGGGAACCTGTGAAGACAGCAATGGATGGTCGCAGATTCATCTTGCATGTATCGATCAACGCTGAATCTGGCATACCAGGAGGCATCTTTAGAGTAGCCTGTCGGAAACGTTCAATGAACGTCCGAGTATCTTCTTTCTCCTTTTGTTTTATTTCTATTAAGGAGGACATGTTCATGTCCATACCTCCTTCATAAAAGCGGGAGAGAAACATTGCCTTGAATTCGTCAAAAGACGAAATAGAGTTATCAGGTAAGCTACGATACCAGTCATAAGCCGAACCCGTCAAACACCCAATGAACACTCGAGTGAGAAGCGCATCATTTTTCTGCAAGTGTACAGTCATAATATCAAAGTAATTGATATATTGACTGGGAGATGCTTTTCCATCGAATAAAACCATGGATTGTGGCTTGAACTTCGGTAGAAAGGGTACATCATTCCAGTGAGGAGGATAGGGTTGCTTAATCCCTAACCTCTGGAGCTGATCTTTATGCCTCAAAACCTCAAACTGTGCCTTGAGTTCACGCACTTCTTGAATAGCTTCACTGGTTTGAGGAAGCACATTTGATTGAATAGTCGTTGGATGTACCGTAACCCCCACTGGAGGTGGTACATCTTCTGGAATGATGGGATCTTGAGATGCAGAATTTTGATTAACAGCAGGTTCTTGAATATTCGAAGGTATATCAGTCCCTTGACTATCTTGAGTTTGTGCTGCTGCTGGTACCAGAGTTATTACTGAGGGTTGAGCAGTTTGTTGATTCAAAATTATTTGATGCATGCTTTGCATCATGTTGAGCATGTCTTTCAATGATTGCTCCATGGCAGTGAGACGTTATTCCGTATTAGCAGATGACGTCTCTGGTTCATCTCCAACAGCATAGGATTCAACCTCTCTTGAAGATATAGAGGGATTAGTATAAAAGTATGAATCCACACTATTGGTATCAGACTAAACAGATTGAGTACCCCAGCTTCTGAATCAGAATTCTGTAATTGTCCTTGTCTTCTTGATCGAGTATTCTGATATACTCCTTCAAAGGAATCAAGAAGTCTGTTGAACTGTTGCTGACCTGGGGTTTGGGACGTATTTCGTCACGAACGTCGTCCTCTGTTAGTATGAGATGCCATGTTGACTGATGCATATGACAACTCATCTTTTTGGTCTTCAGCTTGATGTTGAAGTGAAAAATTCAGTCGATCAAAAACTGACCGTTTTGAAGCTGAACAACAACAATTGATCACAACTTGATGATATCCACATTGATTCTTTCTTGGGGGAGCATCGCCGAAGATTGTGAATTCTTACGCTTTTGCATTAGCAATTCACGTAAGTCAAAAAAAGTGGAGGAAATATTCTTCTTTATTACATTTGGGGTAGAAAAACGTTTAGTCCCCTGTGTATAAAGAAGATTACTGGCTTCATTCGCAGAATCAAACTGTACATTTTTACGCGTTTGGAGTTGTGTGCGTAAATCTTGAGATTTAGCACGAAGGACCCCATTTTCATGGTGTGTGATTTGCAAGTTTGGTACTTTGCGTAAAGCAGTATAAGAAGGTTGTTGGTGTAGGACAGAAATTTTACCAACATCACTTTTACGCTGTATGCGTTTAGGTATATTCACATTAGATATGCAAACATCGTTGTGAATTTCATCAACACTGTCACAGACAGGAGACTTACCTTTACGCGTAAAATGTAAAAATTGATTATCTACCACATCACAGATGGAAGATTTTGTTTTACGCGAGGAGCGTAATTTGTGTGAATCTACCACGTCACCGACGGGAGATGGGTTCTTACACTCAGAAACATTAGAATCTGCCACATTACAAATGGGAGACTCATTCTTATGCTTTGAGCGTAAAATTTGGTTCTTACCCATTGAGCGTAAAACTTGATTCTTACGCAGTGAGCGTGAAACCTGATTATCTTTCTCGTTACAAACGGGAGATAAATCATCACACTTTGAGTGCAACTCTGAAGTAAGGACTGCCTCGTTACGAACGGGAGCCCTTACGACAAGAGTGGGAAGAATTCCCTTTTCACCAGAAGTCACAGAGAGATCAGAAACCACTTTGGATTTGGGAATCCAAACTTTTCGTGCTTTGCGAGACTTTTGAACATTGGAGTGGCGAGAACAACCCCCAGTTCGGAGCATTTCTTCATAGGCAGTCTGGTCGAAGTGTACAACCAGAGTCTTCTTAGTCGAACCGACTGAAACATCATCATATTGAGCAATCACTTCCTCGTCGGAGGAGAAAGTCGTCCCCAGCAGAGTCGCCATTTTGTTTCACTTAACAAAATTGCCAAACAAAAGTGTTGGATTTTGAAAATAAAACGAAAAAAAAGTACAAGAAGTACAAATTTGATTCTGGAAAAGTATTGCTATGGAAGTCTGATTCGTAAATGATCACTTTGTTCCTTGGACCATATGATGATGAAGAAGATCACTGCTTGAAGTAGAACAACTTGGAAGTACTAAGTCACCAGAAAGGTATCGACGCACTTGGGCACTGATGGCGAGGCCGAAGCCTTTCCTGCTTTGCTTCACTCTGTTCTGGAAGAAAAGTTGAAGAAGAATGCTCTGGAGAATCAAAATCTCGAAGTCCTGATTTTTGTATTCTCTCCTGTTCTCTCTCTGTCCGTCCGTCTTTGAGAAAAATGAGTCTATTTGTAGACTGGGGCTTCTGTGCGTAAAAAGATACCAAAATCTGTCTTTACGCTAACAACTGCCACCCATGATCAGAGTCATCCTTTGCATACGTTGATACGCGTCCCATCATTTCAGCGAGAATAGGATGCATATACACACGTTCTTCGAAATATATGGCATGAAGGCCATGTAAGCAAACCACGTTCCATACTGGCCAGAAAGAATAGGGCGTAAAAATAGCCCCAACATCCTTTGAGCGTAAAACAGTGAGATGAGCGTAAAATAGCTCTGTCATAGGTTTCCTGCGTAAAGTGGTTATTGAATAACCTTGAGCGTAAAATGGCTCAAATAGACTTTACGCACACATTGTTTTATGAGCGTAAGAACTCATGTAAAACTCCGTGCGTAAAAGAAACCGTTCAATGAGCGTAAAGTAGCTCGATCTCCATAAACGACAACAATAGTTTTTTGTATAAGACAAATCCCATTGAATTCTGTGGTAAATGCCATCATTAATATCTTCATATCAGAGTTTGCATTAAATGCTAGATTTGACAGTTTTGTCCAGCATGAAGTAGACTGCTCTGTCCTTGGCATAAAACCATGGGTGTAGCCCCAAGCGTAAAATGATCAGCTTGCTTAGTCATAAAGCAATTAGCCTAATCTTGGACGTAAAGAGATTACCCATTCCTCTAGGCGTAAAGCAGATCACTTATGAATGAGATGACTCTTTCTTTGAAGAACTTTTTACGCTCCTACAATGCCACTGTAACATGAGGACATCGTCCTTTTTGTAGAGTTGTCTACCTCTCTTTATTATGATTATCATACAGCATTAGGCTACCTGCCTATTTGTGGTGCTACTCCGTTCCCAGGCATTACCCCTACCTGGGAACCTCATGGTGGAGTCACCCCACTATAGCATGGAGTTACACTCCTTGTAGTGTTGCGCTACCGTGCTTCCTATAAAGCACTCTAGGCAATCACTCTGCCTGAGAACTCATTAAGGCATTTAAGCCAACCTTCCCACAGGATCCATTTTTCGCAGAAAATAACAGTAGACAATAGCGGTTGTAGGTCCGTAACCTCTCCATGTCACAGAGGACAACTACCCACCGTTCCTGATATTCTCATGGTTAATAGTCCTCCCTTGAACCAAAAGCTAGATGCCTAGTAGATTTCTCTTTGAACTAATAGCGTAAAACTTTATGGTAGGATTGTAATAACATAATATCAGAATGCCCTCAAGCCCATTTTACAAGCTGTGTCATCGACCAGCTGGCGCTTGAGGCCCTTGGTGAACGGGCCAGGCTCTCCTGACTCCGAACATCAATCACTATAATAACACCCCTCTTGATAAGATCGTGTATTAGTCCTGTGCTTCAACCGCACAGTCCTCTTCTTTCCGTTGAATACGTCATTTGATGCCACCGCCGCAGTCGCCTGGTTCTCGCAGTATATCGGTATCCCCGGTATTTGTGTCGAAACTACTGAAAGATCATACATGAGCTCCTGAAGCCATTCTGCTTCCTCTGCTGCGGTATCAAGTACAAAGAACTCAGATTTCATGAATGACCACGAAAGCATAGTCTGCTTCTTCGATTTCTACGATATAGCAGCTCCATCCATTATAAAAATGTATCCACCTGTGGACCTCTCGCTCTCCACTTATGAGCACCAGCTGGCATCACTGAAGCCTTCCACTACCGACAGATCTCCGCTGCAGTGCAGTGCATATGTCTGAGTCTCCTTGAGATATCTCATAACCCGTTTCATAGCTTTCCAGTGCTCAATGCCTGGATTGCTCATGAAACGACTCAGCATTCTCACATCAAAAGCTATGTTAGGCCTTGTGGCAGTAGTAGCATGCATCAAACTCCCAATTACGCTTGCATACTCCAGCTGCCTGACGCTTTCTCTTGAATCAGGCTTCAGTTTCATATCATACTTGTACAGCGTATCGATCCCTAGAAGATCCTGATACCCGTAACGAGTGATCATCTTCTCAACATAATGGGACTGTGACAGCGCTAGTTCAGTGTCTGTCCGGATGATCTTGAGTCCCAAGATAACATCAGCATCCCCCAAGTCCTTCATACTGAATTTCGTCGAGAGCAACTTCTTTGTCTCTGTGACACAGCTATATCCGTACCTAGGATTAGCATGTCGTCCACATATAGAAAAATGATGACTCCTCTTTCATCAGCAAACTTCGTATAGACACACTTATCTGTTTCACTGACCTTGTAGCTATTTGACCTTATGACTTTGTCAAACTTTTCATGCCATATTTTGGGAAGCTTGCTTTAAACCGTACAGAGATTTCACCAACTTGCAGACTTTGTCTTCAACACCTTTGACGACAAACCCTTCAGGAATACCATTTTCACATCCATCTGATGTATCACCATCTTATGTATCGCTGCGAGAGCAATCAACATTCTGATGGTGGTCATCCAGGCTACTGGAGCATACGCTGTCAAAGTAGTCGATCCTCTGCTTCTGAGAAAACCCTTTTATCACTAGCCTGGCCTTGAACTTGTCAATAGTTCCATCAGCTTTCATCTTCTTCTTGAATATCCACTTGCATCCGATAGGTTTTGGTCCTTCAGGTAGATCAACCAACACCCAAGTGTTATTGGAGGTGATTGATACAATTTCATTGTCTATCGTCTCCTTCCAGAAAATAGCATCTCTGGTCTTCATCGCCTCATCATAGGTAAGCGGATCTGCTTCCACATGATAGGTGATGAAGTCATCTCCGAAGTTCTTCGGCCTCCTCGCTCGCTTCGACGACGGCTCAACGAGTTCTGATTCAATCGTTGTCTCCTCAGTAACAACTTCATCTTAGACAACTGGCTCATTGAAGATCTCAGTCACCTTTGCACCTTCATCATTCTCCGAAATGTCCGTTAGAACAATGTTCTTGTGCCTTACAAACTTGTCTTCAAAATATTCAGCATCGCGAGATTCAATGATATGATTTGACTCAATATCAAGAACTTCGAGCATCACTATTCTCAGCATACCCCAAGAAGATCGTCTTCGTAGTCCTTGTCTCCTGCTTCTGAATCTTCAAATCTGGGAGCTTCACATAGGCCAGACACTCCCACACTCAAATGACATTCATGTTAGGTCTGACTTTGAACCAGAGTTCATGAGGAGTTACGTCCGAAGTTGCATACGGCACTCTATTTAGAATAAAAGTGGCCGTCAATACAACTTCTCCCCACTAGCATTTAGGAAGACCCGCAGTTAGCAGCATTTAGTTCATCATTTCTGTCAACATTATGTTCTTCCTCTCTGCTACTTCGTTCGATTGAGAAGAATACGAAGCAGTAGTCTCGTTTATGATTCCATGTTCTTTGCAGAATAATGTGAATTCATGAGACCGATACTCACCGCCTCGATCACTTCTTAGCCTCTTGAGTTGTTGTCCAGTTTGCCGTTCAGCCTCGGTCCTGAACTCCTTGAACTTCTCGAATGCTTCGTCTTTAGACTTGAGCAAGTAGACGAATGCATACTTTGAGAAGTCATCGATGAAGGTTATGAAATACTTCATCCCGGCTTTTGTAGAGAATTGCTAAAACTCACAAATAACTGAGTGTACTAACTCCAGATGATCAGTACTTTAGTTCAATCGTCTGAGCAGCTTCCCAACAGTCTTGTTTATGTACAGACCTTAAACTCCTCCACCTCCTTACCCCCACATTCTGAAGATAAGGTCCCGGTAGGACAGCTTGAGTCTGCTTCTGTCATAGAACAACTCCCAGTCCACTCAATGAAGTAACTTCATCGCCATCAGCAAAGGTTCGAACATTCCTTCAGCACCGAACATCTTTTCGAAGCATGTTCCTCGCCAAAAAATTACCATCTGGCTAGTTCGAATGTCAATCTTTCAAGTCTGTATCAGATAACAGACTTTCTGAGATCAGATCACCGAAAAATCTCTGGTACGTGCAACACGCATTCCAGTGTCCTTGTCGGTGGTTAATAACTACTATCTCGATCTTCAAAACCTCTGCTAGATATATGTTCGCCATCGAGACCTTCGTCATAACATGGCTCGTCCTTGGTGAATAGCACCTTTGAGAGCACACGTGGTCAGATGTACTAGTGTTCAGACCACTAGTCTGCTACCACGCTAGATAACTCAACCTGTGCAACAATAGCAACCAAGTTAAGTAATCAAAATAACCAAGTTTAGCTATAACTGCTATTTTGGTTTGGGCTTGGATTTGCATTCACTCATGTAGTGGCCATTCTTGTCACAGTTGAAGCAAGTCACGTGGGAATTGGACTTCTGTTGCTTGAACGAAGGACCGTTCACTTTTAGATTAGTGGAGTCCTACTTCTTGTAATGAGAAGCCACCTGCTTCCCCTTGAACTCTCTTGTCTGTATCAAGTTGGCCTTAACCAGTTGTTTGGACAGAGAGTCCATCTTCTGTTGAGATCGTATTTCGTCCTCAACGTGGATCTCTTGTAGAAGATCTTCCAAGATAATGTCCAGCTTCTTCCGATGCATTTTAGCATATAAGTTGCTCCAACCAGCAGGAAGTCTCGAGACTATCCCTCCAACGACAAACGTGTCGACGAAGGACATCTTCTTGTCATCCAACTTCTGGCACAACTTCAGAAATTCCTTCACTTGAGGTAGCATCGCCATCTCGTCTTCGAAGAGCCACTTGTGGTACTTCTCGATGATGAAGATTTTGGACCTGTTCTCATCATCTTCATATAGCTTACCCAAAGAATCCCAGATCTCTTTGGCCTTAACCTTCTTGAAATATGACTCTGCCAGAGAGTCTTCCATAGAATTGAGAATCAGCAGTTTACAGATGATGTTTTCTCTCTTCCATTTGCTCTGCTTGACGTGTGCAGCAGCAATAGCATCGGTAGTTCCTCCTTCTAGAATCGTCGGTTCATCCTCAATCAACACATGGTCTATGTCCACGAGTTGAAGATTAAGTGTGACCTTCCTCTTCCAGATTTGGAAATGTTCTCCGTCGAATTTCTCCAACTTGTTAAAGCTGGTATCGATGAGAGAAACACGAGTGTTCTCCATCTACAAGGATCTTGCTTTGAGATTGTTAGTCTCGGGGCTTGACCAAAGATGGTAGACTCTATGTCGAGATCAGAGGTTCAACAAACGTTCACCTTCTGATAATTTTCGAGATCCAGAAGGAACACTATAATATGAATCTGATTACAAAAGCAACAATAATCAGAAAATAAATCTCACGTTCTTCCTCGCAATCGCAGTTGCAGACGGACAGAACTGAGTTTCAACTCAGAAGAAGGAGAAGAAAGAAGAAAGAAGAAAGGATCTTGCTTGGGTGATTAAGACCACCGTTGCTCAAAGCAAGATTTGCCCCGCCACGATCTGCTTCCAGGAACCATCAAGTTCACGAAGAACTTATGAAACGCTCGTAAGTCAAAATTTTGAGACTTGAACGGGCTTCCTGGATTTTACAGACTCCCTTTAACTTTCTTCTTGGTGCATCTTTCAAATGAGGCCGAGGGGCTCTATTTATAGAGTGGAGTTGAGACTTCACCTCTTCTCCTATCCGATGTGGGACCAAAATACCAATACTCAAAAATAGAGTTTGATATTTTAGATCATCCCAAAATCAGCATAGAAGTGTGCCAGTCCACGCCTACCCCCCGAACTACTCCCGTGCATGTACGATACATCTTGGAGTCCGTGTCCGAGTCCGATTCCACAGAACAAAAATCAACTTGCATCCTTGTTGGAATTAATCATTTTTCCTTCTAGGAAAATACTCCCACATGGTACACACTTGTGCCCCACCACACTGTTAGCCCAATAATTATATCATATTTTTGAATATGGCTAATCAATTAAGTTTAACTAGTGATGTCACTAATATTCATGCTACTTAAACTTAGCATTGTCCTAAATATTCTATATCATATTGCTATGCTTGTATCATGTTGTTTTGTTTGCCTAACATGTATTTGTAGACATGTTGTAAGCATGATCAAACATGATCAAACCAGGACATATGCAATGGGCCAAAGACGGCGTTATACAAGAAGATTTCTCTGAACCGCCTAACGACCTATCCGGGGCCTCGCATCGGGGATTCCGCTGCCCGGTCAGCGACCAGGGGTCGAGGGGGCAGCGCCCCCCGTCAGGGGTTCGGGGGCGAAGCCCCCGAAAGGTATTCAGATTTTCAGATCTGTTTATCTTTGGACGATTGCCGTCAAGGGAAAATGCGTCTTCAATGTCAGGAAAAAGACGTCATCAAATGGGCTACTAGTTTTCATATTTATTCTGTATTTTTCCCTTTATTGAGTCTAGGAAAAATGTGAGATTGATCGGATCGGTACTGGCTTAGGTTTTTCTCAGTCCAAAAACAAAAATAAGCCTACCTACGTATCCCAAAAATCCACAATTCCAAAAGGCCCAAAACCTATGCAAATTTGGTTTATTCCTTACTGTTCTGAACCAGCAGAACTCTGACAGAACTCTGACCGAGTTCGGTCCGAGTTCGGTCTGGGTTATTTGAATTTTAGTTCCCACCAAATCTGCATGCAACGTTCGTATGCGAAATCCTAGCATCCGAACTCTGTCCGAACTCTGCCCGAGTTCGGTTTCCCAAAAACACTATAAATAGAGTTGAGATTACCATTCATTTCAACAATCCAATTTATCTCTTCTCTTCTCTATCTAAAGTGTTCTGAGCTTTTACTTTCATATCTAAGCCTTTACGACTCTTAGCCAAGCCAGTACAGTTTCTGTTTAATCTAGAGTTTGGTGTTGAAGAGTTGTATCGGAGGTCGTATTAAGAAAACATTACAGTTTTTCAATTGCCTTCTGGAGCCGGTCGTGCGCTCGTCACCAAGCACGGTGTTGTGAAGTCGGTCGTGCACTTGTCGCCAAGCACGGTGTTGTAAGAGTTGCAAGCACTCAGTTAAAGCTTGTGTCATAGTGGATTAACATCGAGCAAGAGTACTCGAGACTGGATTAGTCCTCTCAGAGGGATACCAGTATACATCGCTGTGTCACTGAGTTTGAATTCTTTACTCTTACTTTACTGTATTTATTTACTGTCTCTTATTTCACTGCCATAGTTCTTACTTAAGCTTTTAATTGGTGATTTTATTCCGCTGCACACACGCACTCTATTCACCCCCCTCTAGAGGTGCTCAACGGTCCTACACACACCTCATGTGCACACCTCAACACAAGCAATGTATTATATTAAGATACTCACCCTTTGGTGTAGCCGATGTGGGTTTCTTTCCTAGTCCAAAGGCTAAAACAAGAACAAAATCTTGCCTTTAAAAAAACAAACATATCTTTATCTTAAAAAATAAGGCTTATCTAACTATTTATTTTTAAACAAAGAGAGATTTATATCTTTTTAAAAATATATATAGATAAATTATTATTTTATTTTTTAAAATAGAGATAGATATTTTAAAAAATAATCTATCTTTAGAAATAAATATACCTTTAAAAATAGTATTTCAAATATTAATTTTAATGTTAATCTTAATATTAATGTTGATATTAATTTTAAGTTTTAATTTTGACATAATTTTTAATGTTAAATTATATGTTAAATTTAATCTTAATCTTAAATTTAATTTTAATTTTAATTTTAGTTTTAGTTTTAGTTTTAGTTTAAATTTTAATTTTAATATTATATTTTTAATGTTAATGTTATTGTTAATGTTAATGTTAATGATAATGTTAATGTTAAATTAAATTTAATGTTATTATTAACATTAATTTTAATGTTAATTTCTAATTTTAATTTTAAAACTAAAACTAATATTTAAATTAAAATTAACATTAAATTTATCACTAAAATTAACATTAAAATCAATATCATTAGTAACATTAACACCGAAAATTAACATCAGACATAATATTAAAATTAACATTAGTATTAAGATTAACATTAAAATTAATATTTTTAAATATAATTTTTAAAGCTATATTTATTTTTTAAGATTTTTTTTTAAAATCCATCTCCATTTTAAAATGTATAAAATTGACTTATCTATCTCCATTTTTTAAATTAATAAATAAATTTCTCACCATTTAAAAAATCAATAGACATATCTTTAAGATAGAGATAGGTTTGTTTTTCAAAAGAGATTTAATTTTTTTAAAGAGAAAGAGATTTAGAAGAGAACCAAACATGTATTTTCTTATCCCTTAAGTTTGTCCAGTAAGTTATTCCCGTAGGAGAAGCTCTCTGTATATATATATATATATATATATATATATATATATATATATATATATATATATATATATATATTAAAAAACCCTATTTTATTCATCACAAGGAAAGCCTTAGCTTACAAGTGCGCTCAGAGCACCAAAATCATAACAAACACAGACAACCCAGCCCGACAGACCGGGAAATGGGGGGAACAAAAGTGGCGAAGGAAGCAGAAGGGGGGGCGCGACTCGGTGACGGTGAGGATCAGTAGGGGATCCTCACCGCGAATGGCTACGACGGAGCCAGGGAATCTGCAGCGAGCACCCGAAAGGATGCCGCGAAGGCAGCTCTCTGCTTAGGCCGCTAGGTAGGCCTCAGGGGTGGTGTGGTCGCTGTTCTGGATGCCTTGAGCCGCATCGATCGCAAGCTCGACCCCCAACATCCTTGTAGGGAACTCCGAGGCTGGCAAGCGTCGAATGAGATCGAGCTCCAGGATGACGGTCTCAAGAAAGTACGTCCGCTACGATCCGCTCGTAGTATGTACAAAGATAGAGCGGAGCGTCTCGAATCGCCTTGAGACCAATCCCAAGGGGACTATCAGAAGGGGGAGTCGACAAGCTGATGGGCATACTGGCAGTGGAGGAGCCTAATGTCGGGGAACCTTCCGCCACGGCCCCAATAGTGATCTGCGGTATCGGCTCCTCCGATACCGCCTCCGATGATGCGTCACCGCCCTCCCTCCCTGAGAGGGTACCGCCGCCAGAGGGTGCGTTCGGCGACACCGCTTGCGTGTCGCTGGCGGTACCCGCAAACCGATCGGCTTCTAGCGCGGACATCCCAGCAGCAACACCCAAAGGGTCGACGATGACGTCTGGGGGGGCCGCCGGGTCGGAGAGCGGATCGGCCGCGGGCTCGGAGCACCGACCGGTCGCGTGCCCGGGAAGGAGGCAGGAGCTGCACACCTCCGAGCGATGCTCGATCACCAAGTCTTGCCAGATGCTGCCTAAGTCTGGTAAGTTAATGAGAATCCGGGAGGGGGCGAGGCGGCGCAGGTCGACGTCGACGAGCATCCGAGCGCAGCTAGGACGAGAGACGACCTCCGTGGCACGGTCCACCGTTCGATTATATATATATATATATATATATATATATATATATATATATATATATATATATAATCGAACGCTCCCACCGAGAATCGATCTCCTGACCACTTAGGTCGCATGCATCTCTCTGAACCACTAGGCTAGAGGTGATTTGCTATATATATATATATATATATATATGGGTAAAGTGCATTTAAATCCTCCTTAGATTTGCCTCATTAGCAAAATAAGACCTTTTAGAAAACTTAAGCAGTCTGCACCTCCTTAGATTGCCTGCGTGAGCAAAAAGGCCTCTACCGTCCATTAGCCATTAGAAATCGCCGTTAATGGCATTTTTTTAGAAACCCTCCTTAGATTTGCCTCATTAGAAAAATAGGACCTTTTAGAAAACTTAAGCAGTGTGCACCTCCTTAGATTGCCCGCGTGAGCAAAAATGCCCCTACCGTCTATTGGCCGTTAGAAATGGCCGTTAATAATGCTTTTTTATTTTAAAAAAAACTAAACTACCCATCCCCCTTTCCTACCAGCCCCCCCGCCCTCTCACACCAGCCCCTTCCATTCCCACCGTCGGCCAGCTTCGCCCCCCCCCCTCCCGACCCGCCCCCTGTCCCTCTGCCAGCCCGCCCCCGACCCGCCCCTCCTTCCTCCGCCGGCCAGCCCTCGTCCCTCGAAACCCTCCCTCCCTCCCTTATTCCTTCGCCAGCCAGCCCTCGCCTCCCGTGTAGTGCCCCGTCCCGCTCAGTCAATCCGAGGAATCGAAACGCTGACGGCGTTCAGACTTAGCCTTGTAACGGCTGCTCGAAGGCTCGGTCGGTCGAGATGACTCCTCACTCAGGTAGGGTAGTTTCGGTGAACTTGCCTCATCTTAGCCTTCACTTAAAAAAATCACATATTTTCAACTTGCACAAGTTAGGCTTGATAATAAAAGAAGACACATCCATATAGCTAAGGGAATAATCCCGACGGGTCGAAATGTGTTAGAATATGGAAAACAGAATCACGGTCTGCTTAGAAGTCTGCTCAGCGTGCTTTCAAAATGACACTCTGTCCTTCGTCTCGTGGCTTGGGAGAAGGAAGTTGGCCTAAGTTGCTAAGTTGCCACAACCCTCGAATTAGCCTAAGTCATAGGCATCGCCCACGTGAATGCTTGATAAAACATGCACGGTCCCATCGTCCAAGGCATGGCATAGCCTTCGCATGTCCCATGGGTTAAGTCGTATTGCACGGCTTGTGGCTTAAGTCTAGGCACCCAAAAAGCTTGGTTGTTCAAGTCGACCGCGTGCATGGCACATTCCCTAGATGCGAAGCTTGGCGTAGCCTTTGCTCGTCAAGTCGTTACCCGAATAAGTTAGATAAAAGTTTTACTAGGCTATCAAAGCCATTTCTAGCACTATCTCCTGTTGGTTGCGATTGTCAAGTCACTTTGTACCATAAGAATAAGGCTCGTCATATAAAGTATATGACTTGAACGATAGCGTCGCCTAGAGAACAAGGTCTGTCTAAAGCATGAGCCACGGTGGGTTTAGTGAAAAGAATGCCACGGACAAAGGAAGTCCACGCGACTAGTTGTCGCCGAGATCGGTCCCACTACTTGGGAGTCTCGATAAGTCTCGTACATGAGATCGGTCCTGCTACTTAGGAGTCTCGCTAAGTCTCGATAAGAAATCACACGAGATTGTCCCGCTACTTGGGAGTCTCGATAAGTCTCGTTCACGAGATCGGTCCCGCTACATGGGAGTCTCGCTAAGTCTTGATAAGAAATCACACGAGATCGATCCCGCTACTTGGGAGTCTCGTTAAGTCTCGTTCATGAGATCGGTCCCGCTACTTGGGAGCCTCGTTAATTCTTGATAAGGAATCACACGAGATCGGTCCCGCTACTTGGGAGTCTCGATAAGTCTTGTTCACGAGATCGGTCCTGCTACTTGGGAGTTTCACTAAGTTTCGATAAGGAAGCACACGAGATCGGTCCTGCTAACTTGGAAGTCTTAATAAGTCTCGATAAGGAATCACATGCGAGATCGACCCCGCTACTTGGGAGTCTTGATAGAAAGATAGAAAGTATGGTCATGATTAAGGAAGGACTTGATAGATCGGATTGAGTCTTGCATGGTCGTTGGACAAATTGCGCGCAAGGGCAAAATTCCTCGAACGATCCCGGGGCGCCGGGTTCTTGTCGGCCTAGAAGGAATTACAGATATTATATGGCCTTTATCGATGGTACGACTCGATTGATGTGAACCGTTACAATATAGGCTGCGGGTCATTCGGTGGGAGCTCGTACCTCGCCACGCGAATGGTCACCGTATGCAAAAGATCTAGGATAGCTTGACATTACTAGTGACCACTCATATAGGTGTGTCGGCAAGAGCGGCTATCCGCGTGTATGCCTTTGAATTGCGTCGAGTACTAGCAAGTTATGAGTTGGGTTATCAAGTTACGCTTATAGCAAGCGTTAACCATAAATCGGCATAGGTTAGGGTGTGCACGGTTGCAACACCATTCTAGAGCCTAAGAGTTGGCTATAGCGAGGATACGTGCTGCGACATAAATGTGGCCTTATTTCGAGTTAAGTCAGGAAGGGCCGTAAGGCAAGTTGGTTAAGTCGGGTTGATCTTAGGAGGCACGGCCTCGGTTTTAAGGCACGATCATGTCTACTGGCACGACCTGCACGAGTCGTCCCCCTTGACATGCATTGGCACGAGAATGGTCTAGAGGCACATAGAACAAGTGAAAGTCTTTACACGGTCGAGTTGCATAAGTTTCTTCTCGGTGAGGTACTGCCTCGAATATGTATTGAAGTGTCGAATAGAGTATAGCATGACCCTGTCGTTGCGTTGCTAAGTATAGGCCAAGACGTCTTCGTCCTAAAATTGACCCTAAGGCTAGACTAGCAAGACAACCAAAAAGGGATTAAGCTACACAAAGTAAATGAACGTATCGATTTTGTTTGGATGGGCGAGGAGCTCACTCCACAAGTACAGTTGAGTACAGACACCCACACACTTTTCATGTACAGGCACAGGTAGAAGCTCGTGGCACAGAGTTCGCTTGGATGCGTCGAGGCCCGGAGTTCCTTGGCGATTTGAAGTGTGCGGCCGCGTTGAGTCAAGACTTATACGGGACATAATGTATGGACATTGCCTTTCGAAGCATCTTCTGCCTCAAGCATTGTATCGAGAGAGGAGAGAGAGCAGAGTGACTTATAAAATGAGAGAAAAGTGAGCTTGAGAGACTTGTAATCATGGCCTTGCGCCCCATTGTAATCTTATTGTTCAATATCAATAAAGAGCACTTTTGAATAACTTATATTTTACTTCTAAATTTTGCTGCATATTTAATATTTCTGCTTGGGAATTCTGTGCGACGACCACGCTGCAGTCGCTGTAATCGGCCATTATGAAACTGCCTTGCACGAGCGTAATCTAGGCTCGTACGGCATCATGCCTTAGCGAGGATGATCGCTCCTTCGGGAGCAGGACGTGACATAATGGTATCAGAGCACGGCTTTACGCCCTTGGACTTCAAGTCGATTCTCTCAGTTTTGAAAGCTCGCCGTTGGTAAAGAAGTGTGGGCTCTCTCTCAAATGTCCCACGGCATGTCCATACAATAAGTCTAAATATTTTCAAAAGCTCGTACAAGTGTTCAATCGAACGCATCGGTAGGCGATGGCCTTTGTGCCGAACGTGTCAAACTTGAGTTGATAGAAAACTCATGCTAAAGTTAACAAGTCACGTGCATGCCTAAATAGTCCTACGTCGATATTAGCAAATGAGCGTGCAAACTCGGAGTATAGTCCGTACGGGATAGCTATGCACACAGCCTTTTGGCTAAGTTGTGCTGCGCGTCGCGCACCTAGACTTTATGGTGCAAACAAATTGTGAGTAATATTAAGTATCGCTTGGTCGGGAATGGAGATATACTTAGAGTGTATATCGATATAATATTATCGAACTAACGCTTAGGCAGTACACGGAAGAGTGGTTTAGATTTTGAGTAATAGTGCGAACGACCTAGTACGTCGAGACGACGTACGTAGTTACGCTAGAGATTCGTCGAACGAATATGAAAGATATTTTAGCGAATAATGCGAACGTGATTGTGGATTAAATCAGATCGCTCGAATCCTGAATGGTGTATGGTCCGTCTTGAAAATTATTCGAGCAAAAATTGAGGAATAGGAGTAACAATGAGTATGTCGGCGAGGCGATGCTATTGCGCAAAGTCTTAGAACGCGTGACGCTTAGTTGGTCATGACTTCGAATGTCCCTAACAAGATTTTGTTTGGACAACTTGTGAATGGGTAACACAAGTTAGGAAACGATATGGAATCAGGATTCGGAGTGATGAATAAAAATGAATGGTCTTGATTGAGGAAACATAGAGGATCGTACTTATGATTTTGGATTTGGTCGAATTGAATTGTGGTATATCCAATTCGGACAATAGCATCAGTTGTACGACTCGGAGTTTGTTGCAATGGAAGATCGTCAGGTTACGTACATCATTGATGGTATTGAGGCGTATCAAAGATTATTGTGCGATAACTCACGTGTACTCTGATTCGAGGAACGATGATCGTATAAAATGTCATTATTCTGATGGATGCTATACTCGGGATGTTGAAATATGTCGAGGAAAAAAATAGACTTGGCTCGAGGATTTTCTAGTTGAACGAATGACAAACAGACTATCGAACTGAGATTTTGGCTTGGAAGGAAATAAAATATTTGGATTGCTTCGACGATAACCACAATGTTGACGTTCTTATCTTATGCGAGCGCAACTCTAGCCTCGCACATGCATCACGCCAATTAGGGTGATCACTCCGCGTGAGTGCTGGTATGGTGATTCATACAGCGGGGGTGATCGAACTTGTATGGCGTGGCAATTTGATTGCTTCAACTTGTGGTTTGACGCGAAGGTGGACTCGAGAATGACTCAGTGTGCTTGACAATTGAACTTGAGGATTGAGTAGGTCCAATCCACATATCGAGAATAAATTAGTCTAGACCCAAGCAAAAGAGTTACGCTCCAATAAGGACGATTATCCTGCGAGAATGTGGCAAGGTGATTCATGTCCAATGTAGATAATCGAACTTGTGTGAGATTGGGGCATGACAAATTGTTGTGCTAGACGACCTCGTGATCAAATACATGAATTGGTTAGAATTGTTAATTTAAACAGATTTGAATATGTGCAACGAGTGCCTTGATGCGAATTAGGTGATCATGCTCGATGTTTAGAAATCTGAGTGACGCAAGCTTGGATAGAAAACCCCGTATTACCCACTTGGTTTGACCCTAGGATTGGGGTCAGTATTGGCATTATTGTTGGGGAACTATGATTCCAATCTTGACATTGACTTTAATCTTGAGAAATGGCCTAGCGGTTAGGCGAGACGCCCATGTTTCAAGAAGTTAGCCTTCGAAAGATTGATCTTGAGGATTGGTATGGATGGATAGAGTGAATCAAGAATATAGGAATACCCCTCACGAGATTCGGATGACATGCATATATTTCAGGGATGCCTGAATATGTGCACGATGCGACTCCAGTGAGAATGACGAATTATCTATCATGCTGCTTGGCTGAGTGCATGTATTTTGGGGACACCTGTAATATGTGGACGATCCAACCAAGTAATATGTTGAATTAAAGTGAGACTCAAGGAATGGAAAAGGATCGAGGATTTTGAAATCATGTTAAAGGAAAGATTGATAATAGTGCGAGCGTGGCTCGGAATCGAAGAAACGTATAGGAAGAGTATGTACGAGGGTCCTTGGATCCACCACAAGAAAACATGGTTTCTGTGACATGTAAAGTTGTCACAAAAGTTATGAAACTCGTCACAAAACATCTTCTGTGACGAGCACAGTGACGACTCACTTTCGTAGCATATACCTCTGTAGCTAAAAGAATAAGTGACGAATAAAAGTCGTTGTCACAGAAAGTTCTCTTCTGTGACAAGAATATGTTGTCAGTGATACTTTACTTTTCGTGACAACAAAAGCGTCACTAATAATAATATAAGTAACGCATGGTATTGTCACAAATAGCATTTATTGTAATTAAAAATAAATATATATATTTTTGACAAAAAAAGTAAAAATTATTTTTGTGACGACGTTTGATATCACAAAACAATTTTAGTAACACTTCTATTGTTGTCACAATAACGTATATGTTCAGTGACAAGTATATGTCATCATTGTAAACACTTGCAGTAACACTTTTATTGTTGTCACCGTATACTTGTATGTTTAGTAAAGTTAAATATTGTCACCGTAGTGTACATTTTATATGTTTGGTGGCAAATCAATATTGTCACGGGTATTTCTTTTTTGTTATTGTCATTATACATTGAAACACAAGAACACATAATACAATATCACACTAATTCTTGTAGAAGATGGTATGCATGATTTTGTCCATCTTCCAGGAACACCCCCATCGACTTTCCAATGTAAACCAGAACTAACCTTCACAAATTATAAATGGCCTTTATATAGACGACTAACTCTAAAGTAATTATAGACAAGAACAACATAAAAAGTAATTATATCAATCCTCAAAAAGTAATTATATTGCTCCTCAAAATTCAGTACATATAATTTAAAGAGAAGTAATATGTCATACTTATAAAATAAAGAGTATCCAAACTAGCTGGTTCATAAAACCTAGAATAATCTATAAATATAAACTGGTGATCAATTGCATATGCAGCTCCTGTCTTCGTGATGATCAATCTTTAATGACCTGCATAAATTAATAAAGTGACTGCTTAGAATTTGTGAAGGTATATAAATACAAGAAAAAAATTGTCAATAAAACTTGATCATTCATGTCATACACCATGTAGATAAAACTTGATCATATACTAGTGGAAGAAGAAAATGTAAATTCAATAACAGCAACAATGAGGTAGAAGTCCTAAACAAAAAGAGAAGGGAAAAGAAAGGTTTCTACCTCATTGTTGCTGATATACTTCATAAGATCAAACTTGTGGTATTTTATATGAAAGGAATGAACCAGAATTTCTACAATAGAAGCAATAGGAATAGAGAAAAAGACACAAATGTTTGCAGTTTATTTCAAAAGCCAAAAGTAAAGTGTCTTTACATTTACTACGATAAATGGAAATATGAGTTATCTTGTTTTTGAACACTTACCAGAGTTTGTAGCTCTTGTATTTGAAGGAACTGAAATATCTGCAGACTGTGATGAAGAGCCAAAAAAGGCAGCCATTCGTGCTTGGAACGTGGCATTAAATTGACCTTGAATTTGTATCGTACGATCATTCCTGATGTCGTCTTCCACACTTTTCCTAATTTCAGCTATAAGTTCATCACTAACATTTGCTCTCATTTTTTCTTGCAAATTCTTCATCACATCAGCCTTCACACTTTCAATCATGGATTCTCTAGCCGACTCGATTGCCTTTTGTACTTCTTCCTGCATGTTATCTATCTTGTCCTTTTTGTTGGTGGTCTAATTCCAGCTCCTTTACCCCGAAAATAACCAGACTTCTGACCAAGAGCTTGAAGCAACATCTCATCATGTGTAAGTTGAGATTCAGGATCAACTTCTTCTTGTTGAATGACAAGATCATAAAGTTTTTCCTACATGAATCATGCTCAGAACGTTTAACTCAAAGTTTACATAAAAAAATTCACCTATACAATCTCAAGATAATATATATAAGTACACATACGTGAACTTCTTTTGATATCGGATCAGACCACTGTAATTCTCCTCTTTATTTTTCTTGCTATGTTGTTTAAGCCAAATCTCATCTGGTGGTGGCTTTTTACCAGAGATTGGATCACTCTGTCAGAAGACCAAGACATTTAAAAGTAAAACTAGATGAAATGCTAAAAAACTTGACAAAGAGAACAAATGTATTTACCATTGACTCCTCTACTTCAGCAAAAGATCTTGTACCGCAAGTATGTTTGGTCACAAGCTTAGCTCTATTTTCTGTATTTCTTTGACTAAATTTCTAAAAACAATTAATAGTATATGAATGACAAGCAAAAGACAATACAAAAGATCAACCTACAAGTCAATTTTAAAACAACAATTATATATTATTAAAGATGTATCAGGAATATTAATGAATAAAAATATGCCTTTTAAAAAGTTATACATGTCAATAAATACCTGAAAATTATCTGAACCGAAGTACTCTATCAAAAACTTCCAATCTTCGGACTTGACATCCTTAGGAGCATTTTCTAGCCTTTCTTCATCTGTCTGAAACTTCTTATAAGTCTCATAGAGTCTATGCTTCCAATTTCTATACAATCGTCACATAGTATCTATAACAAATGCTTGAAATCTGTGTTGCTTGCATTCTGCAACTCTGAACTTCTCCTAATATAAGGCAAAAAAATATACAAACAAAATAATTCAATAAATGGTTCATATTTCTAAAAACATTAATGATCAATATGAATACAATATATTACCTTCACTTGTATCCACATTTGTTCTCCTACAGCACCTACAATATCCTCCCACTTGGCATCCACCAATTTTCCCTCTTTTTCCACAAATAAAGGGGCCATATTTCTAACTATATACCCAGAAAAATTAACTACATATCTTGAATTGTTTCCAACGGCTCTTTGAATATCGTCAGGCATAACAATTTCTAATTTCCAGCTTTGGTTTTCAACTCTAAATTCAAACATTTGTATTTTCCTCTTACATTCCTTCGGATGTTATTGCAAGATGCTGTAAAGATCGATACATTAAATTAATTAGCATATTGAAACACACACGCACACACACACACACACACACACACACACACATATATATATATATATATATATATATATATATATGTATATATATATATATATATAAGTTCATAAGTAATTTATTAAATACCAGCACTAGAATGAGGACTTTGTATTGGCTCATGTTTACTGTTTGGCAATAATGGATCTTGGACTAATTGATCTTCAGCTCTTCTATTTTCATAATTACTTGGCTCAGGGTCTCTTCTTTGTTGTGGTTGTGAATATATATTTGTAGGCTCTGCGTTATGATAAGGAGATGTGGATTCGACTGAAAAAAGTAATAATATGATTAGAAAAAATAAATATAGAATCCATAACAAAAAACTATGAACTCTGATACCATTTTGTGCACTTCGTGTAACCATTCCACCTCGTCCACCTCGTCCACCTCGATAACAAACCATTATCTGCTTTGAAAAAATAATTTAGTGTAATAAAAAAAATCTTCAAACAGAAAACTCTCATTAGTTAACTTAGAAAAAGAAAACTAAGTGAACTAAATGGGATTGATAATCAAACCTAATGTCTGATTTATATGGAACATATAAAGTAAGGCTTACTTTAGGTTTGAAGCTACTAGAAGGATACGGGAGATGGAAAACCATGTAATTGACCGTATAAAGCATGGAGAAACGACATTAGAAGCTTATGGCAATGTTTTGCACTGGCACACTCCTATATTAGCTATGACAGCGGATGTGATACATGATACACTTGAGGAGTGCTTGAAATATGGTATGGACGGATACGTATCAAAACCATTTGACCGGAAACAACTATACAGAGAAGTAGCACGGTTTTTTTGAATGCTCCTGAAGAATTGAGGACAGCTAAATGTGCAATTGTATGATGATACTTAGAGGACATTGGCACGAGGGGTCTTCTTATGATGCATGGGATAGATATTCAACTTTCTTTGAAGAGTAAGCACGAGTCCATCTTATGTCTACACTTTTTTTAACTTAAGCTTATTTTTCATCCTCTTTTAAATTTCTTAACCATAATAACCTTAGCAAGAGCATAGCTGTCTAACAGATACATGTTCCTGATGCATAACATCTATGCAATAAACAAAATAAGTAAATGTATACAATGAACAAAATCAATAAAGGAGTTGCCGATCCCCTACTTTAACCAATTTGAGTTCATACCAAGATCTTGAATTATATACAAGTCTACTTTTAAGTTCACATTAAAAAAGCATAAACTGCTACAGAACAAATATTTTTCTTGTCCCTTCAGATTTATGTGACATAACCCTAACCTGAAGGTTCTGAACTCCGAAAATATCAAGAGAAACAGGAAACTTAATTTGTGGTCAAGATATTCCCCATCTAGAAATCGGATAAAACTTGCTTCTTGTTAAGAGTACCTTGTTATTGCTGACTCAACCACAGAGCTTTTATAACAAAATACCTCAAAAAAGATCTTCATCTTAAGCCAATGGAGGTTTCTATCAATCTAATGGTCCTCTCAAATAAGAGTTCAGTTTTTATGGCATTTAGTGTTTCGCCATCTCTCTTATTGAATGCCTAATTTTTCTTCTCATCCTCCAGGAATGGGACATGCATATATTATTTTGCTCATAGAAAACATTTGTTCAAGATCAAAATCAAAATGTTTGAGGGACTCTGGGGAATAAAAGGCTACACGGTCCAGAAAAAGCACACTTGGATGATCTATGGAGCGTTGTGTCGATACTTCCACACTGTATAATATTATATATTTTTTTTTCTTAGCAATTAGGAAAGAGTTTCAGAATCCCTTCGAGGGTTATAGAGAGTGTACAGAGATTGATGCTAGGTTGTTCATATCTTCTAGTAACAAAACGGAACATATAAAGTAAGGCTTAGACCCTAAATTATATGTGAAGGAGTTGAATTGGCCACTCATTCATATGTGAAGGAGTGGAAACTTTTGAGTACAGGGAAGCACAGGCCCTGCTTGAAATCTATATTCCCCTTGAGTGCACACAGGGTGTCAAAAATTATATATGGCCCTCAATATCCCATTTCGAACCTTACAGGTTTATTAGGTGTCTCAACCTCTTAGTAGCAAATACTTAGAGATATTAGAAGACATGCATATTCACAAAAAAAATTCCAAGCATATGCATATTCACTAGTAATTATGACAATGTTCAAAATTTCTTCTAGAAATGCATATGCCTGGAACATTGGTTTTCAAAACATTTCAAAATTTCTTGTAAGACTTAGACCCTAAACTTGAAGGAACATATAAAGTAAGGCTTAGACCCTAAATTATATGTGAAGGAGTTGAATTGGCCACTCATTCATATGTGAAGGAGTGGGAACTTTTGAGTTCAAGGAAGCACAGACCCTGCTTGAAATGTATATTCACCTTGAGTGCAGGGAAGCACAAACCTTGAGTGCACACAGGGTGTCAAAAATTATATATGGCCCTCAATATCCCATTTCGAACCTTACAGGTTTAGGTGTCTCAACCTCTTAGTAGCAAATACTTACAGATATTAGAAGACATGCATATTCACAAAAAAAAAATTCCAAGCACATGCATATTCACTAGTAATTATGACAATGTTCAAAATTTCTTCTAGAAATGTATATGCCTGGAACATCGATTTTTAAAACATTGTCAAAATTTCTTGTAAGACTTAGACCCTAAACTTGAAGGAACATATAAAGTAAGGATTAGACCCTAAATTATATGTGAAGGAGTTGAATTGGCCACTCATTCATATGTAAAGGAGTGGGAACTTTTGAGTACAGGAAAGCACAGACCCTACTTGAAATGTATATTCACCTTGAGTGCAAGGAAGCACAAACCTTGAGTGCGCACGGGGTGTCAAAAATTATATATGGCCCTCAATATCCCATTTTGAACCTTACAGGTTTAGGTGTCTCAACCTCTTAGTAGCAAATACTTATAGATATTAGAAGACATGCATATTCACAAAAAAAATTCCAAGCATATGCATATTCACTAGTAATTATGGCAATGTTCAAAATTTCTTCTAGAAATGCATATGCCTGGAACATCGTTTTTCAAAACATTGTCAAAATTTCTTGTAAGACTTAGACCCTAAACTTGAAGGAACATATAAAGTAAGGCTTAGACCCTAAACTTGAAGGAACATATAAAGGGTTTCAGGCACAGGCATATGCATATTCACTAGTAAGGGTTCCAGGCATATCTAGTAGGTATGTAATTTGTACCAGTAAAATAGTTTGTTAGTATATTCATTTGTAATTAATACTTTGTACCAGTTTGATGGAGAAAGGAAGATGTCTTTTCTTCACTAGTAAGGGTTCCAGGCATATTCACTTGCAGGTACACATACACAGGTTACAAATTGACACACACACATGTATCTTTCTTATGTATCATAGGGTATTACATCAAATGGGTCTAAGGCGATTGTTTGTCCTGGAAACTACATTTTTGCAGCAATCCAACAAAGCATGTCAATTTATTTAGCCATTTTGATTGCAGATTTCTTCTGTAACATTCTTAAACATACAAGTACTGCCAAAAGCTCCTTTTGTCTCAAATATTTAAAGCCAGTTGTGAAATTTCATTTACTGTACACATTGAGTATCGGTTATCATTATCTATATGCTTTCTACGAACTTGTAGAGAATAGGTCTAGTGAGTTTGTTATGGTGTTAATCACTTT
The DNA here is from genome assembly GCA_029216955.1 of Iris pallida. Lineage (NCBI taxonomy): Eukaryota > Viridiplantae > Streptophyta > Magnoliopsida > Asparagales > Iridaceae > Iris > Iris pallida. The sequence continues at coordinate 3,215,221 of JANAVB010008794.1, forward strand.
GTTAACTTTCTACATGGGAATCTGTTAAAATCAGTTATTTTAAGTTATGCATAATACTGTACTTGTTAAGAAGCACAAATGCTTCAAAATATGCATAATACTTGTACACTAAAAAAATTTCAAAGCGGATAATGGCTCGTTGTCGAGGAGGACGAACTGGAAGAGTTACACGAGGTGGACGAAGTGGTATAAAAAGTTCCTGATGGTTTTCAGTGCCTACTAATACAAGAGCTACAAATTATGGTAAGTGTTCGAAAGCAAATACCTAATATTTCTATATCTTGTATAATCAATTGGTTCACATTCTAGCATCCAAGATATTTATCTTCCATTATATGTGATTTAATATAGTGTCTTGTAAAATTGATTGAAGTTGATAATTTTCCTGTGCTACCAAGTCTTTACCAGGATACAGGATCCAATGAGTTGGGATGACTTCTTCCAATCCATCGATGCCAATCCATCAAACTGGAGTTTGGGTCAGTTTATATATTTTGTAATTGAACTGAAACTTCTGAAGCAAGAAGGGACAGTATCAGAGTATGATGCCCAATTCCAAAGACTCTCGAAAAATGTTCAAGGCAGTAGTAAGGAATGATTGATTAGCTAAAACATAGGTGGGCTTAAAGAGGAAGTGAGGTGTGAGGTACAAATAGCAAATCCTTCCACCTTGCCCGCAGCCATGCAACTGGCCAGATTGTATAAAGAAAAAGTGCTAACAATGAGGAGAAGCTACAAAACAAGCAATTACGGGGAAAACAACATAACAACAAATTCTACTCCTGGGCAGACCACTGATACTGCTAAAAAGCTAGTTACTACTACAGCAGTGTGTAACACTTCCATCACAAACAACAAGCAAACCTCAAATATCTCTCCCAGTGAGATAATTAGAAGAAAAAACTTAGGATTATGCTTCCAATGTGATGAAAAGTGGTTCAAAGGCCATAAATTCAAAGAAAAGAAACTCTACATGCTGTGTGCTGATGAAGAAAAAGAATAAGAAGAAGAAGAGGAGGAGGACCAAGTGACAGCTGTGTGCTTCCTATGTGACAACAGTGCAACCCTGCAGGAACTCTAAACATCACAATAAATAAAATAAGCTGATAAAATAAGCTGATATATGTGACAGCAGTGCAACCCAATTTCGATGAGAGAAATGTTGGAATAAAATAAGTTGATAAAATAGACAATTGGTAAACCAACTTTTTAGTTAAATTATTATTTAATATTTTGAACTGCTAATAACAATGGAACTCTAAACATCACAATAAATAACAAAATCACTCGTCATCACAATCACTATCAAACCCATCATTGTCAAGGTCATCCTCTAAATTGTCATCAATGAACTCCCCGGATCCATCACTTATAGAGGCATTCAACTGATCTATATTGACATTAAAACTTTCAGGTTCAACATCATCTCTAGAAAGGATAGGATTGATGTCTTCAGGTTCAGTAGGATACATGTTTTGCTCAAATTTTTGTTGTACGTAAGAATCTTCTTCTTCTAATGAATCATCAATATCAGATGAATTTCTATCCTTCTCAAGTAGCGGTGGCATATTGTAAAGATCACGGGGAGTTGTTTTAACAACAACAAGCCAGTCATTAGCAATATTGTCTTCTACTTAAAATACTTGTTCAGCTTGAGAGGCTAATACAAAAGGCTCATTACTGTTTAAAGACCCATGCATATTGACACTTGTGTAGCCATATTTATCGACCTTATATCCTCTTCCAAGTCGTCCCACATCCCACCAATGACACCTAAAGAGAAACACATTACGGCCTCCTACATAAGATAGTTCAAAAATATCTTGTAAGATGCCATAATACTCTTTTTCTGGGGAAGAATCATCCCCTTTTACTAGAACTCCACTATTATGACTTGTTCTCTCCGTGGCACGATCTTTCGTGTGAAATCGAAAACCGTTGACAATATATGTGGTATATCGATGAGTCACTCTTAAAGGACATGTTGCTAAACTTTGGAGCTCATCTGTTGCATGCCCATCTGCATGTTGCTTTGAAACCTATTAGCATAAAGGAAGGTAAATTAATAGATGGATACAATTCAGAGAAGGATGCTATATATAGTTGATAACATAAGATACTTACACGATGGTAGAACCATATATGAAACTCTTTGTTATGCCTATCCAATACATTTCTTGAGCTATTCATTGAAATTTCAGTTTTATGCTCCCTAAAAATGAGAAAATTGTTTAGTCATTGGGACTGTTAACTAAATTCTATTGTAAGTTGTTCAATAACTTACTCAATAAAAGGCCACACTTCATCACAATTTTGTAGCACATATATACGAGCTTGGTCGTATTCTTCAAAACTTAACTCGTACAAGACATAAGCTCCTTTTGGACGGCCGAATTTCATAAAAACTGATAGCCCATGATTTGAGATACGACCATCATCATTTCTTGGTGCCTTATTAAGTTTTGTCTCCACACTATTGAGGTACATTGCGCAAAATATAGAGCACTCATCCAATATATATCCTTCAGCGATTGATTCTTCCGGACGAGCTTTATTGCGGACTTATTTCTTAAGTGTACGTAGATATCTATATAAAATTAATTATTTTTTTATTTATAATTCAAAGAAAAACAAACCATTAAAAATTAAAAGTGATATAATATCAACAAGAGTTACCTTTCAATTGGATACATCCATCTATAAGGCACAGGCCCAGCAATTTTAGCTTCAGTTGGCAAGTGAATTGGCTAGTGGATCATAACATCAAAAAAGGCCGGTGGAAATATTGTTTCCAACTTGCATAGTGTTATAGGGATTTGTGCTTCAAGTTGCTCTAGATCAACAAGTCGTAATGACTTTGAACACAAGTTCTTAAAAAAGTTACTTAGCTCAGTCAATGGCTCACACACCTCTTTTGGTAATAACCCCCTGATAGCAAGTGGAAGTATTTGCTGAAAAAATATATGGTGGTCATGACACTTCAAGCCATGAATTTTCTTCTCACCAACATTGATACATCTTGATATATTTGACGAGAAACCATCAGGAACTCTTATTGTTGCCAAAAAGTTACAAAATTTAATCTTTGCACTTGGCGGTAAGACAAAACAAGTTGCAGGCAGTATTACCTTATTACCTTGAACACGAGGATGAAGAGTTTCTCTAATACCCATGTCCACTAAATCATAACGGCTCTTAATTGTGTCTTTTGTCTTTCCTACCATGTTCATTATAGTTCCAAGCACATTATCTGAAACGTTACGTTCAATATGCATAACGTCAAGTTTTTGACGTAATTTAAGAGTTTTTCAATAAGGAAGTTGAAAGAAAATGCTCTTCTTTCTCCAATTATAGACATTATTAGAATCAGTACGCTTTCTTTTTTGACCTTTCCCACATATGACACCTTCAAAGAAGCATAATTGATCTAATACTCCATCTCCTGTCAACATTTGAGGTGCAAGCCGATCCTCAATTTCTCCATTGAATGATCGCTTATTACGTCTCCAAGGATGATTACTTGGCAAGAAACGAAGGTGGCCCATGTAATAAAGTTTGCTTCTGATTGAAAGAGAGCTGGTGTCTTTATGACAACACGGACAAGCTAGTTTTCCTTTAGTCACCCATCCAGATAAGTTACCATATGCTGGAAAATCATTGATGGTCCATAATATAGCAGCATGTAACTGAAAATTCTGTTGTGCATGCATATGCATCATATGTATGAACCCCAACCTCCCAAAGCTCAAGTAACTCTTTGATCAAAGGTTGTAAGTAGACATCAAAAGTCATTTCCAGGAGATGTACGTCCAGGAATGAGAAGTGACATCATAAAGTAAGGTTGCTTTATACATAACCAAGGAGGAAAGTTATATGGAACTAGTACGACTGGCCAAATGCTATACGAAGTGCTCATGTTCCCATAAAGATTGAACCCATCACTTGCTAAACCAAGTCGTACGTTCCTTGGATCTTCAGAAAAAGACTTGTGTTGCTCATTAAATAATTTCCAAGCAATAGAATCTGCTGGATGTCTCAATATCCCATCATCAACTCGCTTCTGATAATGCCATCTCATGTCCTTTGCAGTATTTTTTGACATAAACAACTTCTGCAATCTTCCTTTGAGTGAAAAATAATGCAAAATCTTATGAGGAAGTTTACGTTTACGATTAACTACCTTCCATCTAGACAACCCATAAACTGGACAACACTGTGCATCATTATGTTCTTTCCAATACAATACACAATCATTCATAGAAGCATCAATTTTTTCATAGTCAAGACATAAATCTCGAATGATGGTACGCGCCTTATAATAAGAATTTGGAACCAAAGCATTACTAGGTAGAATCTCCTTGCAGATCTCTAACATAGCATCTGCTGCATTGTCTGTCAAATTGTGAAGAATCTTCAAGTTTAAGAATTTTATAATAAAAGACAGTTTGGAGACTTTAGAGTTCATATAAAGTTCCACAGTAGCATCTTTCAGTAGCTTGTAAAACTTACTTGCCTCATCATTCGGGGTTTCACAAAACACTTCTTCATGCATTTGAGAAGAATTCTCATTCTCAAAGGCATAAGCATCATGAACTAGCCCAATTAAGTCATCAACATCGTCCATTTGGACTTCATCGTTCAAATGCTCATCACAATTAACATTAGAAGTTTCTGTTGTGTCCCTTAATTTTTCTCCATGAAAAATCCATGTTGTGTAACTCTTATGAAATCCATTTTTTAACAAGTGCAACCTAACTTCAACTGTAGTTTTGAATTCGGTGTTCCTACATTTATTACAAGGACACCTAATTCTTCATTAACTCCTTCCTGACTTGATGCTAATCCAATAAATGAAGCAATTCCTTCTCTGTATTCAGTACTCACTCTGTTATCACTTTTTATCCACTCTCTATTCATAATTGTTTCTTTGTATTTTCATAGTAAGTAAAAAAGCATAATTAAATCACTAACTTCAAGAAAAGAAACATGTGAATAAACTTCATGTTTATTTATTATTATTATTTTGAAAATAAACCAAAATGCTTACTAGAAGATTTGCTAACACAGGATATAGGAAGATGATACATGCAATATCTAATGATGATAATGACGACGATGATCTATTTGGTGAAGAGACGAAAGAAGAAAATAAGGCAACTAAAGAGCGTACATCAATTGTCAAAGTATCCGGAAAGAAGAAAGAGTGAGTACTATTATTTGATTTTCTAACATTCATAGGCTAACATGGCTGGCAGTAAAAGTTGAGATGTCTTTACATGAAACTTAAAAAATTACTGATGTTTGAACCATTGTTAGATCTACTAGATAGCTTTTAGGACCATGAAACTCATATTTGATACTTGTGTGTGCACAGTTCAGATTTGAATATGTCCAACAAAGTTCTGGGCCATATTTAGCAAAGATGGTTTATGTTTTAAAATTGATACTCTATCATATGGCCGGTATTCTAATTCTTGTTGATAGGCTTTGTTTCTATCAGATTTCAAGCTAAGGCATGTATAAGTGGAACTGAGTGTTGACTAACTCAAATGTGCATGTGGGTTAGTGTGCTACCATTGGAGTGTCTGTGCACTTGTGTGTGCACACTTCAGATTCCAGTAAAGTGTCTGTACTGTGTTGCGAGTGTTTGCTGCAATGTAGTGTATCATAAAGTATCAGATTTGGGGTGTTTGTATCAGTTCTTGGCTGGTATGCAATGTAGGGTGTGTGTACTATGGAATGAACTGCATAGTGCAGTTTCAGTTGGGTGTGTGTAATAGGAGTCATCTATGAGAGCAATAGTGCGATATTTGAGTATGTCAGAGGGAAGTATCAGCTAAACTCTAGCATCAGTTTGTAAATACTGTATATAAAAGAAACATAACCAAAAATTGCAAAATGGGTGGAAATTGTAAGCCACCATTCAGAAACACATTCAAAAATTACAAAGGCAGCCGATGTGTGTGTGTGTTGGCTTGTTACAAGAATGATTAGCAAACACATCCCTTGCAAATGCAGCTGCTGAGCTTCCAGAGCTCCCAAATCCATTCAATCTTGTGTGATGTTTGAACCATTGTAAAACATGTTTGCACCAGAAAGTACCAAGACAATATACTCGTATGTTTAATGCCAAGATAGCAGTCGCTCATGCTATCAGGCAATTGAATCTACATGACAATTATAAAGAATCCTTCCAAGGATATCTAGCAAGTGATGAACAAAGGAAATAATTATACGTTGCGTTCCTGAATAAATCAAGACATCTTGATGTCTTGAGTTTCAAGTGAGCAGGCTAGGTTATCTCCTAAAGGTGACGCCATGTAAACATAAAAAGGGAATGTTTCTTAACAGAGCTGAAGCAAGAAAAGGGATAGATGAAGTCAACCACAATAACTTGTAATAAAATCTTTGGTGTTGTTCCTGCCATTGGTATTTTTATGGTAGATGAAATTCTCGTAAATCCTACAGCTCTCAGTAGATGTATTTAGGCCCGTTCTTGATATAATAGAGTCTTCTATGACGCATTATGCACTTCTAAAATACTAGTGTCCACAGAACTTAAATCACTACTATGCAATACAAAATATTGTGTAATGGGGTTCAACATGGTTCCGAAATTCAGTCTGTCCCTAATTTTTTGCTATAAATTGATAAATCAGACTTAAAAACACCGTCCTAATACCAAAGGAAGACGAAGTTTATTGTAAACAATTTAAGCTACTAATCACAGTTTGCAGTATTGTCCGATATCGATCCGATACATCCGATATCAATACGGTTTGGCATGTCCAAATCCGATACCGACCGATATCGATACCAACCAATAGGGACATTGGGGATCTCTTTCCCAATCAATTCGCCAAAGAAAATTGAATGAAAAAGACTAATCAACAATGATGTAAACCATCGATACCGTGATACTGATACTCAAAGGAAGGGACCGATACCGTTTCCGATACCGATAATGTAAACCTTGCTACTAATATCAGTAGAGGTTAATAAGTGGCAATGTGGAAGCTTCCCCAATTTGCTTGAAAAGGAAAAAAGAGAACCAAAATTCTCATCGAAAATCCACCATTTGCTCGAAACAGATAGAACCTTATAGGACAAAGATGAAATATCATATGTTAAATGACAGACAGGTTTTATTAACCCATCAAGAATTTGGACTGACAATGACTTGTTAAAGTATCTTTCTATTTAATACAACTACATAAAATGATTTTTTGTTTTTTCAGAGGCTTGCTTTCTTGGGAATCTTAACGAAACACCAACTGTAATGAGACAATCTCCCCAATTCAGAAAAAATATTCAAAGTAAATAATTTTGTCCTGTTGTAAACAATTTTATCGTTGTACAATTCAACATATACAACACAAAGAGACAAGCAAATATATATAAGTAGAACTAGTTAATTCCGACCCTAAAATCATATAAATTTTCTCAATTAGTAAATCTCAGACACACGCACCTTAAGAACTACAATGATGGCTGATCAATGGCTATTTGTCCTCCTCAAGCAGCTTTTGGCTTCGTTTGGGGAACGATGCTACAACCGTGTATAAGAAATTTAGGGTTCAATATCATCCAAGGATAGAAAAAAATTATAGTCGTGAGGGAGAACCATACCTCTTCTTCGATTATTTTTTTTAGGGGGAGAGTTTTTACAGGCGCCTCCTTCAGTTAAAAAAGAGGGGGTAATATGCTAGCTAGGGCTCGGATTTTGGGTTTTGAAGCGGGAAAGGGGGGAGACGGGAAAGGAGGGAGGGAAAATTGGCAGGCAAAATTTCATAGAGATCGAAAAAGAGGACGGAGAGAATTGCTAGGGCTCTCGATCTATCGGGTATGGGAAACGGGGGAGCAGATTGTATTTATGATTTTTTTGGTATCCATATATAGGACACTATTAATTTCAAATCCGGCTGACTTAGGATTGTAATTTAGAATTGTGAATATTTGGTGGATTATTTTTTAAAGTCAAATTTAAACATGTTACAGCCCTGACTTAGGATTGTGATATTTAACATTGAATATTTTTGGTTGGGTCAAATTCGATTATAATTTAAATATTAATATATTTCTCAAAAAAATTAAAAATTAATGTCAAATAGTATGAAAATCAGGATATTTTGTTTATTTAAATTTTTTAAAATTACTTTAAGTTTTTGTTACAAGAAATAAATTTCTTCTTTGTGACTAATACTTTTGTGTGACATAGTTATTTGGGAACTAAAAGAAACTTTTAAGTGACAAGAATAAAAGTTTAATCATGTCGCTAGTACTTTTATGTGACAATAATATTTTCTTGTAACTATAAAAAAAACCTTTAGTGACAAGTATTTTCACTTATCACACATAACTTGTCTTTGACATAAGTCTAATTTTAAATTTCATTTCAGTGACAACATTAAGTGACGACCAATAAAAACATAGTCACTAAATAATTTAACTATGTGACGGAAAACAACTATTGTCATAGAATCAAATTATGAGTGACAACAAAAATAATTTGTCACAAAAATATCCCTTTCAGTGACAAGTTTTACACTTGTCACAGATTACTTGTCACGAAAATCCGACTTTCTTGTAGCGATCAAAGTGGTCCAAAAGTAAGTACTCTGTTAGTTTCGTGGACGAAAGTTTTTCTGCGTGGTGTATGATGTAGTGCCCCCATCCCACTCAGTCAATCGGAGGAATCAAAACACTGACGGCATTCGGACTTAGCCTTGCAATGGCTGCTCGAAGGCTCGCTCGGTCGAGGCGACTCCTCGCTTAGGTGGGGTAGTTTCGGTGAACTTGTCTCATCTTAGCCTTTACTTAATAAATTGCATATTTTCAACTTGCACAAGTTAGGCTTGATAATAAAAGAAGACGCATCCACATAGCTAAGGAAATAATCTCGACGGGTCGGAATATGTTAGAACATGGAAAACGGTCCCACGGTCTGCTTAGAAGTCTGCTCAGCGTGCTTTCAAAATGACACTCGGTCCTTCGTCCCGTGGCCTAGGAGAAGGAAGTAGGCCAAAGTTTCTAAGTTGCCACAGCGCTCGAATTAGCCTAAGTCATAGGCGTCGCCCGCGTGAATTCTTGATAAAACATGCACGGTTCCGTCATCCAAGGCTTGGCATAGCCTTCGTATGTCTCGTTGGTTAAGTCGTATTGCACGACTTGTGGCTTAAGTCTACGCACCCAAAGAGCTTGGTTGTTCAAATCGACCGCGTATACGTCACGTTCCCTCGATGCGAAGCTTGGCGTAGCCTTTGCTTGTCAAGTCGTTGCCCGAATAAGTTAGAGAAATGTTTTGATATGCTATCGAAGCCATTTCTAGCACTATCTCCTGTTGGCTGCGGTTGTCAAGTCACTTTGTCCTACGAGAACAAGGCTCATCGTATAAAGTATATGACTTGAGCGATAGCGTCGCCTAAAGAACAAGGTCTGTCTAAAGCACGAGCTACGGTGGGTTTAGTGAAAAGCATGCCACGGACAAAGGAATTCCACGTGACTAGTTGTCGTCGAGATCGGTCCCGCTACTTGGGAGTCTTGATAAGTCTCGTACACGAGATCGGTCCCGCTATTTGGGAGTCTCGCTAAGTCTCGCTAAGAAATCACACAAGATCGGTCCCGCTACTTGGGAGTCCTAATAAGTCTCGTTCACAAGATCGGTCCCGCTACTTGGGAGTCTCGCTAAGTCTCGATAAGAAATCACACGAGATCGGTCCCGCTACTTGGGAGTCTCGCTAAGTCTCGTTCACGAGTTCGGTCCTGCTACTTGGGAGTCTCGTTAAGTCTCGATAAGGAAGCACACGAGATTGGTCCCGCTACTTGGGAATCTCGATAAGTCTTGTTCACGAGATTGGTCCCGCTACTTGGGTGTCTCGCAAAGTCTCGATAAGGAAGCACACGAGATCGGTCCCACTACTTGGGAATCTCGATAAGTCTCGATAAGGAATCACATGAGATTGGTCCCGCTACTTGGTAGTCTCGATAGAAAGATGGAAAGCATGGTCATCATTAAGGAAGGACTTGATAGATCGAGTTGAGTCTTGCATGATCATTGGACAACTTGCGCACAAGGACGAAATTCCTCGAACGATCCTGGGGCGCCGAGTTCATGTCGTCCTAGGAGGAATTACAGATATTGTACGGCCTTCATCGACGGTATGACTCGATTGAACTGAACCGTTACAATATAGGCTGCGGGTCATTCGGTGGGAGCCCGTACCTCGCCACGCGAATGGTCACCGTATGCAAAAGATTCAGGATAGCTTGACATTGTTAGTGACAACTCATATAGATGTGTCGGCAAGAGCGGCTATCCACGTGTATGCCTTTGGATTGCGTCGAGTACTAGCAAGTTATGAGTTGGGTTATCAAGTTACGCTTATAGCAAGCATTAACCTTAAATCGGTACGGGTTCGGGTGTGCAAGGTTGCAACACCATTCTAGAGCCTAAGAGTTGGCTATAGCAAGGATACGTAATGCGACATGAATGTGGCCTCATCTTGAGTTAAGTCAAGAAGGATCGTATGGCAAGTTGGTTAAGTCGGGTTGATGTTGGGAGGCACGGCCTCGGTTTTAAGGCACGATTATGTCTACTGGCCACGACCTGCACAAGTCGTCCTCTTTGACGTCGTTGGCAAGAGAATGGTCTAGAAGCACATAGAACAAGTGAAAGTCTTGGCACGGCCGAGTTGCATAAGTTTCTTCTCGGTGAGGCACTACCTCGAATATGTATTGAAGTGTCGAATAGAGTATAGCATGACCCTGTCTTTGCGTTGCTAAGTATAGGACAAGACGACTTCGTCCTAAAATTGATCCTAAGGCAAGACTAGCAAGACAACCAAAAATTAAGCTGCACAAAGTAAATGAACGTGTCAGTTTTGTATGGGTGGGCGATGAGCTCACTCCACCAGTACAGTTAAGCACTGACACCCACACAGTTTTCATGTGCAGGAACAGGTAGAAGCTCGTGGCACGAAGTTCGCTTGGATGCGTCGAGGCCCAGATTTCCTTGGCGATTTGAAGTGCGCGGCCGCGTTGAGTCAAGACTTATACGGGACATAATGTATAGACATTGCGTTCCGAAGCATCTGCTGGCTCAAGCATTGTATCAAGAGAGGAGAGAGAGCAGAGTGACTTATAAAATGAGAGAAAAGTGAGCTTGAGAGACTTGTAATCATGGCCTTGCGCCCCATTGTAATCTTATTGTTCAATATCAATAAAGAGCACTTTTGAATAACTTGTATTTTGCTTCTAAATTTCTGCTGCATGTTTGTCACGCCCCAGAACCAGAATACTGGGACAAACTAGGCCAGCTATACCGTATGAGGTATATAAACGTCATACGGCGATCATGGCTATCAAGAGACAAGGGGGTGCATGCTACAATCAAGTCTCCTATGGTCCCATAGAGCATCTATGTCTCAATCAATCAAAACAAGAAGTAGTAAATAATGATCATATAAGACAAAGCAGTAAGGCATCCCCGACGCTTCATCAAGATGATTTATGAGCCTAGCTTTACAAAATAATGAGCTAGTACCGAGAGTCAATAGTACATAACTGTAGTCAGCTGCAGTCTGATTTAAATACAATTATATAAAAGGAAACTAGTATCCAGAACTGCCGGCTAAACAGGTGCCCGTGGCTAAATGCCAGGTACAAAATAGAAGATATATCAGAGCGGTGGAGAAGAAACCCACTCATGGTCCCTGGCGCCCATCCTCCTGGTGTGCACCATTGTTCGGAAGAAAGCTGGATCCTCTGGAGCTTCTACGAGATCTGGCCAAACAAAACCAGCGGGGTCAGGCCCCGAATAGCAAGTACCACAAGGGAGCACAAAATAGTGAGATAAACCCAATGAGTAAAATAAGATCTGATTCACGAGTTATAGGCTTATATCATATCATTGAGGCGATACGACACCCTTACAACCAAACAAGGACAAACGGTGCCAATATCGTGCCGAGATAAGATATATCCTATAACCATGGGCAGGTAAAAGGGCTTCTGATCGTGACTTCGGTCCATAGCCTATCACAGCACAATAGCCCAACCCAACAACCAAACAAAGGACATGGGTTGGACAACGCACCACGATAGTCCATGTTCCTCAGTTGCTAACAAAAGAAAAACATATCACAAACAAGTCGGCTTACAAGCGGCCAATTAAATTCAACGACTTTCGACGATTTGCCTGGATTATCCCAGTAATGCAATATAGGAATCCTCAGATCGTGTCAACCCAGCAGGGCTAGCCAAACCATTATATACATGCAAGCACAAAATGCACTGGTCCCTCGAAAGGCCATCGTGCTAGAACAAACAGTAACGGTTCCAGCTTTCTTATAGGAAGAGCTGGCTCGGCATTCACAAATCAGATACTGTACTCCACTAGTGCGGATGACTATACAGTATCCGAGGCGGCCAATATGACGTGCCAGGACGGGACCCAGGGCGGCTAGTATGGCATGATCTCGAGATTCTGTTCCCTTCCGATACTTCTACCGATTTAAGTTGCTAGATTAACCCTATCTTGATATTGGAATTGCATGTCGTGGTCACATGGTCATCCTTCTGTATGTCGTACCATAGTACATGTATCCTAAGTATGAATCCACATCGGCTCAAGGAGTCCCAAATCTAGATCCATGCTCAGTGTAATGCTTCAAACAACAATCATTATACCATGACACTATTGCTGACCAATTACTATGACTGTGCTGGAAGGTAGACATGTATTGACATATAACACGAATGATCACTTAGCACGTAGAGTCACACCTCAGTGCACTCATTAAAGAGCACCGCAGTACATACTACTATTGTATCTCAATACACACTTAGGAAAGGTACCAACACATATAAAGGTAATCAGGTCAGGAATATGGTCAAGTCAGGAAGTCATACAGACCTCTTGTGACATAAAAGTCACACATGAAATCCGGTTAAAGTGAAACATGAAGATCCTTGGAGCCAACACAAGGATCTACCACTTTTATGTTGAAAGTTGGGAGAAATTCTAGCCATAATGCAATCATAGGACACAAAATATACAAAACAGCCAAAACAGGCCCTACGCGGCCAAGGGTGGATGGGCTCATGCGGCTCAAAAAAGCTGGGCCATGCGGCTCAGGAAAGCTGGGCCATGTGGCTCAGGACTAACGAGTGCATGCGGCTGGAGATTAAAGGTTCATGCTGCAGAAAGGATGCGTGCTCATACAGCTGGGAATGGACGGGCGCATATGCGACTGCGGGAGACCAACGCCATGCGGCCAAGCGATGCGCGCATATGCGACTGCGAGGGAGTAACCCCATGCGGCTGAGGAAAATAACTTCATGCCGCCAGGAGGGGGAAACAGGGGTATGCGGCTCAGCAGAGCGGGTCATATGCGGATGAGAGCATGCGGGCTTATGCGGCTGGGAATGCGGGTGTTCATGCGGCAAGGAGTTCAAGGACAGCTTATGCGGCTGAAACTGCTTATGCGGCTGAAAACTGCTTATGCGGCTCTGAATGCGAAGTGCCACGCGGCCAAAGGAAACAGCTTATGCGGCTAGAAAAAATTAAGTTCATGCGGCTGGAGATAAAATCTTATGCGGCTGGGCACTGAAGCCATGGCCCATGCGTCTCAAACTGCTTATGCGGCCAGACTGCTTATGCGGCTGAAACTGCTACAAGCCATGCGTCCAGGGGGAAACTTGTCGCATGAAGGTTCATGCGGTCAAGCACTATTCTTCTTCTCCACTTTCCGAGAAGAAAAACTATGGAAAGCCATGGCTTCAAAGCTTCATAACTCCTTCACCCAAGGTCAGAATCCAGACTTCCATAGGTTAAAATAGGGCAGAAAGAAATTCTCTACAACATGGAACCATTAAAACTTGAGAATAACAAGGTTAGGTAGATCAAAACCAAGAAAAACTGAAAATGACATAAACTTAGATCAACAAGAATTTATCCATCAAAATCGAAAATACTAAGTACTAAACTTGTAGAGGATGATGAGAAGAACAATATAGACAAATCATATCAAGAAAAAATCAAGAAATAAAAATTTGCAAGAATCTCTCCATTTGGTGCAAGATGTACTTGCCTAAACATTGGGAGAAAAAGAAATAAAAAGAGTGAATAAATGAGGAGAGAGAGTGAGGAAGAGAATATATATAGAGGTTGGGTTGACTCAAAGAAACCCTAATCTCAAGCATGCTCTTAACCATGTGACTAATGACATATTAAATGCTACATACAATAACTAATTAAATTAAATAAATAAAATCCTAACCACAACACGGTTCAGAAATCCTATTATCGAAATCGTGAACTACCCCTACAACCAAATAAGGATAAGGGGTGGCACACTAATCCGCGACGAGATACTGTTCCATACCATGGCCAGTTACAAATACATGATACATACATTCAAGATACAGGTGCCAGATAACATATACAGAAAAATCAAAAATTTACATATTCTGGGAATGGGGAGTGACATCTCTACCCTCCTTAGAAAAATTTCGTCCTCGAAATTTCAATAAGGCTAGTCGAGCGTGCTCTCAGATCATAAAATACACTCATGACATATAGCAAGCACAATTATCAAACAACACATGGCTCATGAACAGTTTAAGAAAGCAAGAACAATTAAGTAAAAGCACAAACAATAATCATACCCTAGAAGGAAATGATCGGAGACATATGAATAAAATATGCCTCCCAAGTCAGATAGAAATTCGTCCTCGAGGTCCTACACTGACTCCCAAAGTGGACAAGGGTCAATGCTTGAGATAAGTCGGTACCAATGATTAAATCAAGAATGAGACTCTGTCCAGGATGTACTCTCGTAATTAAGACACATGATGAATATCATGTATCACATGATACGAGAGCAGATGAGTGAGACGAGAAAGTCGCCTTCATTCTTCGAATGTAGAACTCAAGAAATTATGAATAATACTCAAAACTTACCCACAATCTGACCGCATTTGGCCAACCTTTGCTCTAATACTCCAAATTCTACCTGCCTCTGCCCCTGCTGGACTCTCTGCTGCTGCCTTTCCTAGTCCTGCTATTGCAGCCTCTGCTGCCCTACCTGATGCTGCACCTATCGGTATATTTGAGCCTGTGTCGGTAATGGACGCTGGGCTAATAGCCTTACTGTCGACATTGGTCTTCCATAAGGTGTTGCCACAAGGGATGGTGGTGATGAGAACTGTCGAACCGGTCCTCCTGGCCTCCGTATTAACGGGCAGGTAGCTAGCCTATGGTCTGAACTGCTGCACCTCATGCACAGGCCATTCGCTATCCTACACACATCCCTAGAGTGTCCTCTCTTGCCACAATAAGAACAACCATTTGGCGCCCTACGGCACCATTGCTGATGCCCCAGTTGCTGCTGTAGAGCTTGAGTCATTGTCATTATATCAGAGCCATAACGATCATGCCTCCCCACAAGCTGCATCATCTCTAAGAGAAGTCCTTGTTGGATTCGCATATTTTTTTCTAAAGCTAACTGAAGTCTCCGGTTGGGCAAAATATTATGTTTCTGCTGACGCTGCTGGGATGCCAATAACCCTCTGATGATCTACAATAGTGCCGGTACGTCTAGTGCTACTGGTACTACCGGCATCACTGGAGGTACGGGAACCTCTGGCCTCTGCGGCTCAACTGGCTCATGTTCGGTAACATTCTCGATGTGAACCTGTCCAGGTAGAGGGGCTACCCCTTGCTGCTCTCCAACTGGTTCCTGCTCTACTGGATTCTCTTCCATGCCGGCTCCTCCAATAGCGAAGAATGATGTGCCCCTAAAGGAAAGGATACAAGGTATCAAAAGACAGGACGGGAAGGAATCGAGGATGATAATCAAGTTAGCAATCAAGGTGAGAGAAGGAGAAGACGAATCAGGAGATCAAGGGGGACATATTTTGATTGAGACTCCTATAATCGTAACACCCCACAAGTCTAAAAAATAGACCTGCATGGGCCACCACTAAAACCTTGTCACGGCCCAGAACCAGAATACTGGGACGGACTAGGCCAGATACACCGTATGAGGTATATAAACGTCATACGGCGATCGTGGCTGTCAAGAGACAAGGGGGTGCATGCTACAATCAAGTCTCCTATGGTCCCACAGAGCATCTATGTCTCAATCAATCAAAACAAGAAGCAATAAATAATGATCATATAGGACAAAACAGTAAGGCATCTCCGACGCTTCATCAAGATGATTCATGAGCCTAGCTTTATAAAATAATGAGCTCATATCTAGAGTCAATAGTACATAACTGTAGTCAGCTGCAGTCTGATTTAATTACAATTATGCAAAAAGAAACTAGTGTCCAGGACTGCCGGCTAAACATGTGTCGGTGGCTAAACGCCAGGTGCAAAATAGAAGATATCAGAGCGGTGGAGAAGAAACCCACTCATGGTCCCTGGCGCCCATCCTCCTGGTGTGCACCATTGTTCGGGTAGAAAGTTGGATCCTCTGGAGCTGCTATGAGATCTGGCCAAACAAAATCAGCGGGATCATGCCCCGAATAGCAAGTACCACAAGGGAGCACAAAAGAGTGAGATTAACCCAATGAGTAAAATAAGACCTGATTTATGAGTTATAGGCTTATATCATATCATCGAGGCGATACGACACCCTTACAATCAAACAAGGACAAACGGTGCCAATATCGTACCGAGATAAGATATATCCTATAACCATGGGCAGGTAAAAGGGCTTCTGATCGCGACTTCGGTCCATAGCCTATCGCAACACAATAGCCCAACCCAACAACCAAACAAGGACATGGGTTGGACCACGCACCATGATAGTCCATGTTCCTCAGTTGCTAACAAAAGATAACATATCACAAACAAGTCGGCTTACAAGTGGCCAATCAAATTCTACGACTTTCTACGATTTTCCTGGATTATCCCAGTAATGCAATATAGGAATCCTCAGATTGTGTCAACCCAGCAAGGCTAGCCAAACCTTTATATACACGCAAGCACGAAAGGCACCGGTCCCTCGAAAGGCCACCGCGCTAGAACAAGCAGTAACAGTTCCAGCTCTGCTATAGGAAGAGCTGGCTCGACATTCACAAATCAGATACTATACTCCACTAGTGAGAATGACTATACAGTATATGAGGCGGCTAACCAGACGTACCAGGACAGGACCCAGGGCGGCTAGTATGGTACGATCTCGAGATTCTGTTCCCTCCCAATGCTTCTACCGATTTAAGTTGCTAGATTAACCCTATCTTGATATTGGAATTACATGTCGTGGTCACATGGTCATCCTCTTGTATGTCGTACCATAGTACGTGTACCTTAAGTATGAATCTACATCGGCTCAAGGAGTCCCAAATCTAGATCCATGCTTAGTGTAATGGTTCAAACAATAATTATTATACCACGACACTATTGCTGACCAATTACCATGACTGTGCTGGAAGGTACACATGTATTGACATATAACACGAATGATCACTTAGCACGTAGAGTCACACCTTAGTGCACTCATTAAATAGCACCGCAGTGCATACTACTATTGTATCTCAATACACACTTAGGAAATGTACCAGCACATATAAAGATAATCATGTCAGGAATATGGTCAAGTCAGGAAGTCACACGGACCTCTCGTGACATAAAAGTCACACATGAAATTCGGTTAAAGTGAAACATGAAGATCCTTGGAGCCAACACAAGGATCTACCACTTTTATGTTGGAAGTTGGGAGAAATTCTAGCCATAATGCAATCATAGGACACAAAATATATAAAACAGCCAAAATAGGTCATATGCGGCCAAAGGTGGATGGGCTCATGCGGCTCAGAAAAGCTGGGCCATGCGGCTCAGGAAAGCTGGGCTATGCGGCTCAGGACGAACGGGTGCATGTGGCTGGAGATTAAAGATTCATGCGGTAGAAAGGATGCACACTCATGAGACTGGAAATGGACGGGCGCATATGCGGCTGCGGGAGACCAACACCATGCGGCCAAGCGATGAGCGCATATGCGGCTGCGAGGGAGCAACCCCATACGGCTGAGGAAAATAACTTTATGCGGCCAGGAAGGGGAAACAGGGGTATGCGGCTCAGCAAAGCGGGTCATATGCGGCTGAGAGCATGCGGGCTTATGCGGCTGGGAATGCGGGTGTTCATGCGGCAAGGAGTTCAAGGACAGCTTATGCGGCTGAAACTGCTTATGCGGCTAAAAACTGCTCATACGGCTGAAAATTGCTCATGCGGCTCTGAATGCCAAGTGCCACGCGGCCAAAGGAAACAGCTTATGCGGATGGATGAAATTAAGTTCATGCGACTGGGGATAAAGTCTTATGCGGCGGGGCACTGAAACCATGGCCCATGCGGCTCAAACTGCTTATACGGCCAGACTGCTTATGCGGTTGAAACTGCTACAAGCCATACGTCCAGGGGGAAACTTGCCGCATGAAGGTTCATGCGGTCAAGCACTATTCTTCTTCTCCACTTTCCGAGAAGAAAAACTATAGAAAGTCATGGCTTCAAAGCTTCATAACTCCATCATCCAAGGTCAGAATCTAGACTTCCATAGGTCAAAATAGGGCAGAAAAAAATTTTCTACAACATGGAACCATCAAAACTTGAGAATAACAAGGTTAGGTAGATCAAAACCAAAGAAAACCAAAAATGACATAAACTTAGATCTACAAGAATTTATCCATCAAAACCAAAAATACTAAGTACTAAACTTGAAGAGGATGATGAGAAGAACAATATAGACAAATCATATCAAGGAAAAATCAAGAAATAAAAATTTGCAAGAATCTCTCTATTTGGTACAAGATGTACTTGTCTAAACGTTGGGAGGAAAAAAAATGAAAAGATTGAATGAATGAGGAGAGAGAGTGAGGAAGAGAATATATATAAGGGGTTGGGTTGACTCAAAGAAAACCCTAATCTCAAGCATGCTCTTAACCATGTGACTAATGACATGTTAAATGCTACATGCAATAACTAATTAAATTAAATAAATAAAATTCTAACTACAACACGGTTCAGAAATCCTATCATCGAAATAGTGAACCACGCCTACAACCAAACAAGGACAAGGGGTGGCACACTAATCCGCGACGAGATACTGTCCCATGCCATGGCCAGTTACAAATACATGATACATACATTCAAGATACAAGTGCCAGATACCATATACAGAAAAATCAAAAATTTACGTATTCCGGGAATGGGAAGTGATAATATTCAATGTTTCTGCTTGGGACTTCTGTGCGACGACCCCGTCGTAGCCGCTGTAATCGGCCGTTATGAAACTGCCTTGCACGAGCGCAATCTATGTAAAACCCCTATATCTTTGGAATTTTACTGATATTTTAAATCCCTTTTTAGGCTTGCTTTATAATTTCTAAAAAATTTCTTTTTAAATAAATATACATAATTATTTAGATATGGGCTATATACTGATTATTGGCAAATTATTTTTTTTATATAAAAAGGTATTGTATAAATAGGTACTTATAATTATATAGCTATATATAAATAAATATATATAAGCCCAATATATGAGTGTATTATTGAATTTAAATTCTTTGTAAAATTTTTGCTAAATTAGGTTACCAGTAAGCTTTTAATTTTATGATAAATTATATGCATACATATATGTCAATAGCTTGGAATTTAGAGTTAAAAATTTTCTTGTAGCTAGTTGTTAAACAAATACTATCTATATTCCATATTTTCCCTACTAACCCATTTATGCCAAAACCTTTGGCTGGGGGCTTATGCCACAGCCTCACGAGTTACTGAAGACTCGTGAGAATGTAAATTCTCATTCCCGACCTCAAACCGACCCCAAACAGCAGCTTTGTTTGCTTGTGGAAAAAAAAAAAGCAGCTCGGCCCAGCCACTGGGCCAGGCCGTAACACCCAGCCCGCAAGGGGGCTTGTTCACCCACGTTCCCAACCCGACGGAAAGTATAGCAGCAGCTATGTAACAACTCAAAAACCGAGAACCCCCTCGAAACCCTATCAACTATAGCGCCGACCCCCTCGAGATCGACTCCAGCGTGAACCGTACCTTCCGGCGCTGCCATCCCGCCGCCGACGACCGGCCCCGTCGCCTGAGCCCCTCCGGGCCGACCAAGCTCGTCGCGTGCAACACAGGGCACCCCTGTTTGGGCGCAGCAAGGTAACTCCGTTCTTCTCGTCCTTTCTCCGTCTGTGAGTAATCGTTTCCAAATTCGTGAATTTCCCTGGACACCCTATATAACCCCTTCGACACCCCAACAACTAGATCGTGGGAAGGACGTCCCATCGATTTGGAAAATCGACGCCAAGTCGATGAAAAACCTATTATGCATGGACAAAAAAAGGAATTGATATACCCCTGTTCGGAGACGAATTCTGACCAACCTGTTAGGAATTCTTGAAAAAATTCTTGAACAATGTCATCAACCATATGTAGCACTTCATAACCCAACTGGTAGCTCTGATTTTCATTGATTAGATTGAGATTAGTTCAGCCTCAAAGTTTCGGAAAAATCAGATTTTAAAACAGTGAATTTTAATAAAACCAACCGATACGGCGTACGTCCCGACAAACCGGGCGACGTGGTCATGCACTATACGCATCGAAAGGCGCGTATGGTTATTACCAACGTGTGGGAACTGACGGGACTCGATTTTGTTGTGTGTGCGCGACGAAATCAATGCGTATCCGTCGAGATACCCCCGTATCGACGTTTTGCAAACTTGACCTTAACTTTGTGCACGATCGTCGTATCGAGACGAAACTTGCGCCATCAGGACCGTATCATTTTTCTAGTCCTGTATGCCAAGTTTGGTCCGATTCTGAGAAGGTCAAATCGGAATGCCTTTTTGGCGGGCCCGCGACCCACTCAAACGGGCGATTTTGTGCACGGCTCATCGGAATCCAAAACCGGACATACCATTGAGTTCCTCTCCTCAAACTGAATCCGTAGACATGTAGTTTGATGACTTTAGAGACCGTAGACTTTGGCACGCGTTTTGGTGCAAAACGGGTCCAACGGCGGATATCGTTTTGACCCGAAATTACGATTTTGCCCCTATTCCAGAATTGGACTTTTGGACAGGCATTTTCGAGGTATTTCTTTTATGCCAAATCTGTTCATGATGTTTATTTCAGCATCCGAGGTTGTTCGTAGAAGTTGGCTTTCATTGCTTCCCCATTTTGACAATTTGAGTCATCAGGCGTCGCCATTCTGCACACTACCCCCAGGCAAGATACCTTGCCACCGATGTTTATTTATTTTAGCTCATATTTTATGCATTACTTATTTTCTTTATGTAAAATAAACTGTGATACATGGCATACTTGTTAGAATTTACTGTTCAGTTATATTTTCTGCTATGTATTATTTTCTTACACACTAAACTTAGATTTAAGGGACCACCTTGTGTGATACATTCATTGGCCTTGACACGTTGTAACACAAAATTGTGTGTCGCATGTAGGATACGGAAGTGCGTGATTGGCTGGCCACCAGTGCGTACAAGCCGTACGATAGGAATAACCGCTAATAGAGATTGCATGCTAGTTTGACTTAGCGATTATAGAGGTTACTGTTGTGGATACAACAGAGTAGGCATTGGGTGGGGAGGACAATTCCTTAGCGTATGGGCTTCGATGCACTTCCCTTGTGACCCGGACTCTCCGCTGGAGATGCGGGGTTGATGACCCATGATTACTGATGGGGCCTCTGGTGCCCAAGGGGGACTACGCCGATCCTATTCAGCCAGGGCCCATACGTAGGAAGGATTGTTCTTAACTAAATTTCACTTAGAACGGTTAGGCACCTTTATTCGTTAGGTACGAGTACTTTTGGTTTGGGCACTTGTATCTGACCATGGCTTGGAACAATAACTTGTCGCGGATTAGTTCGTCACATCTTGTCCTTGTTTGGTTGTAGGTGTGACTTACTACTTCGATGAGAAGGTATTGAACCTTGTTGGGGTCCGGATACCATATTGGATTCATAACATAGAAAGATACGTCGTCGTGAATTAGTTTACCATCTCCTGTCCTTGTTTGGTTGGGGGGATGGTACGCTCGTTCAGTAGGTGCGTATTGGACCATGTTATAATTCGATTTACTTATTTATTTGAGCAGTATTTATTCAGTTTATGTGGCATATTCTTTTTGTTTCTTGTTATGTCCCTCTGAGGACCTGGTGATCTCTCCAGGTATAGGTGTGCAGGACTTTCCGCATGAGTATGGTTCCGCTATAGACTCATCCTTCACGTTCGAGCGAGTTGTACCTTCTGATCACAGCTGTCCCTATTGGGTCGAGGAGCCTATTTAGTCATCATTTCTTATTTTATTTATCTTAGAGGTTGGACTCTATTTCCTTTCAGTTTATTCTAATGCCGGTAGTGGATTTGTCTCCGTCCGGCCAACAGCTATATTTTGACATTTACTTTGATTCATGAGATACCATTTTCTTTATATTTACTGTGGTTGAGATATAGCTTTACCTGTGACTGTTTGTTATTATTATTCACAATACAGCTTATGTGTATGTTCGAGATTTCCATATATTGGAGTGTATCTCGTATATATGCAGCTGGCATGCTTCGTTCCTAGTCCTACGTATTTTGGGACTGGGGCGTTACATGTTTTTGTGGTGGCCCATGCAGGTCAAGATAAATTGTTTGGTTACCTTACCGTACCAAGCAAGCCTGCGTATAGGATTAGAAATTAGGAATCTCATCCACATATATGACATTCTACCTCGCTGTCATTTCGAACTTCCAACTGTTTATCTTGATTGTTTCTTGCTTGAATCATTCTTCCGTAAACCCTTATCCCACTATCGTGCGTACTAGGTCGTCATGTTCCACCATACAATCACACTACTAGTTCAACTCTTATAAGTTGGGTAGGAAGCCTCACAACCTAAATTTCTTTGACTTTAGACCAAGGCCTAGACAGGAAGACAGTAGGACGACTGCAAAGGCACGAACATCGGACACGACTTAGATTCTTAAGTAGCGTAAACTACTTGTATTTTCCTTCATCATTATCTCGCGTATTTGTAATTGGACTACCTTGACTAATGTTGCTATTATAGCCTAGTTTTGCGAGCTTACTCTTTCATCGAGCTTGTTCAGGACATATGTTATATTGTGGGCGCCCACTGATACATTGTCTTATCAGAACCTGCGTATTATGGTCTGATCAACCATAGTGCAATTGGTTTGCCTTTCGTATGATTTTACGTGGATTGAGATATGGTTAGCTTGACATATTCACCCTTTAGGATCTTATCCATGTGTTATTGACATTTTAAATTCTTTATTAAACTCTCTTTCAATTGCTTGACTCCAAACCTATTTGAATCTATTCTAACATTTCCCTTATCTTCGTGCCAGCAATATGACTCTACACAACGGACCCACTTCTACCCTAGCCATCACATCTGGTGATGCAACTTCCCAGGGAGAACAGGTTTCCCCAATGACCCCGGTGACTCCGTATCAGTTAGAGCCACAGCAGAATACCACGAACCCATCGACGGTACAGCAGGAAGCCCAAGTGCCTCCAGTCAGCCAGGTTGAGCAAACCACTGCAGTACCACCAGGAGAGACTGCACCATCCCCATTGCCTCAGCAGTTTTTACTACAGCTCGGACCCCAACTGCCTCCACTTCCGACTGATGCAGACCCGACCACCCAGTTTATGTATGCTATGCTACAATCTCAGTGGCAACAGATGGAAATATTGAGGCAGAGCATGATGGCCTACCTAGCTAGACCTCCACCACCAGCCCCGATACCAAATCCAGCACCAGCTCCGCAACCTTATCTGGGCTCTATTAAGGATTTTATCGACATGGGGCCTAAGAATTTTAAGGGTACTGAGAGTCCTTTAGAAGTTTCTGCCTGGCTTATCAGCACCGAGAAATACTTGAGGGCATCCCAGTTGCCAGCACATGATTGGATGACAGCGGTAGACTTACTCTTAGAAGACAATGATCACCACTGGTGGAAGGCTGAAGAGAGGCGACTGGGCACTGGAATCACATGGAAGAAATTTTACGACCTCTTCTATGAGAGATTTTTCCCCATCCATGTTCGAGATGCTCTCTATGACCAGTTCCTTCATCTGAAGCAAGAGAGCATGTCAGTAGATGAGTACGATGCGAAGTTCAGCCGCCTGAGTAAATTTGGTGCGTCGTTGATACCGACGGAGCAGGAGAGAGCGAGAAGATTCCATCAAGGGCTTTCACCAGAGCTCAAGCCTTACACTACCACACAGTCTCGAGTCTTTTATGCAGCTGTTTTAGAGGAAGCACGTAGCCAGGAGCTCCTCCGCAAGGAGGCACAGCATGAGCAGTGGCGTCCTACCCCAATGCACAGACCAGTTAGAGTTGACCCGAGTGGACCTATTAGACGTCCCATGGCATACCAGCAGGAGAGAGCAGGGCCCTATCAGGCTCGAGAGAAGCCTATTTGCCATTTCTGTGGAAGACAAGGGCACATTCAGAGAGATTGTCGCATTCGGTTGGGCCAGTGTTTAGGATGTGGATCGGAGCAGCACAAGGTCAAAGATTGTCCTGGACGACATGACTTAGCACCGCATCAGCAGGCCCAAGGACCAATACTACTTGCTTTAGCACTAGCTCAGCAGCAGATGCCAAGACCCCTAGCACCGGGAATGGGAGCACCACAAGGATATCAGCGGGGACCACCTTTACCTGACCAGGCAACTCATATTAGGCAGGAGATGAACAGACAAGGGTGTGGACAAGCATTTACCATGAAGACGATAGACACCCATCTCGTGGTTGAGAATCTAGCAGGTATTACCCTAGTTCTACCAATTATTTTATTAGGCATGGCTTATCACTAAAACCACCCCTTTGATAGATAGACATTAGGCATGACATAATACTTCTCTATGTTATGAAATGACTACCTACTCTCCCTTGGTATGCAATCCCACCATATTCTTCCATTAAGATTTATTGTTATATTTTTATATTAAGTTTTATCTTAATTTCGAGGACGAAATTTTTTATAAGTTGGGTAGGATGTAAAACCCCTATATCTTTGGGATTTTACTGATATTTTAAATCCCTTTTTAGGCTTGCTTTATAATTTCTAAAAATTTTCTTTTTAAATAAATATACATAATTATTTAGATATGGGCTATATACTGATTATTGGCAAATTATTTTTTTATATAAAAAGGTATTGTATAAATAAGTACTTATAATTATATAGCTATATATAAATGAATATATATAAGCCCAATATATGAGTGTATTATTGAATTTAAATTCTTTGTAAAATTTTTGCTAAATTAGGTTACCAGTAAGCTTTTAATTTTATGATAAATTATATGCATACATATATGTCAATAGCTTGGAATTTAGAGTTAGAAATTTTCTTGTAGCTAGTTGTTAAACAAATACTATCTATATTCCATATTTTCCCTACTAACCCATTTATGCCAAAACCTTTGGCTGGGGGCTTATGCCATAGCCTCACGAGTTACTGAAGACTTGTGAGAATGTAAATTCTCATTCCCGACCTCAAACCGACCCCAAACAGCAGCTCAGTTTGCTTGTAGAAAAAAAAAGAGAAAGAAGCAGCTCGGCCCAGCCACTGGGCCAGGCCGTAACACCCAGCCCGCAAGGGGGCTTGTTCACCCACGTTCCCAACCCGATGGAAAGTATAGCAGCAGCTATATAACAACTCAAAAACCGAGAACCCCCCGAAACCCTATCAACTACAGCACCGACCCCCTCGAGATCGACTCCAGCGTGAACCGCACCTTCCGGCGCTGCCATCCCGCCGCCGACGACCGGCCCCGTCGCCTGAGCCCCTCCGGACCGACCAAGCTCGTCGCGTGCAACACAGGGCACCCCTGTTTGGGCGCAGCAAGGTAACTCCGTTCTCCTCGTCCTTTCTCCGTCTGTGAGTAATCGTTTCCGAATTCGTAAATTTCCCTGGACACCCTATATAACCCCCTCGACACCCCCAACAACTAGATCGTGGGAAGGACGTCCCATCGATTTGGAAAATCGACGCCAAGTCGAAGAAAAACCTATTATGCATGGACAGAAAAAGGAATTGATACACCCCTGTTCAGAGACGAATTCTGACCAACCTGTTAGGAATTCGAGAAAAATTTCTTGAACAATGTCATCAACCATATGCAGCACTTCATAACCCAACTTTTAGCTCTGATTTTCATTGATTAGATTGAGATTAGTTCAGCCTCAAAGTTTAGAAAAAATCAGATTTTAAAACAGTGAATTTCAATAAAACCAACCGATACGACGTGCGCCCCAACAAACCGGGCGACGTGGTCGTGCACTATATGCATCGAAAGGCGCGTATGGTTGTTACCGACGTGTGGGAACTGACGGGACTCGATTTTTTTGTGTGTGCGCGACGAAATAAATACGTATCCGTCGAGATACCCCCGTATCGACGTTTTACAAACTTGACCATAAATTTGTGCACGTTCGTCGTATCGAGACAAAACTTGCGCCATCAGGACCGTATCATTTTTCTTGTCCTGTATGCCAAGTTTGGTCTAATTCTGAGAAGGTTAAATTGGAACGCCTTTTTGGCGGGCCCGCGACCCACTCAAACGGGCAATTTTGTGCACGGCACATCGGAATCCAAAACCAGACATACTGTTGAGTTCCTCTCCTCAAACTGAATCCGTAGACATATAGTTTAACGACTTTAGAGACCATAGACTTTGGCACGCATTTCGGTGCAAAACGGGTCCAACGGCGGATATCGTTTTGACCCGAAATTACGATTTTGCCCCTGTTCCAGAATTGGACTTTTGGACAGGCGTTTTCTAGGTATTTATTTTATGCCAAATTTGTTCGTGATGTTTATTTCAGTATCCGAGGTTGTTCGTAGAAGTTGGCTTTCATTGCTTCCCCATTTTGACAATTTGAGTCATCAGGCGTCGCCATTCTGCACACTACCCCCAGGCAAGATACCTTGCCACCGATGTTTATTTATTTTAGCTCATATTTCATGCATTACTTATTTTCTTTATACAAAATAAACTGTGATACATGGCATACTTGTTAGAATTTACTGTTCAGTTATATTTTCTGCTATGTATTATTTTCTTACACACTAAACTTAGATTTAAGGGACCACCTTGTGTGATGCATTCATTGGCCTTGATACGTTGTAACACGAAGTTGTGTGTCGCATGTAGGACACGGAAGTGCGTGATTGGCTGGCCACTAGTGCGTACAAGCCGTGCGATAGGAATAACCGCTAATAGAGATTGCATGCTAGTTTGACTTAGTGGTTATAGAGGTTACTGTTGTGGATACAACAGAGTAGGCATTGGGCGAGGAGGACAATTCCTTAGCGTATGGGCTTCGATGCACTTCCCTTGTGACTCGGACTCTCCGCTGGAGATACGGGGTTGATGACCCATGATTACTGATGGGGCCTCTGGTGCCCAAGGGGGACTACGCCGATCATATTCAGCCAGGGCCCATACGTAGGAAGGATTGTTCTTAACTATATTTCACTTAGAACAGTTAGGCACATTTATTCGTTAGGTACGAGTACTTTTGGTTTGGGTACTTGTATCTGACCATGGCTTGGAACAATAACTTGTCGCGGATTAGTTCGTCACATCTTGTCCTTGTTTGGTTGTAGGTGTGACTTACTACTTCGATGAGAAGGTATTGAACCTTTTTGGGGTCCGGATACCATATTGGATTCATAGCATGGAAAGATACGTCGTCATGAATTAGTTTACCATCTCCTGTCCTTGTTTGGTTGGGGGGATGGTACGCTCGTTCAGTAGGTGCGTATTGGACCATGTTATAATTCGATTTACTTATTTATTTGAGCAGTATTTATTTAGTTTATGTGGCATGTTCTTTTTGTATCTTGTTATGTCCCTCTGAGGACCTGGTGATCTCTCCAGGTATAGGTGTGCAGGACTTTCAGTAGGAGTATGGTTCCGCTATAGACTCATCCTTCACGTTCGAGCGAGTTGTACCTTCTGATCACAGCTGTCCCTATTGGGTCGAGGAGCCTATTTAGTCATCATTTCTTATTTTATTTATCTTAGAGGTTGAACTCTATTTTCTTTCAGTTTATTCTAGTGCCGGTAGTGGATTTGTCTCCGCCCGGCCAACAGCTATATTTTGACATTTACTTTGATTCATGAGATACCATTTTCTTTATATTTACTGTGGATGAGATATAGCTTTACCTGTGACTGTTTGTTATTATTATTCACAATACAGCTTATGTGTATGTTCGAGACTTCCATATATTGGAGTGTATCTCGTATATATGCAGCTGGCATGCTTCGTTCCTAGTCCTACGTATTTTGGGACTGGAGCGTTACAATCTAGGCTCGTGCGGCATCACGCCTTAGTGAGGACGATCGCTCCTACGGGGCGGGGCATGACACCCCGAGCCCCCCTCCCTCCGTCGGCCAGTCCTCGCCCCCCGACCCACCACCGGAGAGAGGGGGCAAAATCGTTTTTTAGACAAATTTTAACGGTTGTTAACAGCAGATGGCTGAATTGAGCAAAAATATAAAAAGCAGGGTTTCTTTCAAATTATGAGTCTTTAATTGTATTTTCGTCACATCTAAGGAGGGTTTAAATGTATTTTACCCATATATATATATAAATATATATATATATATATATATGGAACTAGATAAATTGTTTCTAGAATCGCTCCTACTGGGATTCGAACTCCTGACCACTCGGGCCGCATGCATCTCGCTTAACCACTAGACTAGAGTTCATTTGCTATATATATGCAAATGACCTCTATCCTAATGGTTAAGAGAGATACATACGACCCATTTGTTATATATAATATATATATATATATATATATATATATATATATATATATATATATATATATATATATATGTATAAAATATATATATATATATATATATATATATATATATATATATATATATATATATATATGTATAAAAATATATATATATGTATAAAATATATATATATATATATATATATATATATATATATATATATATATAATATATATATATATATATATATATATATATATATATATATATATATATATATTACATACATTGGATACAACGAGCTCCATCGCCTTGGCAATTACTAAACCCTAGCTGCATCTCCTTTGTCTACGACTCCATCTTGGCCTCTTGCCGGGCCGGCGTCCCTTGCCTGTGGAGACACTCGCTCCATCGGTTATCCTCCTACCTATGGCTAAGTCGTTTGCCGAGACGGTGGCGGGGGTCCAACCTATTTCAACCCCCTCGATTCCGATCAGAGCTCATTCCTTCTCTAGGGTGATCCCGATGATCTCTTTCTCTGAGGAGGAGGAAACCATCCTCGCGGATCCTTTCCGCTACGCCCTCATTGGAAAGTTTTCCCATTCACGTCCATCTATGGATGTGGTTAGGAAGGCCTTCATGAACTTCAAGTTCGCTGGACCTGTTCAAGTAGGTTCTATTGACCCCAAACACATCCTTATCAGGCCTCAGGAGGAGGTGGATTTCCTCCGCCTCCGTTCTAAAGATTTGTGGTTTATCACAAGGGCTCCTATGAGATTGTTCATGTGGCATAAAGAATTCTCTCCTACGGAGGAATCACCTCTAGCTCTAGTATGGGTTTCTCTCCCAGGACTGTATGTTCAATTTTTTAACAAAAATGCTTTGTTCTCTCTCGCCATGGGAATAAGTAATCCTCTGCTTCTGGATCGTGCAACAGAAGATTTGACGCGTCCAAGTGTCGCCCGTATCCTCGTCGAACTTGATGCCAGCAAACCCTACCCTCCTCTCCTTACGATCCAGCTATCCAATGGGAGAAGGATCTCTCAGAGAGTGGAATATGAGTCCTCTCCTATGTTCAGCTCTTTGTGTAAGCACCAAGGCCATGTTCGCAGTTCATGCAAAGCCATCCAGAAGGATAAACAGCCAATGAAGGATCCCTCATTGCAACGTACATGTGATCCTGATGCTAAGAACCAAAATACACTAACTGTTGGTGAAGGATCAATACAAGCCCCTACAATAGGAGGTCCTGTTAAGGACGAGGCTCCCCCCTCTATGAACGACCAACTCCAACCAACGGATCCCAATGAGACATTAATTACTCTTCCTCTCCACGTGAATCTTTCCACCGCTCCCCATGATCAACCCAATCCCGAACTGCCACATACTTCATCCACTCTCCATGTGCAAGCCAATCCCGATGCTCCACCAATCCTATTAACTCCGGATGACGGCTGCGACAATCACTCCAACTCTCTCCCTGAGGACCCTGCGACTATCGCCATGGTGACAGCGGCGGACACTACAGCCATGCCTACATCATCTGAAGCCCCCAACACTGCCATAAATCCTCCTTCACTTCCCCAAGTGCCTCCATTACAACCTTCAGTCCAAGACGATGCTCCTCCTGATGACCAGGTCGAGGAGGGTGAGCTCCACACACATGCGGGGTCATGGGCTCTCCAAGTGGAGGAAGAAGAAGCTCGTACAGTCCCACCAGCGCCTGAGGCTGGCCGCTCATCCGAGCCCAGACATAAGAAGATGTCGTCGCCACCGTCTTCTCGAGTCCTTCGATCTGCAGCTAAGCACCCTCCAACCCCATCCACTTTATCAACCTCTAATGTTTGACATACTTTTTTGGAATATTCGGGAATAGCCAATCATATGACTCTTAAAAGAATGAAAACTCTATGTCGCATTCATAAGGTCCAATTCCTAGCCATTATTGAACCTAAGGTAACCTAAGGTTACTCCTGACCAACTGCATTTTTATCAAGTCAAGCTCGGATTTCCTATGGCCTTCATAAACGACAAAGGGAATATCTAGATATTCTGCAGCAAGGAAGGACAAATTACTCTGGCCGATACTACAGACCAATCTCTCTCGGTCCTATTCTCACACCCGCTTATACCTTCTACTGCTCTTATCTCTGTTGTTCATGGCAGCAACACGAAGGAGGGTCGCCGCGAGCTGTGGGAATCACTGCTACGTCTCCAGACTTTCTTCCCCTACCCATGGCTGATTGGAGGTGACTTCAATGCAATTACAAGGTCGGATGAGAAATTCGGGGGCCTGCCTCCCAATGAGGCATCCATGCGGGAGTTCAGGGAGTTTCATTTGGCTGCGGGCGTCGAAAAAGCTCTATTCTCTGGCAATTGCTTTACTTGGGTCAAGACAGACGCAGGCCCAGAGCGACAGGGATCCAATCTTAATAGGGTGTTAATGGATAGGAGCTGGTAGGACTGGGCTCCTCTCACGATTTGTGATCCCCTCAATCGCACAGAGTCGGACCATGCTCTAATTCTCGTTCAACTTCGTGCTCGAGCTTTTGTCCCGAAGAAGCCATTTCGATTCCTGTCATTTTGGCCCGCTCATCCCTTATTTCCTACGACAGTAGAGCAAGCATGGACTTCGGTTCATCATCATCACCCCATTATCAATTTGGGTCTGCGACTATCAGCTACTAGAAAGGCATTATCATCATGGAGTCATGCAACTTTTGGTAATATTTTCCAGGCTGTTAAACTCGCCAAGGACAGGGTGGTGGCTACTGAGGTAGCTTTTGAAAATAATCCTTCATTGCGCCTAAATCTTCAGGATGCTCAGGCTCTCCTCAAGCAGAGAATCCAGATTGAAGAGGCCTATTGGAAACAAAAGGCTAGGCTCAAATGGGACTTGCAAGGGGATCAAAATTTGGGCTATTTTCATTCATGTGTTTCTAATAAGTGCCGTCGTCTGCATATACATCAAGTCAGGGGTGAGGATGGAGCTACTGGTACTGAGCTAGAGGGTATTCAACAGATTGCAAATGATCATTATGAGAAGGTGTTCCTTCCTGAACCGGTAATGGCTGATGAAGACTTCATGTCAGTAATTCCTAAAATACTGAGCGACGAGGAAAGTGCAGCTCTCACCCAGAAGCCCACCATGGAGGAACTTTATATTACTGTCAAATCTATTGATCGCCATAGTGCTCCTGGCCCAGATGGCTTCACTGGGATCTTCTTCATCAAATATTGGCAAATTATCAAGGATGATATCATGGTTGCAGTTCATATGTTTTTTGATGGTTTCTCCTTGCCGAAAGTCATTACTAGTACCCTCCTCATCTTGATCCCCAAGACTAAAAATCCAACATCTATATCTGAGTATCGGCCAATCAGTCTTTGCAATTTTATGAATAAGATTTTTTCAAAGCTTCTGGCAAATAGGCTCTCTCCTTTGATGACTAGGATCATTTCTCCGGAGCAAAGTAGATTTATTAAGGGCAGGGAGATTGTTGATAACATTATCCTTGCACAGGAAATGTTCAGTATGTTCGGTCATGACAACTGGGGACACAATGCTGCTATAAAACTTGATATGAGCAAGGCTTATGATCGGGTTAATTGGAGATTCTTATTCTCTACACTTCGTAGACTTGGGTTCAATGAAACATGGATTAACATGATCCTTCATCTCGTCAATAATGTCTGGTTCTCGACTATGATCAATGGCAATATTTTAGGATATTTCCAGGCTTTCAGGGGGCTTCGTCAAGGTGATCCCTTATCTCCTATGCTATTTGTGATTGCTGCTGAATCTTTGAGTCATAATTTACAACGTTTGGCACTACAACCTGGTTTCACTCCTTATTACTCTCCTAGTGGATGCCCGAGAGTAACACATCTCGCATATGCTGATGATATTATTATTCTCTCGGGTTGAGACAGGCGTTCTATACAATTGCTTATGCAGGTCCTTCAGCATTATGAGAGTGCTTCAGGACAGCTTGTCAACTCTTCTAAATCGGCTATATGTGTCACTGTTGATTTCTCGGAGGATAGGGGCATATCTTGGAGTGTATTGACATGTTACCAGCTAAAACACCCTCATATTACTTATCTTGGCTGCCCACTAATGACTGGTCGAAGGAACTCGGCTATGTTTGAAGAACTCAAGGATAAAGTCCACAGCAAAATAGAAGGCTGGCACAACAAGACTCTGTCGCCTGGGGGTAAGTTGATCCTCAATAAATCAGTATTATCCTCCATTCCGATATTTTTGTCTTGCTGCGTGCAACCCCCCTTTGAGTGTTCTCAAAAAAATTGAAGCTATGTTTAGTGAATTCTTATGGGGATCAAAAGATGGGATCAGGAAACATTCATGGATCGGTTGGAACCAAATCGTTAGACCACATGAGGAGGGTGGTTTGGGAGTAAGGAGACTTAAGGACATCTTCGATGCCTTCACAGTTAAATTATGGTGGAAGCTGCGATCTCAGGATCTACTTTGGACCAAATTCATGAAGAGAAAATATTTTCCTCATATACATCCATCCCAAGCTTCTATCCAATCCAATGCATCACACATTTAGCGTCTCATCCTGGCAGGAAGAGATCTTGATGACAGATTCCAACTGATCGAAGAAGATGGCCCTGGTTTGCGTTGGCTTCCCGATTCTACTTTCACTGTTTCAACGGCTTGGAAAGCTATTCGACAGCCATTTCCTATTGACAATAGGTTCAAGCATATTTGGAGTACATGTATCCCCTCTAAATGGTCAATTCTTCTATGGCGGATCCTCCTTGGTCGTCTCCCTACAGATGACAATGTTCAAAGGCTCGGATTTCAGCTTACTTCGTCTTGCCATTGCTGCGTTAATCCTAAGTTCGAAACTATTAATCATATATTTTATGAGGGGGAATTGGCTAAATGCATGGAGTTCTTCTCAATCTATCCTTCGGGTTCGTGGTCGGGTGTCGAGCTTGGAGGGGTGCCTAAATCTATGGTGGCGAAGAAACAATCTTCATTATAAGCAGATTACTGTTGGGGCGATTTGGTGGGTTCTGTGGAAGAACAGAAATAAGTGGAGGTATGAACAATTCAAGTATAATGGGACACAAATTAGCAAGGAGATCCAGCGACAAATTAGCAAGGCTTTAATTGCATGCTCACATGTAAGGAAGAAACACTAAGTTTTTCCTCTTTTTTGCTTCGGGATTCAAATGAAATCCAATGTATGTTGGTTTTGTCTCTAGCTCTCAATAAAGGTTTTGTTTTTCTGTTATATATATATATATATATATATATATATATATATATATATATATAATATATTAAGTAATGGGTAATTGTGGTGAACTCGCCTTATATATATATATATATATATATATATATATATATATATATATATATATATATATATATATATATATTATTTTTATTTATTTTTATTTTTTTTGCAATAAGCCATTTTATTGAAAATAAAAAGTGAGCTCAAGTAGAGCATTATAGACAGTAATAGGGCCTAACAACACAAAAGGGCCCTGTTGAGCAAGGAAATAAAAGCTAAGGTAGCAATGCTAGGTTTCGGAATTTTAGAGACCCGAAATTTTGAAAAACAACTGTGTTTCGAAATAATTCGAAATTTCGAAAAACAAAGTTTCAAAAAATTTCGAAAATTTAAAAATTATAGCCGATGGGAGTGGGGAGGGGGGGTGTGGGCACGCTGCCCTAGGGAGGTACACAGCACGAGGGAGTGGGTGAGGGCACTCTGCCCGAGGGGGCACACGGTTCGAGGAGTCTCACCCCCCCTCGCCCAGTACGCTGCCCGGAGCCGAGGTGCTCCAGCGAGGGAGGCCGGTGCTCCGGCGAGGGGGCCAGCCCGAAGAGAAGGGGGCAAGGGAAAACGGAGAGGGACGCCTGTGGCCGCCTGGGGGCCGGACAGGGCGGCGCTCGGGAGAGAGAGAGAGGAAGGGGAGGGGAAGAGCGGGGCGACGGCGGGGGGTAGGGAAGTCGCGGGAAGGGGAGGGGGGCTCGACCCCCGAGCCCGGGGGAGCCAGAGCGGGGGGAGGGGTGCTCGGGGAGCCGCAGCGGTAGCTCGACCCCGGGAGGAGGAGCCACGGCGAGGAGACCGCTGGGAAGCCGGAGGGGGAGGTCGACCCTACAGGAGCGGAAAGGGAGCAGGAGGGGCTCGACCGCGGGAAGGGGGAGTCGTAGCGGTGGTTCGACCCCGGGAGGGGGAGCCACGACGAGGCGATCGCTATGGAGCCAAAGGTGGGGGGCTCGACCCTGGGGGAGCGGAAAGGGAGTAGGAAGGAGGGCTCAACAGCGGGGAGGGGGAACAGCTGCGGTGCTCGACCACGGGAGGGGGAGCCACGGCGAGGAGGCCGCTGGGGAGCCGGAGGGGGGACTCGACCCTGCTTGAGCGGTGGCTCGACCCCCAGAGGGGGAGCCACGACGAGGAGGCCGCTGGGGAGCCGGAAGGGGGGCTCGACCTAGCTGGAGCGGAAAGGGAGGAGGAGGGGATCGACCGCGGAGAGGGGGAGCCGCAACGATGGCTCGACCTCGGGAGGGGGACCCACGGCGAGGAGAATGCTGGGGAGCCGAAGGGGGGGTGTTAGCCCAATGATTATATCATATTTTTGAATATGGCTAATCAATTAAGTTTAACATATCAACGTCACTAATATTCATGTAATCACTATCATGTTGCTACTTAAACTTAGCATTTAGCATTGTCCTAATGTTAGCATTGTCCTAAATGTTCTATATCATATTGCTATGCTTGTATTATATTGTTCTGTTTGTCTAACAAGTATTTGTAGACATGCAGTAAGCTTGATCAAGCTTTATCAAACCAGGACACATGCAATAGAGAATTATTGATGGGCCAAAGATGGCATTATACAAGAAGATTTCTCTGAACCGCCTAACGACCTATCCGGAGCCTCGCATAGGGGTTCCGCTGCCCGGTCAGCGAACAGGGGTCGAGGGGGCAGCGCCCCCCGTTAGGGGTTCGGGGGCGAAGCCCCCGAAAGGTATTCAGATTTTCAGATCTGTTTATCTTTGGACGATTGCCGTCAAGAAAAAAGGCGTCTTCAAGTCTGCTCAAATATTTGAAGAAATGCGTCATCAAAGGGCTCTTGGTTTTCCTATTTGATCAATGTATTTTTCATATTTATTGAGTCTAGGAATACGATGTATACTGTATCATACTGGCAAATAGGCTACCCAAGAAACGTTTTCAAAATACCCTTTCATTTTGAAAACAAGCCCACTTACAAAAGCCCAAACTACTTCCTAACTATTTGACTTTTCAAAAAGCCCAAAACTAATTTGCAAAAACCCTGATAGAACTCCAACAGAACTCGGGCAGAGTTCGGCCCGAATTCGGCCAGAGTTCGGTTAGTGAACGTTGCTTTTTGAACTTGGTCCTCCTGCAGTTACGGATCCCAACGAGATTTTCTCATCGAGTTCTGTCCGAATTCTGCCCGAATTCTGTCAGAATTCTGCCTTTGAAAAACCTATAAATATAGAAGGATTTCGATCATTTTAACTCACTCATTCACTTTCATATCTCTTCTCTATAAGCCTACTACTTCTTCCAAAGTATTCTGAGCTTTCATTTTCAAATCCCAAGCCAGTTACAATCCTCTAGTCGATTTGCCAGTGCGGTATGGTCTAGAAGTTTCAGAGCGATTGTAATCAGAGGCTTGATTGAAGAAAGACTCTTCACAATTGAAGTTGGTCGAGTACTTCGGATCAAAGCTCGCGTTGTAGAAGTTGTAAGAACTTTGGATGAAAACTTGTGGTGATTTTCCATAGTGGATTCAACTGGAAGCTAGAGTTCTTCCGACTGGACTAGTCCTCACAAGAGGGAAATCAGTATACATCCTTGTGTTTGCGTTTGATCTTTACTCTCTACTTTTTATTTACATATCTGTGATATATTATCTGTGATCTTGTTACTAACATTTTTAAATAGTTAATTTTCGCTGCCTACTCTATTCACCCCCCTCTAGAGTATTACGCTTTACAACTCGTTCCTACAATCGGTCCTACAATTGGTATCAGAGCAGGTTCTGCAACTAGAGGTAATATATTCTGATCCTAATTGTTCCTACAATTGGTATCAGAGCAAGTGCTCCTTCTAGAGATATTATTGCCGGTGCTCCTTACATAGATATTTTGGCTTAACATCCTTGGAGCAAATCCTCATTATCAGATCGGGTTATACAGGTAAAGCGAGGTAACACTCCTATTATATTCTTATTTATAACTGCTGTTACATAGATCACTATATCACATATGGCAAGTATGTACTTTACAACTGAAGAGCAATCCTCAAATAGACTCCCACTATTTGATGGAACAAACTATAGCTGTTGGAAGACACGGATGAGCTTCTACTTGAAGTCTCTAGATTTTGACTTATGGTCAGTTGTTGTCATCGGCTACAAAAAGCCTACTATCACTTCTATTCTCACATCCTCTATAATCAAGAAGCCTTATTATAGTTACACGGAGGAAGAGAAGAAGTTAGCTAGCCTTGATGCAAAAGCTATACATATCTTTTACTGTGCTGTAGACACAAATGTATTTAATTTTATTAATACTTGTACAACATCTCATAAAATTTAGAAAGTTCTTGAAGGTACTTATGAGTGCAATTATGAAAGCAAAGCTAACAACTCCAGAGAGAAGGATAGTCTTCATAATGATGCAAATATGTGCATGTTGGAATTAGGATTTAAGGTACAACACAATCCTTTATATGAAGAAGAGCTTGTATGTGACAACTACAAGAAGATAGACCACATCCAAGAAGATTATACTACTAATAGAAAGGAGAGTCACTACGAACAATCAAATGAAGGAAGATCATCATCTCACAAGCACATTAGCACGAACATATGGTGTGAAAGCGAAGCAACAGATTCTGAAGAAGAAGAGAGACCTCATCAAGCTACAAATTTATGCTCAATGGCATTATCTAACGAGGTACAAAATAATTCTTTTTCTGGAGAGAGTAAATTTTCTTATGATGATTTATCTGATGCTTTCAGTGATCTGTTAGAAGAACACAAGAAAGTATTAGATAAATATAAGCAAGCTAGAAAGGATATTCTATCCAATAAGCGTGAGATTGAAAAGCTTACTTGCTTATTGAATGATGCTAGAGATACTTCTCCTTCTGATAAATCTACTGAGATTTCCATATTGAAGTTTTGATTGCATGAGGCACTTGATTGCATTGAGAAAAGCACTCAAGAAAATGCTAAACTTAAGGAGGAATTAGAATCAGAAAAGAAGAAGTATTCTATTGCTTCATATAGAATTGATGCTCTTTCTGCTAAGTATGATGAGATCTGTGCTAACTCTAAAAAGTTAGAGATTAGACTGGAAAAGCAGGTAGTACAACCTACGACTCAGTCTAACACAAGACACTTAGCATATCACAAAGTCACACACGTCAGATGTTTTAGAAAGGAAGCAAGCAAAGCTAAAGCTTCACACAACCATGCTTTCTATTACAAGTATCCACGCACATCATATCACACCACTGCACATTCTCATACTGTTGCACATAGTACTAATATTAATTCTTTCTGTCATTGTTGTGGTTTGAATTGACACGTTTCTAATCGTTGTCAGATTAGAAAACTAGTTGATATGAACTTGTACAAATGGGTTCCCAAAGCTAACAAATGTGGATCCAAGTATTGGATACCAAAGTCTTCACCTAATATTGCAGGTGAAGCTTCTCATATCAAATAGAACCATGGAACATGTTGGTGATTGCAAAGCTACAAAGGTCATCTTCCATGCAATTGTACCAACAGAAGTGTGGTCACTAGAACCACTTCGGTAACATGCTTACTAAATAGTTTTTAATATTTAGCATGTTCTTATTGATTTCTTTCTATTAGATTTCATTGATATCTTTTAAATTGTTTATTGTTTGAATCAATGTGAGATATAATCCTAGCTTGACTAGTTGTTTAGCTTAAATGATTAGTTCATACTATATAGTATTTTATTTTCTATTAGTGTGACACATTTGTTTATGTATGCTCTTTACTCTTAATCTTTATTCTTGAAGCATGTATAGGAGCTGATTTTTTTTAATATGCTTTTGACTCTTCGCTTTTAATATTTTTAATGGTCACTTCTTACCGATTTGTCTTTAACATGTCATATTTACTTTGATTGGTATTTTGTGAGTATGTATGTTTAGCACAAGTCTCCTATTTACTTGAAAAGTATATACATATAATTTTATTTTAACCTTGTGCTTGCATAATATATTCACTATTGATTCTCAAATTTTATTGTGATTAACTTCTCATGAATTAATTAAATCTTTGTCTGACAAAGTTTATTTATGCATGTTTTTGATCTTATGATAATTTTTTTTTTTGCTTATTAAGGATACATAATTCATTTTTATTTATATATTGCTGATATATTTCTTATATTTTTGTATAAATATCTTTATGGGATATATGAGTTAAGTTCAAGTTCTATATTTTTTTTAAAAAATAGTTTCAAACTTGTGCTTATCTCATACTTTAGCTATTGATTACTTTGGACAAATTCATGTACTTCTCTTTATTAGCTTCTTCCTCAAAGCCTCTTTTAATGATGTATGTTTTCTTGGCTTTTTGGTTGACATTTTGGGTACGTGATATTTTTAAATATCTTGATCTTGATAAACCATTTCTTGGGTATTTACTTTTAGGGATTCTGGATTTCGACGATGTTCGATGATACTGCATATATTCTTTTGAATATAAGTTCTTAAGAGTAAAAATTATTTTGGGAACAAGCTGAAAGGGTCCTTCTGTTATACAGGTATAAATAGCCTGAAGCGACACGGTGCACTAGTCTTCGGACTACCGCTAGCTGGGAACCGGCCCCTACAGCTAACCCGAAGTGATCAATACTTTATAGACTTAAGATTTATTAAGGTGTACTTGCAACTATCGTCTAGTTCTGGATCCAAGGTACTGAACCCAGTCCTCTAGGTTCCAGAATACATCAACGTATCTAGGTTCTACATTTTGATTTACAAATATTTTTTATTGTTACCCTATGATTTTGTAGCACATATGGATAAATATAAATTGATACATCTTATACAGTATGCTACATTGTTCTAAGATTTTTAAGTCCATAGAATATAATTTTTTTTATTGCACTAATTCTTTTTTAAATCCTCGGTTATTAAAGAAGAGATTTGTTTTGGGTACAAGCCTACAAAGGGTCTGTCTGTCACTACGACTACGGTCGAAGCGAAGCGGTACTTAAATGTTCTCCGGTGAACCTCCGTTAGCTGGGACATTATCCCTACAGCTAACCCAAGATTGATCAACGCTTTATAAACTAAAGATTTATTGAGATCTAGTTGCAATTATTATCTGATGAATTTTGAATTTTAGATTTGATGGATAATATTCTTCCTTTATATTTTCACAAAAGGTAGCATATGTTGATTTATCTTGTCGATTATGAGATTTTATAGCATAGATCAATTTATGTCATCTTTTGACTTATACGATTATTCATCATGCTAATTTGAAATATCTTTTGATTGTTTTATTTTTAAATATTCATTTAATGGATTTTTCTTCTTTTGTCTAAAGATGATTGTTTTTCGTATTCGTGACTACTCATTATGGTATTGTGATTTCATCTTTAGCTTGTGTAATATTCGTAATACTCATGTTTTTGAGCTTTATATTATTCTCTTCTTATTCAAGTTACTTACTGTCTATAACAGTACTTCTTTGCGGGGAGAAGTCAAGCAAATTGAATCTCTCTCTCAAAGCGTTTCTTTTCTTTAGACCTTACGGTTGTCAGGTGGACACCGTGCTAAGACTTTAAAAGGAAAGAAATGAACTTTTATAAGAAGACCTAATATTTTTGAATTAGTTTTTTACTTTCGAAAATATGTCTCTGAATTTTATTTTAAAATTTTGTCAATAATATATTTTTGGATATAGCCATGTAAAGGTGGAGCAGTTAATTGTTTCAAAACAGTTATCCCCTTGACATGCCATACACTTTTCTTTGGACATTTATCTAGTTATATTTATTTGTTCAGATAGATTTATTATGATTTATGGATTCTTTTATTGAAATTTTTTCGTGATTTGAATCGCAAGTATTCAGTCTGAGGAGTAAATGGACGCATTCGAACATTTATTAAGACAGTTTTTTGTAATAAATTCCACATTTTTGAAAAGTCTTTTTGATTTATTGAATCTGTCTCGTATTCAAATGTTATTATTAAAGACAGTTTTTAAAATCTTTTAATGTCTTAAAATATTTCTTTTATATATATATTGGAGATACATATTTTGGTTGTTCATCTTTAAGCATTTATTTATTGGATATATATTTTTTTTGCCTAAAGATGATATTTGTTTTAAGTTTGGAATTTTATATGCATTTGATCAAAGGAAAGAAAAATGCATATTTTGGATGTCCCTTAGATCGTATGATTATTTATTTTATCTATTTTATGCATATAAATTATTTTTAAACTATATACGCATATTTTAAGGGGGGGCAAATTAATTGTTTCAATTATTTTATGCCCTTAATAAGTGGTATACCTAGTTCATCATGGAAATATATTCTTTTATTTAAATATTTTGTTGAGTTGGTCATGATATTTGGATTTGTATTGAGTTTATGAGAGAATATATGATTATGTTTATTTTTGATTCTCTCATTTTTGAGTTTCTAAAAGTTATCTTGCCAAATATAAATTTAATTTATTGATAATCCTTTTGAGTTTAAACTGATTTGGCATTTCTTATTAAGATTTTATCTCAAAGTTCATGATTATCTATATTTAGACTGATCATACTTTGCGGGGGAGCATTCAAGTCGACTGAATTTTTCCTTCTCAAGTATTTTGTCTTCATTACCTTCATGTTTATCTGATGGATATATATCATGTTAAGGTAATTGAATTCAAATGCATGAACTTTGGTATAGATTGTGTATAGATCCTAGTATATTTATTTTGATTTCTTTTTTAATGATTATACTCTTTATGGAATTGATTCACTAATTTGTATGGACAAATTATGAATCATATTTTTTTATGATCATTGTTAAAAGTCTTATTATATTTTTGATTTTTTTTAATATATACTAGATCTGCAAATTTCTATCCGTCGTGATTTATTTATGACCAATGATTGATTCCTACTATATTGATATTTTTTTGTCTATTTCAAAACTCAATATGATGAACGAATTGAGTTTTGAATGCCATTTTTGGATTTCTAGTTGGTAAACTATGTATTGATTGCTTTCCATATTTTTTTAAGTTCAACCAACTATGTTGTGTTTTGATAAGTTTTTATTCTTTAGTTATGAAATTTTCTAGACTTGTCGTTACACTGTTCTCCTAATCCTTGATCATGATTATTTTTGCTTTACTCATTTACTTATGCTTGAGTTCATTTTAGCTCTAATTACGGGGGAGCTTATTTTTAATCATGTCAAAGGGGGAGAAATAAGTTTAAGTGAGAAATAAGTTTATGTTAGCACACAATACAATATTCTAGTATTATGTGTTTATTAGTGATACATGCATCTATTGTATATATATTAAACTTAAAAGATTTGCCATAATAAAAAAGGGGGAGATTGTTAGCCCAATGATTATATCATGTTTTTGAATATGGCTAATCAATTAAGTTTAACATATCGACGTCACTAATATTCATGTAATCACTATCGTATTGCTACTTAAACTTAGCATTTAGCATTGTCCGAATGTTAGCATTGTCCTAAATGTTCTATATCATATTGCTATGCTTGTATTATATTGTTCTGTTTGTCTAACATGTATTTGTAGACATGCAGTAAGCATGATCAAGCTTTGTAAAACCAGGACACATGCAATAGAGAATTATTGATGGGCCAAAGACAGCGTTATACAAGAAGATTTCTCTGAACCGCCTAACGACCTATCCGGAGCGTCGCATCGGGGTTCCGCTGCCCGGTCAACGGACAGGGGTCGAGGGGGCAGCGCCCCCCGTCAGGGGTTCGGGGGCGAAGCCTCCGAAAGGTATTAAGATTTTCAGATCTGTTTATCTTTGGACGATTGCCATCAAGGAAAAGGACGTCTTTAAGTCTGCTCAAATATTTGAAGAAAGGCGTCATCAAAGGGCTCTTGGTTTTTTTATTTGATCAATGTATTTTTCATATTTATTGAGTCTAGGAATATGATGTACACTGCATCGTACTGGCAAATAGGCTACCCAAGAAACGTTTTCAAAATACCCTTTCATTTTAAAAACAAGCCCACTTACAAAAGCCCAAACTACTTCCTAACTGTTTGACTTTTCAAAAAGCCCAAAACTAATTTGCAAAAACCCTGACAGAACTCCAACAGAACTCGGCCAGAGTTCGGTCCGAATTCGGCCAGAGTTCGGCCAGATTTCGGTTAGTGAACGTTGCTTTTTGAACTTGGTCCTCCTGCAGTTACGGATCCCAACGAGATTTTTTCATCGAGTTCTGTCCGAATTCTGCCCGAATTCTGTCAGAATTATGCCTTTGGAAAAACTATAAATAGAGAAGGATTTCGATCATTTTAACTCACTCATTCACTTTCATGTCTCTTCTCTATAAGACTACTACTTCTTCCAAAGTATTCTGAGCTTTCATTTTCAAATTCCAAGCCAGTTACAATCCTCTAGTCGATTTGCCAGTGCAGTACGGTTTAGAAGTTTCAGAGCGGTTGTAATCAGAGGCTTGATTGAAGAAAGACTCTTCACAATTGAAGTTGGTCGAGTACTTCGGATCAAAGCTCGCGTTGTAGAAGTTGCAAGAACTTCGGATGAAAACTTGTGGTGATTTTCCATAGTGGATTCAACTGGAAGCTAGAGTTCTTCCGACTGGACTAGTCCTCACAAGAGGAAAACCAGTATACATCCTTGTGTTTGCGTTTGCTCTCTACTCTCTACTTTTCATTTACATATCTGTGATATATTATCTGTGATCTTGTTACTAATATTTTTAAATAGTTAATTTCCGCTGCCTACTCTATTTACATCCCTCTAGAGTATTACGCTTTACAACTCGTTCCTACAATCGGTCCTACAGGGGGGGCTCGACCCTGGGGGAGCGGGAAGGGAGGAGGAGGGAAGGATCGACCGCGGGGAAGGGGAGCCGCAGCGGTGGCTCGACCCCGGGAGGGAGCCACGGCGAGGAGGCCGCTGGGGAGCCGGAAAGGGGGGGCTCGACCCTGCTTGAGCGGTGGCTCGACCTCCGGAGGGGGAACCACGGCAAGGAGTATATATATATATATATATATATATATATATATATATATATATATCAACGGTTTAGATTAGATGACTTAAACAAGATCCAATGGATGTGAAAGAGAAGATGCATGGGAATGCAAAAGTGAGGGGATGCGGATCCCTCCTCTCTCTCTCTCTCTCTCTCTCTCTCTTTATATATATATATATATATATATAAAGAGAGAGAGATCCCTCCTCTATCTCTCTCTCTCTCTCCCTCTTTATATATATATATATATATATATATATA
Source organism: Iris pallida (assembly GCA_029216955.1). Taxonomy (NCBI): domain Eukaryota; kingdom Viridiplantae; phylum Streptophyta; class Magnoliopsida; order Asparagales; family Iridaceae; genus Iris; species Iris pallida. The sequence continues at coordinate 3,259,621 of JANAVB010008794.1, forward strand.
TATATATATATATTGTTGGTGCTTTCTTTACATGGAGAGAGCTAGCTCTCAACATGCCTTGTAAAATTTTAGTCCCACATCGGAAATGCACCATGAGTTATCTCAACATATATACTTGGGTGTGTTGTTGAGAGATGCACATGGGGTGGTGACCCTAAGGAGGGAACCATGTGGGTGATTTTACTAGGAGGTAAGAATAAGGCTCCAAGGATTAAGCATTAATGCTTTTGTCATTCTCTTGGATTAATTCCATTTGGAGCTAAGCCCCAAAGGGGCTCAGCGACTCGGACTCGGACTCGGACACATGGGCTCATGAGGCGTAATGTGGCATTTTGTTGGCGCACTTTGCACTTAGCACGTCAGCAGTCATGCGGTCTTTATGCGGCTCATATGCGGCCATATGGTCTTATGCGGCATGCGGCTTATATGCGGCCTCATGCGGGCCATGCAGCTTATGCGGCTCATGCGGCACATGCGGCTCATGCGGCCATGCGGCTCATGCGGCCATGCGGTCCATGCGGCACATGCGGTCCATGCGGTCCATGCGGTCCATGCGGCTCATGCGGTCCATGCGGTCCATACGACTCATGCGGCTCATGTGGTCCATGCGGCCATGAGGCTCATGCGGCCAGACTGCTGCTGCTGCAGTATGGAGGATTCCGCTGACTGTACAGACTACAAGTCAGTTATGGAAAGACTGATTCAATGTGATTAATTCAGATCCTATCTTTGTGGGATTTGAATTAATTTCGTTGCTATCTTTGTGGAATTTGAATTAATCTTTTGTTATCTTTTAGGATTTGATTCAATCTTTCCATAACTGAAGAAGCGGCTAGGGTTTCCACCCTCTCTCTATATATACTCTCTTGTGGCCTCCTTTGTGGGTACTACGAAAATATAAGTCAGAAAAGGAGAAAGAGAGAGAGGGCTGCTGCCGCCATTGCAAGTCCATCCGATGAGTCAGAACAGAGGTTACTTCGAGCGTTCCACAAGTTCTTCAAACTTGCTGGTTCCTGGAAGCAGTTCGTGTGGGACGAATCTTGCTTTGAGCAACGGTGTTTTGACACCCCAGCATTGTTCTTCTTCTCATCTCTCTCTAGATTATTGTAACTCGTTCTGTCCCAATTGCAACATGTTTGCAAGGAAGAACGAGAGATCTTCTCTTCTCTATTTTCCTCCTCCATATTGTAATCGGGTTATTTGGTATTTGTATTTTCGTAGATCTTTGTTGCATCTGTTTTACCATCTTTGATCAAGCTCCGGGAGTAACATATATATATATATATATATATATATATATATATATATATATATAGGTGAGGTGGAAGACATGAATTTGTCCCATCTATCCTAGGTGGATACATATAATTTTCTGCTTTATGTGGTGGGATTCAATTCAAGTCGGGTTTTGGTTGAGCGGGCCGAATTGGCCAATTATAAGACATTTACCTTCTTAAAAGAAACCAATGGTAACAGAATTTTACTATCCAGCTTTCTATTTAAGATGTGTTATTCATGGGATTATATTATCAGAAAAAGACATCCGACTTGAATGTCTATGAAAATATATATCAGAATATAATATTTGTATTGGCAGACACTGCATCTTCCCACAGTGATAAAAGCCGTCTTAAGAATTTCTCCTCACCTACACCCAACAGTCAATGCAATACCAAAGATTCTGACCCAGTCAGTATAATAGAACAATTGGAGAGTAAACTTTCTGGATGGAATGAAGTAGCTTAGTATATATCCGCTAAAAATAAATCCATTGCTAAAAGGCATATGCTAATTTCATCAACCTAGCTATATGATTTATTTAGTATAGGTAAAAAAAGACCATAATTAATAATCCCAACCACGCAATAACAAACTTTAACAAGAAATTATGTAGGATTAGAACATATCATGATCAGTTAGGAATAGGAGAGAAGTTTTATAATCATGATCATACTATAAACAAAAAGAAGATGTCGAAGAAGCATATTTAGTTAAGATTCTCTGGCCAGTCCGTCCCTTGTCTTTATTGCAGGTTGTAGGTTCCCCTCACTTGCCCTCTTATTCAATTTCAGGCATCACTTTCTTTTGGAGTATTTGGTGAACAACCACCTGTCTGCAGGAAAGCAACACTCTAGTCTTTTTTTTACCTCAATATTTAGGGCTGAACCCCACCATGATGCCAAGGCATAAAAAGGACGGGTAAAAATATCTTTCCATATTCATTTACAATAATAGATATATAATTGTTCTAGATGTTTAGTTGTGAAAGTACTATTCATGATTTTGAGTTGCTAATGAACAAAATTCATAGTATCAAGTTACATTTTTTGTTTCTAATTGTTCATGGTATGTAGTTGCAAATTACACTCTTAACCTACCTGATCCTGCAATAGTAGGAGTCTCAGTGAAGTTTTTATGCAAACATGTACAGTTAAAAGCGCTCGAGGTAGGAGAATTGAAAAGAATGAAATTGAAAGTCTTCTTAGTAAAGGTCTAAATACATTTTTTGGTCCCTGACTGGGTACTGTTGGGAATCCAGTCTCAGAGTTCTGTGAGGAATGGACCGTGTTTGATCCGAATTCGATATGAACTCAGCTATTTTCAAAAAGAACTATTAGGCTTAGCCAAACCGAATTTGGACAGAATTCGGTTTGGGTCGGTCTAATGGCGACCAGATTCACTTTGGACCCCAAATCAACATCAAATCTTTATTTGATCATTTTGGACATCCAAGATCGAGTTCGGACTATTTTAGGTGTAGCACCCAGTTTTCCAAATGAGGGTAATTTTGAAATTTCGTGTTTATAATTATTTTAATAATGATATTTAATTCATGATATGATTTTTGGTAATTTTAAATCATTTTAAAATTATTTAAATCAATGACTTGTGGTTTTGACATTTTGTTAGTGAAACCCTAGAGACTGTTTGACCTAGAGCCTAACCATGTGATTATGATATTTTAATGTCATTTTTGGCCTAAGGATATTTTGCTTGACCTCTTTGAATTATTTTGATATTATTTTATTATTTATGATATTGTTTTGGGGTTATTTGAGTCGGGTTCGAATTTTAACTCAATCCGACTTGAAATGGTGACCCGGGGGTAGTTTGACTCTAGTGGGACCCACACACTAGTTAGTCATGGCCCACATGATATTAATTTTAGTCCACATGATAGAAATATTTTAGTTAGAGGTTAGACTAATTATTATGGATAAGGTTAGTGTGATTAGAGACTTTAGAATGACTAATTTAGTCCCAACCAATTAGCCCTTTCCTAATACTCATAGAATAGGTTAGTGGGGACATTTTGGACCTTACCATAATAGGACAAATAGCCCCATATGGCCAGCCACTTTGGGAGAGGATAGGCTCAAGTTCATTTTATTATTCTCATCCACACTCTCTCTCTCTTGTTCTTCCCCAAATTCGTAGAGAGCAATTCCTAGCAATTTCTCCACCAAATTCTTTCATTTTACCACCAAATCTTCTTCTTTCCTTCTCCATTCTAGCCAAGGAGGAAGCTACCCAAGTTTGGGAGGATTCGGAGCTCGTTCGTGTCCTTTTGGAATCTCTACGTGTCGGTGTCGCTCCGGGAAGGCTTTTCTTCGATTCGATCTACCGGGAGGTATAAATCCCTTCTCCTTTTCATTTCCTCATGCATATAGGTCTATTTTGAACCCATAGGAATGACCCCCATGGTTGTATCTCCATTTGTGTCCATTTTGTGTCCATTTGGAGGTCATAGGAGTGTCCTTTGTGTTGTGGTTGTGTCCATGTGGGAAAATCCTAAATTTGGACACACTATGTGTTGTTGTTATGTATGAATAAATTATTACATGTTTAATCTCATATTTTTGTATTGGAGATGTGTTCTATAGTGTCTCATATATATATATATATATTAGTGTAGAGAGTGAGTTCTTGATATATTATGTTATATACTTGTGTTCTTTTGTCTCAAACTACCTAAATCCGTCATGATTTTTATCCACGTTTTTAATTTTAGCCCTAACTTAGAAATATCATAACTTCTAGCTCAAAGCTCGGTTTAATCTTCCGTTTTTTTTAAAAGAAGTGTATTGAAGTTAGCTTTCCAAAAACATGTATTAATAGGCCTAATTCTTTCTGTAACTTTCTGGAGAATTATTTGAGTGTCAGCTGTACGAAAGACAAACGCGTTCTCGGTGTTTTCGCGATTCCGGGAGTTTTCGGAAACGAAAACGCGATCCGTTTGAAGTTTCGAAAAGCTAACACATAGATCTATAACATACTTTAATCCTAGATTTTAATTCATGCTTAGATGGTACATTATTGATTATTAGTAGGAGTTACTATTCGGCATATGCATTTTGTGCACCCTTGTGTGTAATATAATGTTCTATTTGATTTTAACTCATGTTAATTTATATACATTATGTAATTAAATAGAGAATGCAAGTATGAGTAAATGTTTAAATAAATGATGTATGAGGTGTAAGTATCCTATCTAATGTAAGCATGTATAAGTATGGCTTGTAATGAATATGTAGGTTCCATAGTATGTAATGTATGGTGCATATAGTAGTACAAGAGAATAAATGAATGATGAATGAATGCAAGCATAAATGTAATGTAATAATAGATGTAATGTATGCAATATACAAGTTAATGAGATATAATATTCTATGTTAACACAAATCCTAAATTATCTCATGTACCCCTTACACTATGTTGACACTATCACACTTGACACTTTGTTCACTTACACTTTGACACTCTTTGATATGTATACAGTATGTATGTCCATTTAATCTTCACTTGCCCCTTTGTCATGTTCACATACACACACATAGCCTCTTAAATAAGTATTTATGAATATAGTTAACTTAGCTATGTATGTATATTATATATATGTTAGCATATTGTGTTGTAATATATAAGTTTATATAACCATTTGAAATGCCATGATTATAGTCCTAATGTTGAATACCAATATATGCATGTGTATATATGTGTAGATATATATAGCTTAAAGTAATAGATTACCTAGTGTATATCCAATGTGAATTCTTGCCTATTTGAGTATTGAATAATTGCATGCTATATAGAGTTGGGTGTATGTTGGCTTGTATAGCCTTGTATTGATGTGTGCTTGCTAGGATAGTTTTGGTTAGGCCTAGTAAGACTTGCTGGATTAGGACATGATCTAGTTTGACCTAGTTTGACTAGTACAGTTGACCAGAGTTGACCAAGGGTTGACTTTGGCCTAGTTTGACCTAGATTCATGTAGAATGCATTATAGTGCTTTATATTACCCTTCTGGACATGTTGTGACTTGTGCTGTTCTAATTAGGAGCCAGACACCTCTCCTCGGACAGTATCTTTACCTTGGACATTCAGATATTAGGCGAGTACATTCTCTGATCATTTCATATCATGTTTAGGATTATATTCCTGCTTTAAACTATCTTACTTGATGCTGACACGTTGGTAACACGGATTGGTACTATATGGATCCCTTCATGAGATGTTATCCTCTCGGGAGCATCAGATACTTTTATCATGTGTGTTTTACTTACATCACGTATCATATGCTTCTATCATCATGAATCTTCGGAAATCAGCTAGTGACTCATGTACCCTCATGATCACCGAGCCTTCACGAATCAATTCATGAATCACCCTTTATGGGCAACGTAGTATAATCATGAATCTTAACGTAACTTGAATGGATCCTTGTGTATTGATTGGGGATGGGGGAGTATAAGTGAACATGTGAATAAATCCAAGTAGTGTAATCATGAATCAATTTCCAGTAGTGTAATCATGAATCAGTCCTTAGCCATTCACATGTTTATGCAGTACTCTAAATCACTAGCACTGTCTCTCTTTATATATATCATAGATATTTACTTACAGTCTCTCTTTTACATTATGCTATTTCTTCAGATCCTGTATTTTATTCTCTAGCATGATTACATTTCCTTTCCTGTTATGACTTGTTGAGATGTATTGTGCTCGCTCCTGTCCTGACTGGACCTGTTGATAAATTTTACAGATAGCCTGGAGGTTGCCTGCTAGCCTAGAGGAGACAGTAGAGGTTGTATAGATAGCTAGGGTTTTGCTTATAGTTTATTCTCAGTTGTCTTGAGATGTATTTATGGATTACTGTATTTGAGTTTTGAGATGTATTCTGAGTTTATGTATCTTAGACACTTAGACTTCTATCTGCTGTATCTCTTTTGGATTTCATGTTTTACCTATCTTTTATCTTGCTCTACTTTAGTTGTGATTGAGACTGTATCCGCTATGTCACCCCCATTCGGGGAGTATAAACTATTTAGTCTTATACTGTTAGATGCATTGAGACCTAGGACAGCGTTCTACCGCCGACACTGCGGCGTAGGCTGGGCGTTGTTACGTTCTCGTGCCCTAACTCTAGGGTACGGTTCGTGACACATTTTTAGTGGTGGCCCATGCAGGTCGAGATTCGCATTAGTGTGATTTCGTAGTAGCACAACGACTTAGTTGTACTACTACGAGCCTGCTATAGGATATATAAATTAAGATGTTAGGATGAGAGGATACTCAATCACTGTTAGGATTCCTTGAGAGATTCCTGGGATGACCCTTGAGAATCTCATTTTGAATTCCGATTTAAACTCCTTTTCCTTGTTTTGATTCACCTTTTTCCTTGATTTGAATTTGATTTTGTGGATTCATTGTAGAACTTTGAATCCTGGTATTAGTTGATAATTTTGATAAAATTTTGTAGTTGTTGATTTAATCTTGTATTTAGATCAATATTTTCAAATCCAAGGTACTCAATCACACTTAGGATTCTTTGAGAGATTTCTGGGACGACCCCTGAGAAACTCATTTTGAACTTCAATTGGAATTCATTTTCTCTTGTTTAGATTCACCCTCATTCCTTGCTATTGAATTTAAGCTTGATGGGTTCCTCTTGTTTGAACCGATGAGAAGGAACATATCTTCATTATTTTTTTTCGCCATTATTCCCTTGCATTCTTATTTACCTCTTATCTTAAACTCTGTCTCATTACATTAATTACCCATATCTTGTTGTCCCTACCAGATGTACTTCGAAACCCTTGAATCTTCGTATCTTTTGCATGGAGAAGGCTAAGGAAGTGACGTAAATTATGTAGCTCAGAGAAGACGTAACTGGTTATTTTATGATGATCTAAAGGAAATCAAATGTGGAGTGTTCCATATGGAAACTTGAGATAGAAATGTGGTAAAGGTCTCGAATAGAATAAAGAGATGTATACTGCCAATCTGGAAACAATTACATTTAGAGAAATTTTGGGGTTATGAGATAGTTTATAGGTGTATTCAAAACTAATGAGGATATCAGAGGTCAACCTAGTTTTGAGAACTTAGAAAATCTTGGTTATTGATTCTAGGGAAAACTTTTACTCTGAGGCTATGTAGAAGGTTAGTAATGGAAAAGAGAAGTTAATTGTGTTTAATAAGGATATTAAACAAGATGTTGCGAGGAAATGACTAGGGATAGAGAGAACACAAAGTTATGGAAGTTTAGAGATTGTTGTAAAATATTTTTAGGAAAATAATATTCAAGGGTGTATGTCGAAGAAAATACGGAAGTTGATTTTATGATGGAAGATAAGTTTTGTAAGGCCTAGAGATTTAAATTAAATAATACGAGGAGAACAATTTGAACAAGTTCAAGGAATTCGTAAACGAGATTTAGAGGTTTTGGGTCAAATTTAAGACAAGGTGAAAGAACTTGGAAATTTAAATAAATGGTTAATGTTGATTCCTAAATGTGAGGGCTATGCTTCACGAGTGATGTTTGAAAATTGGGAATTGCCTACGGTAGTCATGGTAAGGGTTTAAGTAAAGGTTAAATTTTCATATGGAGACTGGTGAGGTAAAGATATGATTGGCAAGTTATGACCAGATGAACTTAAGAGTATCGGAAGCAGATGACTAACTCGATCTTCATTATTTTTTTGCATTAATTACCACCTCTTGAACTCCCACTTTCTAATTGAGATCCTTGACGTTCCTTATCGTGACTTTGGTATTCGGAATGTAATACTAACTGTTACCCTCCAACAAATCTTATATGCAAGACCTAGACGAGCTCACCTTCGTGTAGGTATATCATGTCCCACTAAAACCCGTCTTCTTGTACTCTATTTTCTTGATATGATTTTTTGGTCAACTGGCTAAACTATAACCTCTACCATTATACTAAATTTCTTTTTATTTCAATTAGAAATCCAACCTTGACTCAATTCTTTCGACCGGACATGTGATGGTGTTCTGCTTGTTTCCTTAGATGCTTAACATTGTACCTTATATGATTACTTGACCCGTTGGTTAAGAAACTTGGACTATGTAATTCCTTTCATCATTACCACCCTTATATCTTGTGCTGCTAAATTAGCCTTCGTTTTGCAAGCTTATTTATTTTTGAGCTTAGTCATGACATATTTTATTGGGTGGCCACCCACTAATATATTGTCTAATCAGAACCGGTACATGATGGTCTGATTAACCTATTGCACTTTGGTTCGCTTTTTCATGTATCAATCTACGAGAATGGAGACATAGTTAAACTTGACCCTAGAGTCTCATTCGCGACAGCCTTGACAATTCTCCTTGAAATCTTTTCATCGTCTATGAACCTCGTATTCGTACTCAGTCGAATTAAATTTAATCATGACCTGAACCTCCATCATTGGATGCTCGTGCTCATACTTTGATTTCATTGATTTCCCTTCTTGCCAAAATCTCATTTTATCCCGAAATTGATCAACTTAGATCGTGTCAAGACAAAAATCTATTTGTGATTTGTTGTGCCTAAATTTTCAATTTTTGCCATTTTATGGAATAGTAACCTTTTAATAATTTCTTAGTTGCTTGTTAATGACCAATTTTCATATAGGATGGTAGACAGCCCTACAACCTTGATGATTGTTGTTCCCTTACCTTCCCAATTAGGACACCCTAGATTATTTATGTGTTGATACCATAGTACTGTTTTGACCTAGAATGATTAGTGTACCTAGGTGAGACTTCCAACTGCTACGGTATGCCCTGACCTTGTATACTATTCCTTCAAATTGTATGATTTAGATAAAAAAAAAATTTAGACCTTGATTGTTGGGAAATAGGGACGTCACTCCATTAGTATCAGTTATAGATATATATGGGTTAGTCCTTGATGTGGCGATGTGTGTCTATAAACATGTAGCTTATGAGATTTATGAGAGATTATAGTATCAGCCTTGATAGGATGTACTAGTCTTTTGGTGAGTATAAATGTGTTATGAGAGATAGGGGCCTATATGTCTTAGTAATGCATCGTTCCTATGGTAATAGAATGTATTAATAGATGGTTAATAGGAAGATAATAGTTTGAGCATACCTATAGCCTATGATCAGTTCCTTTTCATCCTTAGTTAAGACCACTTTAAAATAGGTACAGTCCCTTGGATATAGGTTCCAGTCCATATTTTATTGAAGTTTCATTACCGCCGTACAGCAGAGCAATGTTGGAGGTATTTCTAGATTGACACTATTTAGATGTCCGTTTATTATTCCAGTGTTAGGAAGTGTTACCTTAGATATTGGGTAGGTTAGAGGCTATAGAAGGAGTACTATCGATCTTAAATTTCGAGAACGAAATTTTTCTAAGGTGGGTAGAGTTGTAGCACCCAGTTTTCCAAATGAGGATAATATTGAAATTTCGTGTTTATAATTATTTTAATAATGATATTTAATTCATGATATGATTTTTGGTGATTTTAAATCATTTTAAATATATTTAAATCAATGACTTGTGGTTTTGACATTTTGTTAGTGAAACCCTAGAGACTGTTTGACCTAGAGCCTAACCATATGATTATGATATTTTAATGTCATTTTTTGCCTAAAGATATTTTGCTTGACCTCTTTGAATTATTTTGATATTATTTTATTATTTATGATATTGTTTTGGGGTTATTTGAGTCAGGTTCGAATTTTAACTCAATCCGACTTGAAGTGGGGACCCGGGGGTAGTTTGACTCTAGTGGGACCCACACACTAGTTAGTCATGGCCCACATGATATTAATTTTAGTCCACATGATAGAAATATTTTAGTTAGGGGTTAGACTAATTATTATGGATAAGGTTAGTGTGATTAGAGACTTTAGAATGACTAATTTAGCCCCAACAAATTAGCCCTTTCCTAATACTCATAGAATAGGTTAGTGGGGACATTTTGGACCTTACCATAATAGGACAAATAGTCCCATATGGCCAGCCACTTTGGGAGAGGATAGGCTCAAGTTCATTTTATTATTCTCATCCACACTCTCTCTCTTGTTCTTCCCCAAATTCGTAGAGAGCAATCCCTAGCAATTTCTCCACCAAATCCTTTCATTTCACCATCAAATCTTCTTCTTTCCTTCTCCATTCTAGCCAAGGAGGAAGCTACCCAAGTTTGGGAGGATTCGGAGCTCGTTCGTGGCCTTTTGGAATCTCTACGTGTCGGTGTCGCTCCGGGAAGGCTTTTCTTCGATTCGATCTACCGGGAGGTATAAATCCCTTCTCCTTTTCATTTCCTCATGCATATAGGTCTATTTTGAACCCATAGGAATGACCCCCATGGTTGTATCTCCATTTGTGTCCATTTCATGTCCATTTGGAGGTCATAGGAGTGTCCTTTGTGTTGTGGTTGTGTCCATGTGGGAAAATCCCAAATTTGGACACACTGTGTTGTTGTTATGTATGAATGAATTATTACATGTTTAATCTCATATTTTTGTATTGGAGATGTGTTCTATAGTGTCTCATATATATATATATATTAGTGTAGAGAGTGAGTTCTTGATATATTATGTTATATACTTGTGTTCTTTTGTCTCAAACTACCTAAATCCGTCATGATTTTTATCCACGTTTTTAATTTCAGCCCTAACTTAGAAATATCACAACTTCTAGCTCAAAGCTCGGTTTAATCTCTCATTTTTTTTAAAAGAAGTGTATTGAAGTTAGCTTTCCAAAAACATGTATTAATAGGCCTAATTCTTTTGTAACTTTTTGGAGAATTATTTGAGTGTCAGCTGTACGAAAGACAAACGCGTTCTCGGTGTTTTCGCGATTCCGGGAGTTTCCGGAAACGAAAACGTGATCCGTTTGAAGTTTCGGAAAGCTAACACATAGATCTATAACATACTTTAATCCTAGATTTTAATTCATGCTTAGATGGTACAGTATTGATTATTAGTAGGAGTTACTATTCGGCATATTCATTTTGTGCACCCTTGTGTGTAATATAATGTTCTATTTGATTTTAACCCATGTTAATTTATATACATTATGTAATTAAATAGAGAATGCAAGCATGAGTAAATGTTTAAATAAATGATGTATGAGGTGTAAGTATCCTATCTAATGTAAGCATGTATAAGTATGGTTTGTAATGAATATGTAGGTTCCATAATATGTAATGTATGGTGCATATAGTAGTGCAAGAGAATAAATGAATAATGAATGAATGCAAGCATAAATGTAATATAATAATAGATGTAATGTATGCAATATACAAGTTAATGAGATGTAATATTCTATGTTAACACAAATCCTAAATTACCTCATGTACCCCTTACACTATGTTGACACTATCACACTTGACACTTTGTTCACTTACACTTTGACACTCTTTGATATGTATACACTATGTATGCCCATTTAATCCTCACTTGTCCCTTTGCCATGTTCACATACACACACATAACCTCTTAAATAAGTATTTATGAATATAGTTAACTTAGCTATGTATGTATATTATATATATGTTAGCATATTGTGTTGTAATATATAAGTTTATATAACCATTTGAAATGTCATGATTATAGACCTAATGTTGAATACCAATATATGCATGTGTATATATGTGTAGACATATATATAGCTTAAAGTAATAGATTACCTAGTGTATATCCAATGTGAATTCTTGCCTATTTGAGTATTGAATAATTGCATGCTATATAGAGTTGGGTGTATGTTGGCTTGTATAGCCTTGTATTGATGTGTGCTTGCTAGGATAGTTTTGGTTAGGCCTAGTAAGACTTGCTGGATTAGGACATGATCTAGTTTGACCTAGTTTGACTAGTGCAGTTGACCAGAGTTGACCAAGGGTTGACTTTGGCCTAGTTTGACCTAGATTCATGTAGAATGCATTGTAGTGCTTTATATTACTCTTCTGGACATGTTGTGACTTGTGCTGTTCTAATTAGGAGCCAGACACCTCTCCTCGGACAGTATCTTTATCTTGGACATTCAGATATCAGGCGAGTACATTCTCTGATCATTTTAAATCATGTTTAGGATTATATTCCTGCTTTAGACTATCTTACTTGATGCTGACACGTTGGTAACACGGATTGGTACTATATGGATCCCTTCATGAGATGTTATCCCTCTCGGGAGCATCAGATGCTTTTGTCATGTGTGTTTCACTTACATCACGTATCATATGCTTCTATCATCATAAATCTTCGGAAATTAGCTAGTGACTCATGTACCCTCATGATCACCGAGCCTTCACGAATCAATTCATGAATCACCCTTTATGGGCAACGTAGTATAATCATGAGTCTTAACGTAACTTGAATGGATTCTTGTGTATTGATTGGGGATGGGGGAGTATAAGTGAACATGTGAATAAATCCAAGTAGTGTAATCATGAATCAATTTTCAGTAGTGTAATCATGAATCAGTCCTTAGCCATTCACATGTTTATGCAGTACTCTGAATCACTAGCACTGTCTCTCTTTATATATGTCATAGATATTTACTTACAGTCTCTCTTTTACATTATGCTATTTCTTCAGATCCTGTATTTTATTCTCTAGCATGATTACATTTCCTTTCCTGTTATGACCTGTTGAGATGTAATGTGCTCGTTCTTGTCCTAACTGGACCTGTTGATAAATTTTACAGATAGTCTGGAGGTTGCCTGCTAGCCTAGAGGAGACAGTAGAGGTTGTATAGATAGCTAGGGTTTTGCTTATAGTTTATTCTCAGTTGTCTTGAGATGTATTTATGGATTACTGTATTTGAGTTTTGAGATGTATTCTGAGTTTATGTATCTTAGACACTTAGACTTCTATCTGCTGTATCTCTTTTAGATTTCATATTTTACCTATCTTTTATCTTGCTCTACTTTAGTTGTGATTGAGACTGTATCTGCTATGTCACCCCCATTCGGGGAGTATAAACTGTTTAGTCTTATACTGTTAGATGCATTGAGACATAGGACAGCGTTTTACCGCCGACACTGCGGCGTAGGCTGGGCGTTGTTACGTTCTCGTGCCCTAACTCTAGGGTACGGGTTGTGACACTAGGATACCCTAACCCTAAAATAGATTTTTTTTTCACCTATAAATATATGTTGAGGGTGGAGGCACAAATAGGAATCTCAAGAGAACACAAGGGAGGATCCGGAAGTGGAGACTCAGGGTGTTCGTCCACAGAAGATCTAAAAAAAAGTTCGTACTTTCTTCTTAGCGCTCACCGTTCGAGACAACAGGAAGAGAAGATCTATTCGAGGAGTAATCTATCTTGTTCAAGGAGATCACTATGAGGTTGGGTGAGTGATTTCATTATAATATTTTGCTTTCTGTTTGAGTTCAGTGAGGGGGTTGAACCTTTGGACAAATGGTTCAATAAGTTTATATTTACTCTTGTATTTTTGTCACGACCCGCACCCTAGAGTAAGGGCACGAGAACGTAACAACGCCCAGCCTACGCCGCAGTGTCGGCGGTAGAACGCTGTCCTAGGTCTCATGCATCTAACAGTATAAGGCTAAGCAGTTTATACTCCCCGAATGGGGGTGACATAGCAGAATGTAAATTCAATCACATCTAAGGTAGAGCATAATGGAAGATAGATAAAACATGAAATCCAAAAGAGGTACAACAGATAGAAGTCTAAGTGTCTAAGATACAAACTCAGAATACATCTCAAACTCAAATACACTAATCCATAAATACAACTCAAGACGACAGAAAATAAACTATAAGAAAACCCTAGCTATCTATACAACCTCTACTGTCTCTTCTAGGCTAGCAGGTAACCTCCAGGCTATCTGTAAAATTTATCAACAGGTCCAGTTAGGACTGGAGCGAGCAAAATACATCTCAACAGATCATGGCAGGTTAGAAAAATATAATCATGCAGTAAATTAAGATACAGGATCTGAAAGAAATACAGTATGTAAACAGAAAGAGAGAACTGTAATAGAAATATCTACTATAAGTAGAGAACTAACAGTGGCTAGTGAGTCAGAGTATAATATAAACATGTGAATGTTATAGGAGATTCTGGGAACTATACTATGGAGTGATTCTGGGAACTACACTACTTGGATATTATTCACATGTCTACTTCTACTCCCCCGTACCCCCAATCAATACACAATGATCCAACCAGGTTATGTTATGATTCCATGCAAAGGCCCACAAGGGGTGATATATGGATAGCCCATAAATGGGTGATTCTGGGAATGCCCACAATAGGATGATTCTGGGAATGCCCATAAATGGGGTGATTCTGGGAAGACTCTGTGATCATGAGAGTACATGTCAGAAGTGATCGAAGAATCGTGAAGCATAGTGATACACCATGTAAGTGAAACGTACAGAACATGTAGGATACGATGCTCCTTGAGGGGATAACATCTCAAGAATGGATCAATATAGTACTAATCCGTGTTACCAACGTGACAGCATCAAGTAAAGTAATCTAAAGCAGGAAAATAATTCTAACATGATATGAAATGATCAGAGAATGTACTCCTCTGATAACCTGAACAGCTGATAAGTATAGGGGGTCCAACTGAAGCCACAGAGTCCTATTTAAAGCAACACAGGTTACAAGGTGTTCAAGTTGTAATAAATGAAACTCTACAAGCAATCTATATTATTCTAGGTTCTTCTAAGTCAAAACAACTCTAGGTCAACTCCGATCAACAATTTAGTCTAACTAGGTCAAGTATTGACTTACAGTTGATTTTTGGTCAACTCTGGTCAAACAGGGTCAAATCTAGTCTAATTATTAAAGATATAAAGTGTACTTCTCTATTCGTACGTCGAAACTTATGACACGCAAATCGAGATGAGATGATCAACGGTAAAGTTGATAATCTTATTATAACGATCCTCGTGTCCATCTTGTCAATTTCAGCGATGTGAGATCACTGAAATTGACTGAACTCAGATTCGTTGTACTAATCCCAAAATACGAACATTATAAGAATTAATTATTAATTAATTATAAAAAGGTTAAACTCAGAGAAACTATCAACAAACATTGTCGAGCGAAGAATTAAACATCGCCAACGTGTCCAGAATAATCAAATTAGCTAGGATAGCCTGCCCATCGGTCCAATTTGGACACAAGGACAAAAAGGTAATTTCGGGTCAAAACGGTGTCCGTGTCGGAGCCGTTTTGCACCGAAAAATGTGCAAGAAAAAAATTCTATAAATATAACAAATTATATGTCCACGAAACCAGAATGACGATACGAACCCAACGGTATCTCCAGAATTGGATTCCGTTGAACCGATCTCAATTTGGCCCGTTGACCAGAACTTGAAATTTTGATTTGTACGAAAATGCGTGCCGGAGCCAATGTCCACCAAAATCTAGCAAATTATATGTCAACGAGTCCAGAATGACGATACGAACTCAACGGTATATCCGGAATTAGATTCCGATGAGCCGATCTCAAAATGACCCGTTGACCCGGATATTGGTATCCGACTTGTACCGAAATGCGTGCCGGGTCCAATGTCCACCAAAACCTAGAAAATTATATGTCAACGAGTCCAGAATGACGATACGAACTCAACGATATATCCGGAATTGGATTTCGATGAGCCGATCTCAAAATGACCCGTTGACCCGGATATTGGTATCCGACTTGCACCGAAATACGTGTCGGGTCCAATGTTCACCAAAACCTAGCAAATTATATGTCAACGAGTCCAGAATGATGATACAAACTCAACGTTATATCCGGAATTGGATTCCAATGAGCCGGCGTCAAAAAGTCTCGTTGACCCAGAATGTGGGACCCACTTTGCACCGAAAAACGTGCCAGGGCCCACGTTCTCCAAATCTAACAAATTTTATATGAAAACATGCCAGAAAGACGCCACGAGTCTAATGGTGGTGTCAGAAATGAAATCTGGAGTCCCGTGTTAAAAAATGGAATTTTACAAGTTGGAAATTACGAATTCGAACGGCCAACTTTGGCGTCGAATTCAACCAATCAAACAAGCTCACAATGAAACAAAACTGGAGGGGTAGTAAGAGGGTTATACCAGCTTCGCACAGGAACTAGTATCATGCCAAAAGGAGCTGCGGTGGAGGAGATACAAGCTGACGAAGTTGGCCCCACGAAACTGTCCAAATTTAATACAATTTAAACGGTCAACTTGGTGGCTGGTTTTGATGTATCAAACGATAAAATTAACGGAAGAAAATTGAGAGAAGTGAAGGTGGATATACTGAGATTGTGACGGAACGAAGAAATCGCCGATCCAATCGTCGGATTTTCGAGAAAACGCACACGAAGTTGCTGCGACGGAGCGTGTATTCAGCCTCGTTCTCGAGCTCGTCACGACGGGACTTCGTGCAAAACGCACGAATCGCCTCGACGGCGCGTCCCAGAGGACGGTGGCCGTCAGGGGACTGCTCGCCAGAGTTCGTCGGAAAGGGGGGGTGCCCACGGCGGCGCGACGGCCGATGGCGACGGCGGTGCGACGGCCGATGGCGACGGCGGCCAGCGCCATACGCGTGCGCGTGCGGCCGTTTATGGCCGGCTGTGCACTGCTGGCGCATGCAGCGGCACGGCGATGCGCGAGACGGCACGACGATGCGTGGCACGGAGCGGCGAAGGCGGCGTGTGGTGTTGGCGGAGGAGGTGGTGGTGATGGCTTGGGTTGCATGGTGATGGAGGTGGTTGAGTTGTGAAGAATTGTATGAGGAGATGAAGGAGGAGAGGTGGTACGGTGGTGGAGGCCAGGGGGTGGCTGGCCGTGCTCGGCCACGGCGAAGGAGGTGGTGGCCGGATGCCGCACGAGCCTGGAGTTGCGCTCGTGCAAGGCAAGATAACAAGTTCTCAAATGGTTATCTTTGAATTGAACGTTAACAATGAAAGAAAAACAGAGTATACGAAAACGATTCTCTTTATTGATATTCAAAATCAGATTACAAAGGCTTTCGATAGCCCAACGGAATTTGCCAGATTGGCTACAACACTCAGGTTCTCTCTTACCCACAAAAGATTTCGCCGTTTCATACATCATGCCTTCTATATCTCGGCCGCATCAATCCTGTCGCGAGTCCGAGCGTCAATACGATCGCACGCTTCAATACGCTTCGACATTCCCAGCCTCAACGCGTTCAAGCAACGCTTCGCCGCGAGCAATCCATTCCCTGCATCCTGCATGAAGCTGGTGGGGGATCAATACGTTCGTCCTCGCATGTACTGAAGCAAAGATCTTCTTTCCAAACCGATATTTTAATATTTATGTTGAATCATGCAACTTAGCTTATGATCTCGCTATGTTCTCCTTAGGGTCAATTTTATGGTATATTCGAAAGCGTAAAGCATGTTATCATAGCAAGCATGTTATCGAATTGAATAGGCAAGCAAGCAAGCATTCTCGTGTTTGATTTGTGGTGCGACTTTTAGTAAGTCGACGCACTCGCCCTTGCACCGACGCAAGGTGAGTACGCCTATCAGTTTTTCCTGTCATGTTATAAGTGCTCGCTATTCAGGATCCATCCATGCAGGATATATGCATACCTTGCACTTCCAAACCCGTCACCCTTAACTATATGAAGGTCACTAGCTTTTTGGTCTAGAATGGACTTATATTTATCGAAATCGAAACATAAGACGATGTTAACTCTGTGCGGTTGCTAACCAACATCAGAGGCCATCGAAATAATCGCAGCAAGTGGCTTATCACATTCACCAGAAGGTCGCTACCCTTCTAAATGAAGTGCACCAACAATACCAAAAATGAATCCCTCATAGGCCGAATGGTCCCAGCGCCCTGGCGTGCCGCGTTCGAGGGAATACCCATGCACGGGCTTTTATATCTTTAAGTCAATTTGACCATGCAATGAATCGTATCTTTCATACAACCAAACAATTTTGCTTATCTCTATTTCAATTGGCACAACGCCCGAATGTTCTCATCGAACGCCCGAAGGCAACGAATATTTCGAAGGACACCATGCCGCATTATTATCTCGTATTTCTTCCGTTAACTTTCTATGTTCTTACGTTTCATACTTCATTTCAATGTTTCAATGGCATCATGCCTCAACTCAATGCTCGTCAACCGAACGACCCGAAGGTCCCGAACACCTTTCGAGGTATTATGTCATATCCGACAGTTCCGTCACATTCATGCCACAACTGTATTCTTTCGCAATGAAGCCATCTTTTATTATCTCGTGCACGAAGGCACGTTTCGACCGTATTTCCGATGTTCTATGACTTAGCATTCAATGTTCGTGGCTTGCGCGCTAGGGCGCTCGCCTATTGTCTTTCAATGTTCTAGCCGTTGTAACTCGTGTGCGAAGGCACGGTATGGTTCGTGCACTAAGGCACTCGCTGAGTACAGTTATCCTATGTTCATGCGGCTTGCAGACCGAGGCGCTCGCCTTTGTGATATCTAATATTCCATAGCGACTCGTACGTTTGTCGTACAATTCATTTCAATTGTTCTATCTAGTGTTCGACACGCACTACGTTTATCTCTCTATCGAGCCACGCCCGTGGCGTTGATAGGTTAACTCAGCATACAATAATATATTTAACTTATCGAATGAAGGAGTAAAAAGAAGTCAATCCTCCCACCTTGAGTCGATACGCCTTAGTCGTTTCGCCGAGTCGATGCGGCTCGATTTCAAAACTTTGTTGCACAGCCACTCTCCTGACTTAGCCATTCGAGCACTTCATGCTTATTGAATTATACGTCCGATTTGCCTTAGCGTGCCAATGCTTTCGTCCGTCGCAAGGCGACAATTTGCTTTCGCGGACCCCTTACTGAATAAGGCAAAAGATCGACCTCTAACATTTCAGCGTAAACGTATAGCCTGCACATGAAACCAACTAAAATCAATACTTGTATCGATTCGGACTTGCGCCTTGGTCGATTCGATTTCTTAGAATCTTTGAGCCGTCTCAACGCACTTATCCTTCGAGGCAACGCGGCGCTTCGCATCGATTCACTCGATGCATTCTTTGGGACAAGGCAACTCTTTGCATCGACTTAGTTCGATGCATTCCTCGGGACAACTTAAGACTTTGTATCGATTCGCATCGATACGTAATCGGGTCAACGCAACTCTTCGAGTCAACGACTCAGCATAATGCACCGTACGGAGCGGGGCATTACAGAATATACCACTCAAAACAAGGTTCGTCCTGAACCGAAACCAATACTAAATTTCCAAGGGTTTCATTAGATCGTTCCACGATCTCGTCTCACTATCGTTTGGATCGTACAACTTAGTTCGGAATCATACACATATTTTAGGCGTCCCACCAATATATGCATTTCAGCCAAGCTCAGTTGTAAGATATCGGAACAACGCAAATATGTAACTTCTTATTCTCAATCACTTACCATCTCGTATTCTCGATCGGACTTGGCTCTATTACTTGTTCTCGCAATTCTAGCGCACATGCATATTGATACATGCATGATCGTCCAACATAAGTCAAGGCACACTATCACGACCCGCTCCCGGATAACCGAGTACGAGTTCGTGTCCAAGCCCAGCCTACGCCGCGGTATCGGCGGTAGAACGCTGTCTAGTACACACAATAACATCCTCCACAGATACAATAGAACACAAATACAAATCGTACTCAGCAGTGACTCAAACCCAGGAAAACAAGAGTACGATTGATAATGAAATAATAATATCCAACTCAAATGACAAAGAGACTAAAATCCAGAATAATAAAATATCGTCCATCCATGAATAAATCTGATCCATCTAAGAAATAAACTAAGACATGCATAAAGGTAAATCTAGATCCCTCCATAGATCAGCCATGGCTCCTGAGTCTCGGTACCAACAACGTCAGCACTACCCACTGCTGGTCCATAACATGAAGTGCTAGAGATACTCTCCCTCACCTACAACAACGATCCAATCAGGAAAGGAGCAGAGTACAACCATATTGTAATTAATGTTGTTAGTCCAAAATAAGTTAGAACAAGCAGGAAATCATGAAGGTAAATAATATAAAAGGAACTAGCAAGACAAGAACTAACAGGATATGAAGTGGCAAAAGTAAACTGGCAAGATGTAAACTAGCAGGATATGAACTGACAAGATAATGAACTAGATAAAAGAAAAGATAGAGAACCAATACGTGTGTGAAATACCTACAAAGACGTGAACGGCTGGGCTAATACGACACATCATACGATGGCTATCGTTCAGTAATGGTACGGCTAACTCATACGTGTGTGTGTATGACTCAGCTATCGTTCAGTAACGTAATTGGGTTTGTTCACGTATTTATCAAGTATTTCCCCTCCCGACTCTCTAACAATCAAAAACGGTCAATGATACGCTAAGAAGAATACGATAACTACAGTGTCACAATCGTGTCTCAATAGAATATCAATCAATGATTCAACGGGATATCAAACGAGAAAAACTATGGAGTAGACATTATAATGAACTAAAACATAAATGCAATACTGTACTTGCCTGAATCCTTGCACAAACCGTAGTCACAAGCTGAGGGTGAAGTAAAGCCGATCTAGAAGCTGTCAACCTATAACATACATCGTACCACGAACAGTGCACGAAAACCACAAATTAATTCTAATATTCAAGTTCTAAATAGTGGCTAGTTGGGTTACTAATTTAATAATAATTAATTCTGTAATAATTCACTTAAAAACCTAATTTAACCTAATAATAATCTGAATATAATCTAAGTATGCAAGTTTGGCCACCAAAAGTCGTATTTCTCAATTTCGAAAACTATGGCACGCAAATCGAGACGTACCATTGACTTTTTGGTCAAACGCTATGAACTCTAGATTTTGAAAGTGCACCTTGGTAGATTTCAGCGCCACGAGTGTGCTGGAATTGACCGTACCGCAAAATCACGCTTTGGTCAAAAGATATCGCCGTTATGGCTAATCGTGACCAAAACGGTGATCAAACGATCGGTTCTGAGTTTAACAGATTAAATAAAATAATAAATGAACGAAATAATTTCTGGAAAAAATATATGCCGTAGAGCTCTGTGTTAGCTTTCCGAAACTTCAAACGGATCGTGATTTTGATTTCTGGTTCTCCCGAAATCTCAAAAACACTGAAACGCGTCAAGTTTCGGACAACCAACACTCTACGAATTTTCCAGAAATTCATGTTCAGAATTTACGAAAATAAATTACATAGACAGAGAGTTCACCTCGATTCGAATCCAACAAAAAAAACAGCGCGCAAAAATGAGGTCGGGGTTGACGGGAATCACCTCGGGAAGTCGGGGGATCGCCGGGATCAAAACCACAAAAGTCGGCCAGCAATAATCTAGGGTTTTCTGATTTCTGTAAACCGAATATATATATATATAGAGAGAGAGGGCGGCTGAGTCGGGTCGGTGGGCGGCTAGGCCACGTGTCAACATCCTATCATTCCCGCTCTAAAGATTGAGCGGTCGGATGTTGGCGCAGCTTGGCTGAGCTGTGCTGAGTCGGTTTAGCCGACTCAAAATAAAAGTTGGGGGTGAGTCAGCGCCCCTTAGGCTGACAGCTGGGCCCCGCTCGATCGGCCCAAGCGGCTGACGCGTGGGCCCGGCCAGCTGACTGGACGCTGACTGGGTAATTAATATCTAAAAACTGTTTTATAAATCTATTTAACTCCAAATAACTTCCAATAAATATCTAAAAATTATAGAAAAATTGTAGAAAATTATGAAAATTATAGTTAAACTCCTAGAGCCAGAATAAAAATACTTAGTCTCATATTAATCCCAAATAACCTCATAATAAATATTGGAAGCCTTTAAAATATATAAATCCTAATAAATAAATACTTAAACATTGCCAAAAATTATAAAAAAAATTCCAGAAAATATAAAATAGCATAATGAACCCTAGAAAATATGTTTGGGGTCAATACTTGCTCTTAGGCTACCACAATAATTTCCAGAAGTCCTAGAAAATATGTTTTTCCACTATTTAATAATCAAAATAATTCCAGAAAATTCCTAAAAATTCCTAGAACATTAAATATAAACTATTCAATTAAAAATGAAAAAAATATCACTAAATTATATTCAGGTGGCGGATGCCACACACACGATGCGATTCAAAAATCGCATTTCTCACTTTGTATTTTTCATCGGGACTATCAATTCTATGGGTTGCGTCAAGCCATCGCGCATCCGATCACAACGAGTCTCCGCAATACCATGCGTTCGACGTCACTATCCAACGATTTCTGATGTTTTACTTCGTATCCTATCTCGATATGATTCTCTTTTATTGACTTGCAAAAGCATCAACATTCAGGACTACGTCCGCTAGGTGACTTACCTAGACATCGTGCTCAAATCCTTCCGACGCAAGTTTAAATTGACATTGCACAAAGGCCACAATCTATCCGACACAAAGTTTACATCAAGACGACGGTGCTCAAGACAACGATCGCCTTGACACGAAGGTCTCTACGATGCGCCTTACGTTCAATCCCTATCGAGTAGGAAATTCACTAGCCAAATGTCCGACTTATCCGTCTCACAATATCGAACATAAGTTCAATTCACACAAGCTCAATTGCAAGGTGAATCCGAATCTAACGACATGACTCGTAAGTCATTCCCTTATCGTTCCCTCTCGTGCATAGCACGATTCTCGCAATCGCCTATCCGAATCACCAAGTTCGTTGGTGAATTTCCAGTTTGATCGTCGATCAACATAACCATTCAAATATTCATCCGACGAATACTCAAATTTAACTATATCATTCTCAATCGAAAGTTGTTCCAACAATTCTCGATCGCCTAGACTTATCGTCAACATGCACCACATTGTATTTGTTATCGATGCAATCTCATATACGATATCGCATGGGTCATCTTACGGTCTGCAACATTCAATTTGATTTGGCGGTCAAGTCTTTTAGGGTCAGCTGCCCCGAAGCTACGCTAGATAATTGTGGATCATCACCGAAGGACAGTTTACTACGAACCATGCTATATCTTATTTCGGAGCCAAATCATGTTCCGACATAACCATTTCTATGCGACTATCCAATCCGTACATAACCATTTCTATCGGCGCAACTGATGCGCAACTATCCTCCGAGTAGAGTCATGCATTATCGTCGATGATTCCGAAATTTACGAAACATCTACTCGTATCGAATTCGAGTCTATCTTATTTCGCGATCGATACACGAGATGTTATACGCATCGAATAATCATCGATGACTTATAGTCTCGTCTTTGATCAATCACAAAATTTACGATCAACCAAGTTTGTTCATTCTCATATCGTTACTTACAAAATTCCATAGCACGAGGCACACTCTATTTTGCATTCTCACATCGCTTATGTTTCCTTACGTATCGATCTCGATACGCCGTATCCATTTCGATAACGTAAGGTCAACTTTGAATCCGTTTCAACGTCAACTTAACTCGCATCGCATACATCCAAGTCCGCAACGAACTTTTCCATACGCATCGACTCGTTCTCCGATTTGCCGCATCCCGCTATACTTCGATTGCGTAACTGAGTTACCGATTATCCAACATCGAACCCTCAAGTCATACGATCTCGTCCTCTAAGTTTCGCGTGTTTTCAGTCGTACTCAAATGATTTTCGCCGTAACGTAAAAACTATTTCTTAGGTACGATTACTCGCGTCAACCAACTTTCTTACCGAAATCGCACATCATGCGATTCGATTACAATTCGCATCGTCCAACATTTCTATCGAAATCGAATGTCATGCGATTCAATTCGCCTAGCCGAACAATTCTATCAGGATCGTAAGTCGTGCGATTCAATTCGCCTCGCCCAATATTTCATCGAGCTCACAAGTCGTGCAGTTCGATCTCAACATTTCGAGTTTCCTATCCCATCGATCCGATTGTTGCCTCAAGGCATAATCGTTTCGCTAGTTCCTATCATTCGACCGACACATAAATTTTCAAACGACGTATCATTCAATGTTACAAGTCCCGCCTTACCGTTCTAACCGATCATCGAAGAACACTTGCATCAACATGCCGTCGTACAAATTCTCAACCGAGTCTCGGTGCTATCCCGTCCGTTGCGGACAAACCTTCCACAATTCTCACAAAATGTCGATGCAATTCATCGCACAAATGGTATTACATATACCACTCGGAATCGAGCCATTCATTGCATCGGTGGTATGCCATATACCGCCCAGAAATTAAGTTACTTCCGTCGCAACGTACTCTTTACGAACCAACGATCTCTTCTGACTCACGATTTTCGCAGTGATCGTGCTTGATCACAACCGTAACTCTAATTAATCAAAATCTGACGCAACTCGGCCAATGTATTCATTTGCCAACGCAAGTTCGGTGCGCAACAGAACCGATTTCGTTTCTCGATTTATAACTTTTGTTTTCTTCCGTTGCATCTTGTACAAAATTTCATTCTCGATATCCGTTGCACTTCGTGCAGCGATTACTTTGATACGCGTTGCACCACGTGCAATAATTTTACTTTTGACATACGTTGCACCACGTGCAAAATTTTACTTTCAATACGCATTGCACATCATGCAACGATTTATTTCCGATATTTACCGCACCTCGTGCTTTGATTTATTCTCGATACGCATTGCACATCGTGCAACATTTCCTTTCCGACATTCAAAGTCAATGCTCAAATCCGTTTCAACACATTCGATATTGACTTACCGCTTTTCATCGCAAATGCACATTCGAAATCGATATGTGAATCCGTTTGACACATTCTATATCAACTTTCATTTCTATTCAACGCATCGATATTATCGATGCAACCAACATTTCTCGTATCGTTCGTTGCAAACAACGAATATCTCAAATTACAATTCACGACGTGTTGCATCCGCGGCAACAAATCCTTGAATTCACATCTCGCAACTTGTTGCACTTGCAGCAACATGCCTTTTCCGACTTTTCTCGCAAACACCATGTAATTTCCAAAACAACACGCGGCAAAATTACATGATTTGTATTAGACTTATTGTATGGAACATCCAGTGCGGCATCGAGTAGAGTCAAGAGTGATTTCAATTGGTGGTGGACAACTTTTAGAACTGAAATGAAGCAAACGTCCAGAGGAAATTGAGCCTAGAGCTCTGATACCAATTTGTCACGCCCCGACCCGGCATCACGCCCCAGCGGGGACGATGACTCGGGTGATTCCGGGTCGGGGCGTGACAGCCGTCAGGGGACTGCTCGCCAGAGTTCGCCGGGAAGGGGGGTGCCCACGACGGTGCGACGGCCGGCGGCGGCGGCGGCCAGCACCGTCCGCGAACGCGCGACCGTTTCTGGCCGGTTGTGCACTGAAGGCGCGCGCGGCGACGCGGCGACGCGCGGGGCGGTACGGCGATGCACGGGGCGGAGCGGCGAAGGCGGCGTGTTGTGTTGGCGGAGGAGGTGGTGGTGATGGCTTGGGTTGCATGGTGATGGACGTGGTTGAGTTGTTAAGAAGTGGAGGAGGAGATGGAGGAGGAGAGGTGGTGCGGTGGTGGAGGCCAGGGGGTGGCTGGCCGTGCTCGACCACGGAGGAGGAGGTGGTGGCCGGCGGCCAGGGGGGTCCGGCCACGTCGGGCTATGGTGATGGTGTTGTTACATTAGCTAATGTTGTTGTTTTGTGTGGGAGTGAAATAAATGAGAGGAAAGAGAGAGAAAGAGAGAGAAGGAAATGTATTAATGTGTGTGTGATAAAGAGAGGAGAGAGAAAGGCCAATCCTCAAAATTAGGGTCGGCCAAATGAGAGGGGGTGTGGGAAAAAGTGAATGTAGGGAAATTGATGGTGAGGATTAAATGAGGGAATTCAATGGCTAGGAATTAATTGGCTAAAAATTGGGTCATTCCAATGGATTAAAATCAATAGAAATTTCTATTAAATATAGAAAAAATAGGTAGAAGAGTACTTGATATTTTTGGGCAAAAAAATATGAGGGTGTTAATGGAGAGTAACATGGAGCTGGGCTGGACTCGGTGGAGCCGGATTGGGTCAAAATCGGACATTATGCAATAATCGAATTAAAATTAGGTGTTGATGATCATGGGTAAATAAGTAGCACATGGGAATTCCAATAAATAGGACACAAGTGTCGGACGGGTAGTAGGCTCAATGTGGGCCATGTCCATAATTGGGGCTGATAGGTTTTGGTCGACAGGGTACCCACAAATCAAGTTGAAAAATGAATGTGACACCGTAGGGTGAAATAAAATCGGGTCACGTGTCAGAAAAGTTGTGCGAAGCAAATGGAGCACAAAATGGCGTATCTGAGTGGGACACGAAGGTCATGGGTGACGAGCGTCTCGAGTAGATCATCAATGAGAAGTTGGTTTCAAAAAACTGACTGGTCTTGCGCTCCCAAATTAAAAGTCACGGTAACGTGCTAATAATGATCAAGAAAAAGAGTGGGAAAATCAATTAATAATCAAATGGTCTAAATCGACCCGAAGTTCTGCGAAACAAAAAGAGCACAAGGGAATAAGTTTGAGTGGGACACCATATACCGTCATGAAGGTAATCCTGTCCACTCCAAAACTCGTGAAGAAGATTTCCAGAGTTGAACATCCCTGACACTCCAAATATCAAAGGCACGGAAAAGCACACTTAGGAAAAATAACAGAATAAATTATTTATCGAAACCAATCAATCAGAAAATAAAATAAAATAAAATAAAATTAACTCGAAATTCAGGGTGCTCACATCCTACCCACCTTATAAAAATTTCGTCCTCGAAATTAAAATGTTCATACTCCTTCTAGGTAAAACCCCCACAATCAAGTCCTAGAACTTAAACAAATCATACCATCAAAAAGGACGGCATACAGGGTCATGGCATACGGTGGTAGTGAAAGTCTCATCTAGGTATACTAGTCATGCTAAACCAAAACGGTCATAGGGTATCAAAACACACAAGCAATCTAGGGTGCTAAACAAAAGTTACGGAAACAACAAACAATCAAAACTGTAAGGCAGTCTACCATCCTATATAAAAACTGGTACTTATCAAAATAAAATAAAGGCAACTACCAATTATCTATAAAGGGTACAGAAAAATCAAATTCAAAAATTAAGGAATTGAAAATCACTTGCATTGAAATCCATTCACAATATATATAAAGAGCGTTAGAGGGGGAAAACTAGCATTATGTGTATGGGGACATGTTCATATGGTTAGATAGTAGGCGTGTGTGTACGTGAATATACATGAAAGTGTATATGAGGATTTGGGTTTCAAAACAATAGCTATCCTATTACACTACTTATGGCATATGGGTTAACAATCTACAATATACAACCTATTTACGATCATAATATGCATGGCTAACCATATATATAAAGGAGTTAGTGATTTAGTTATGTATCTATATACATTATAACATGTATGCCTAAGCTCTATATGTATCTATATAGATATACGATCATAACATAGAGGGGAAAGGGTTAGGTTACATGACAGTGTATACTAAATTAGGGTGTGTGTGTGTGTGTCCTTGTACATGGTTATAGCTTAGTATTGAAAGGTTAAACCCAGTTTTAGTTCAGCATTTACATGCAAAATCTGAAATGAGCTAACATTTAAACCATGGTAATATGAATATAATGCAGTCTTAGATTTTAGGATTTTGAAACATCACAACTAACTCAATGCTTCCAATATTCTAACATAATAGAAATAAAACCCTAACATACTATCCATACATTTATCTACGCATACAGTTCAATATTACATGTTAAATCTGAAATTGAACTAAACATTGGAAATCAAATGTGAAAATGTTAACATGTATTCAGTTTTCAGGATTTTAGAGAAATTTGAACATAAAAACCAACTCAATGTTTATCACAACCTAACATGTAAGAATATGAAGCCTAATATTATATCCCTATATACAACAATGTACACAGCCCTAAATATTACGTAAAAAATAAAACAATAAATTGAACTAACATTTGGAATCCGTATTAAGGGTTAAAATGCACACAGTTTCAGATTTGACGAATTTAACATAACTTAACCAATTTCTCTAAAAATTGAAACCCTGTAGATATCTTACATGTGCAGTCATGTAGACAAAACTACTAACATGAAATTTATATTTAAATTACGAATTTAAACTGGAAAAAGCAGAGAACCAAAAACATTGGAGTTTTGACAATTTAAACATCAACGACATATTAATATTTATTTAGATAGGTGGAATCAAAGTGTAGCATGCATACGTATCGGGCAAAATGTTTGTGTCCACTATATCTATATTCTCATGTCCCAATATAAAAATTTAATTCTACGTTAAGACCAATATTAAGATTCCTACCAAGATCGCAAAGCAGGTGATTGACGTAATCAAGACAATTTATTATTATCTAATACAAGAATAGTAGCAAGAAAGAAATAACGATAAAATCTGTTTTGCTTATCTGTTTAAAAGAAGGTACCATTTTGAAACTAGAACCATAATATCAAATCCAAGATAAGGTCTAGCAAAACCATCAATTCATTGTATTATGAAAAACTCATAGTAAGAAGTTACACAAGGTTTAGAAAGATAGCTAAAGCTACTCCTAAGTTAAATAACGAGAAGCAAACAAAACAAAACAATTAATAATAATTTTTTTTGAAGGACTGAAACAAAAGTAAAGAAAACATGTTCGAAAATATTTAAGGTACAATCCGATAATCATATGCGTCTATCCAAGATCATGATACTCTAAATCCTCGTCATACTAGTAAGCAAGGCAACGATAATCACAGAGTCCTTGACTTAGGCACATACCTCTAGAATCATGGTATTTAACATTTTCGCGATGTCGCTAGCTTGGCTGCAAAAACCTTAAATTCCCACACCCGATAAATATATCCAAGTCAAACTATGCGTCCTCACCATGCTGGCTAATATGGCTGTAGAAGACTTGATTCCATAACTTAGATGACCAAGCCCATATAATTTCATCTTGACAAAATTTAATTAAATCAACAATGAATGCCCAAAAATCAAATCAAATTTATCAACGAACATCAAAATTCAAAAATGAACAAAAATCCATCAAAATACAAACTCGGATGCAACAGCTATCATCAAGATTCAAAATTCAACAATTATCCATCAAAATCAATAAATACAAACTCAAATTCAACCATAATCCATCAAAATCAATAAATACAAACTCAAATTCAACCATAATCCATCAAAATCAAATTCAACAACAGAAAGTAAAGATAAATTAAATAAAGGAAAGAAGAGTTTTCAAATCGAAGTTAAAATAAGATTCTCGAGGGTCGTCCCAGGAATCTCTCAAGGGATCCTAATTGTAATTGAGTATCTTCAAAAATATATCTTATTCCTACTACAGGCTGTAGTGGTACTCTAGTTCGAATACCACTACACTAACTCGACCTGCATGGGCCACCACTAAAAACGTGTCACGACCCGCACCTTAGAGTAAGGGCACGAGAACGTAACAACACCCAGCCTACGCCGCAGTGTCGGCGGTAGAACGCTGTCCTAGGTCTCATGCATCTAACAGTATAAGGCTAAGCAGTTTATACTTTCCGAATGGGGGTGACATAGCAGAATGTAAACTCAATCACATCTAAGGTAGAGCATAATGGAAGATAGATAAAACATGAAATCCAATATAGGTACAACAGATAGAAGTCTAAGTGTCTACGATACAAACTCAGAATACATCTCAAACTCAAATACAGTAATCCATAAATACAACTCAAGACGACAAAAAATAAACTATACGAAAACCCTAGCTATCTATGCAACCTCTACTGTCTCCTCTAGGCTAGCAGGCAACCTCCAGGCTATTTGTAAAATTTATCAACAGGTCCAGTCAGGACTGGAGCGAGCACAATACATCTCAACAGATCATGGCAGGTTAGAAAAATATAATCATGCAGTAAATTAAGATACAGGATCTGAAAGAAATACAGTATGTAAACAGAGAGAGATAACTGTAATAGAAATATCTACTATAAGTAGAGAACTAACAGTGGCTAGTGAGTCAGAGTACAATATAAACATGTGAATGGCATAGGAGATTCTGGGAACTATACTATGGAGTGATTCTGGGAACTACACTACTTGGATATTATTCACATGTCTACTTCTACTCCCCCGTACCCCCAATCAATACGCAAGGATCCAACAAGGTTATGTTATGATTCCATGCAAAGGCCCACAAGGGGTGATACATGGATAGACCATAAATAGGTGATTCTGGGAATGCCCACAATGGGGTGATACTGGGAATGCCCATAAAAGGGGTGATTCTGGGAAGACTCTGTGATCGTGAGAGTACATGTCACAAGTGATCGAAGAATCGTGAAGCATAGTGATACACCATGTAAGTGAAACGCACAGAATATGTAGTATACGATGCTCCCTGAGGGGATAACATCTCAAGAATGGATCCATATAGTACTAATCCGTGTTACCAACGTGATAGCATCAAGTAAAGTAATCTAAAGCATAAAAATAATTCTAACAGGATATGAAATGATCAGAGAATGTACTCGCCTGATAACCTGCACAGCTGATAAGTATAGGGGGTCCAACTGAAGCCATAGAGTCCTATTTAAAGCAACCCAGGTTACAAGGTGTTCAAGTTGTAATAAATGAAACTCTACAAGCAATCTATATTATTCTAGGTTCTTCTAAGTCAAAACAACTCTAGGTCAACTCCGGTCAACAATTTAGTCAAACTAGGTCAAGTATTGACTTACAGTTAATTTTTGGTCAACTGGTCAACTCTGGTAAAACAGGGTCAAATCTAGTCTAATTATTGAAGATATAAAGTGTACTTCGCTATTCGTACGTCGAAACTTACGACACGCAAATCGAGATGAGATGATCAACGGTAAAGTTGATAATCTTATTATAACGATCCACGTGTCCATCTTGTCAATTTCAGCGATGTGAGATCACTGGAATTGACTGAGCTCAGTTTCGTTGTACTAATCCCGAAATACGAACATTATAAGAATTAATTATTAATTAATTATAAAAAGGTTAAACTCAGAGAAACTATCAACAAACATTATCGGACGATGAATTAAACATCGCCAACGTGTCCAAAATGATCAAATTAGCTAGGATAGCCTACCCATCGGTCCAATTTGGATACAAGGGCAAAAAGGTAATTTCGGATCAAAACGGTGTCCGTGTCGGAGCCGTTTTGCACCAAAAAATGTACAATAAAACAAGTCTATAAAATATAACAAATTATATGTCCACGAAACCAGAATGACGATACGAACCCAACGGTATCTCCAGAATTGGATTCCGTTGAACCGATCTCAATTTGGCCTGTTGACCATAACTTGAAATTCTGGTTTGCACGGAAATGCGTGTCGGAGCCAATGTCCACCAAAACCTAGCAAAATATATGTTAACGAGTCCAGAATGACGATACGAACTCAACGGTATATCCGAAATTGGATTCCGATGAGCTGATCTCAAAATGACCCGTTGACCCGGATATTGGTATCCGACTTGCACCGAAATACGTGCCGGGTCCAATATCCACCAAAACCTAGCAAATTATATGTCAACGAGTCCAGAATGACGATACGAAATCAATAGTATATCCGAAATTGGATTCCGATGAGCCGATCTCAAAATGACCCGTTGACCCGGATATTGGTATCCGACTTGCACTGAAATACGTGTCGGGTCCAATGTCCACCAAAACCTAGCAAATTATATGTCAACGAGTCCAGAATGACGATACGAACTCAACGGTATATCCAGAATTGGATTCCGATGAGCCGGCGTCAAAAATTCTCGTTGATCCAGAATGTGGGACCCATTTTGCACCGAAAAATGTGCCAGGGCCCACGTTCTCCAAATCTAACAAATTTTATATGAAAACATGCCAGAACGACGCCACGAGTCTAATGGTGGTGTCAGAAATGAAATCTGGAGTCCCGTGTTCAAAAATAGAATTTTACAAGTTGGAAATTACGAATTCGGACGACCAACTTTGGCGTCGAATTCAACCAATCAAACAAGCTGACAATGAAACGAAACTGGAGGGGTAGTAAGAGGGTTATACCAGCTTCGCACAGGAACTGGTAGTACGCCAAAAGGAGCTGCGGTGGAGGAGATACAAGCTGACGAAGTTGGACCCGCGAAACTGTCCAAATTTAATACAATTTAAACGGTCAACTTGGTGGCTGGTTTTGATGTATCAAACGATAAAATTAACGGACGAAAATTGACAGGAGTGAAGGTGGATATACCGAGATTGTGACGGAGCGAATAAATTGCCGATCCAACGGTCAGATTTTCGAGAAAACTTGTGCAAAGTTGCTACGACGGAGCGCGTATTCAGCCTCGTTCCCGAGCTCGTCACGACGGGACTTCGTGCAAAACGCACGAATCGCCTCGACGGCGCGTCCCGGAGGACGGTGGCCGTCAGGGGACTGCTCGCCAGAGTTCGTCGGGAAGGGGGGTGCCACGGCGGCGCGACGGCCGCCGGCGGCGGCGGCCAGCGCCGTACGCGCGCGCGCGGCCGTTTCTGGCCGGCTGTGCACTGCTGGCGTGCGCGGCGGCGCGCGGGGCGGCGCGGCGAAGGCGGCGTGTGGTGTTGGCGGAGGAGGTCGTGGTGATGGCTTGGGTTGCATGGTGATGGAGGTGGTTGAGTTGTGAAGAAGTGGAGGAGGAGATGGAGGAGGAGAGGTGGTGCGGTGGTGGAGGCCAGGGGGTGGCTGGCCGTGCTCGACCACGGCGGAGGAGGTGGTGGCCCGCAGCCAAGGGGGTCCGGCCACGTCGGGCTATGGTGATGGTGTAGTTGCATTAGCTGCTGTTGTTGTTTTGTGTGTGAGTGAAATAAATGAGAGGGAAGAGAGAGAAAGAGAGAGAAGAAAATGCATTAATGTGTGTGTGATAAAGAGAGGAGAGAGAAAGGCCAATCCTCAAAATTAGGGCCGGCCAAATGAGACGGGATGTAGGGAAAAGTGAATGTAGGGAAATTGATGGTGAGGATTAAATGAGGGAAATCAATGGCTAGGAATTAATTGGCTAAAAATTGGGTCATTCCAATGGATTAAAATCAATAGAAATTTCTATTAAATATAGAAAAATTAGGTAGAAGAGTACTTAATATTTTTGGGCAAGAAAATATGAGGGTGTTATAATGGAGAGTAACATGGAGCTGGGCTGGACTCGGTGGAGCCGAATTGGGTCAAAATCGGACATTATGCAATAATCGAATTAAAATTAGGTGTTGATGATCATGGGTAAATAAGTAGCACATGGAGATTCCAATAAATGGGACACAAGTGTCGGACGGGTAGTAGGCTCAATGTGGGCCATGTCCATAATTGGGGATGACAGGTTTTGGTCGACAGGGTACCCATAAATCAAGTTGGAAAATGAATGTGACACCGTGGGGTGAAATAAAATCGGGTCACGTGTCAGGAAAGTTGTGCGAAGCAAATGGAGCACAAAATGGCGTGTCTGAGTGGGACACGAAGGTCATGGGTGACGAGCGTCTCGAGTAGATCATCAATGAGAACTTGGTTTCAAGAAACTGACTGGTCTTGCGCTCCCAAATTAAAAGTCACGGTAACGTGCTAATAATGATCAAGGAAAAGAGTGAGAAAATCAATTAATAATCAAATGGTCTAAATCGACCCAAAGTTCTGCGAAGCAAAAAGAGCACAAGGGAACAAGTTTGAGTGGGACACCATATACCGTCATAAAGGTAATCCTGTCCACTCCAAAACTCGTGAAGAAGATTTCCAGAGTTGAACATCCCTGACACTCCAAATATCAAAGGCACGGAAAAGCACACTTAGGAAAAATAACAGAATAAATTATTTATCGAAACTAATCAATCAGAAAATAAAATAAAATAAAATAAAAAAGCAACCCGAAATTTAGGGTGCTCACATCCTACCCACCTTATAAAAATTTTGTCCTCGAAATTAAAATCTTCATACTCCTTCTAGGTCAAACCTCCACAATCAAGTCCCAGAACTTAAACAAATCATACCATCAAAAAGGACGGCATACAGGGTCATGGCATATGGTGGTAGAGAAAGTCTCATCTAGGTATACTAGTCATGCTAAACCAAAACGGTCATAGGGTATCAAAACACACAAGCAATCTAGGGTGCTAAACAAAAGTTACGGAAACAACAAACCATCAAAACTGTAAGGCAGTCTGCCATCCTATATGAAAACTGGTACTTATCAAAATAAAATAAAGGCAACTACCAATTATCTATAAAGGGTACAGAAAAATCAAATTCAAAAATTAAGGAATTGAAAATCACTTGCATTGAAATCCAATCACAATATATATAGAGAGCGTTAGAGGAAGAAAACTAGCATTATGTGTATGGGGACATGTTCATATGGTTAGATAGTAGGCGTGTGTGTATGTTAATATACATGAAAGTGTATATGAGGATTTGGGTTTCAAAACAATACCTATCCTATTACACTACTCATGGCATATGGGTTAACAATCTGCAATATATAACCTATTTACTCATAACATGCATGGCTAACCATATATATATAAGGAGTTAGTGATTTAGTTATGTATCTATATACATTATAACATGTATGCCTAAGCTCTATATGTATCTATATAGATATACGATCATAACATAGAGGGGAAAGGGCTAGGTTACATGATAGTATATACTAAATTAGGGTGTGTATGTGTCCTTGTACAAGGTTATAGCTTAGTATTGAAAGGTTAAACCCAGTTTTAGTTCAGCATTTACATCAAAATCTGAAATGAGCTAACATTTAAACCAGGGAAATATGAATATAATGCAGTCTCAGATTTTAGGGTTTTGAAACATCACAACTAACTCAATGCTTCCAATATTCTAACATAATAGAAATAAAACCCTAACATACTATCCATACATTTATATACGCTTACAGTTCAATATTACATGTTAAATCTGAAATTGAACTAAACATTGGAAATCAAATGTGAAAATGTTAACATGTATTTAGTTTTCAGGATTTTAGAGAAATTTGAACATCAAAACCAACTCAATGTTTATCACAACCTAACATGTAAGAATATGAAGCCTAATATTATATCCCTACATACAACAATGTATACAGTCCTAAATATTACATAAAAAATAAAACAACAAATTGAACTAACATTTGGAATCCGTATTAAGGGTTAATATGCACACAGTCTCAGATTTGACGAATTTAACATAACTTAACCAATTTCTCTAAAAATTGAAACCCTGTAGATATCATACATGTGCAGTCATGTAGACAAAACTAATAACATGAAATTTATATTTAAATTACGAATTTAAACTGGAAAAAGCAGAGAACCAAAAACATTGGCGTTTTGACAATTTAAACATCAATGACATATTAATATTTATTTAGATAGGTGGAATCAAAGTGTAGCATGCATACGTATCGGGAAAAATGTCTGTGTCCACTATATCTATATTCTCATGTCCCAATATAAAAATTTAATTCTACGTTAAGACCAACATTTAGATTCCTACCAAGATCGCAAAGCAGGTGATTGACGTAATCAAGACAATTTATTATTATCTAATACAAGAATAGTAGAAAGAAAGAAATAACGATAAAATCTGTTTTGCTTATCTGTTTAAAAGAAGGAAACATTTTGAAACCAGAACCATAATATCAAATCCAAGATAAGGTCTAGCAAAACCATCAATTCATTGTATTATGAAAAAGTCATAGTAAGATGTTACACAAGGTTTAGAAAGATAGCTAAAGCTACTCCTAAGTTAAATAATGAGAAGCAAACAAAACAAAACAACTAATAATAATTTTTATTTTGAAGGACTGAAACAAAAGTAGAGAAAACATGTTAAATAATGAGAAGCAAACAAAACAAAACAACTAATAATAATTTTTTTTTGAAGGACTGAAACAAAAGTAGAGAAAACATGTTCAAAAATATTTAAGGTACAATCCGATAATCATATGCGTCTATCCAAGATCATGATACTCTAAATCCTCATCATACTAGTAAGCAAGGCTACGATAATCACAGAGTCCTTGATTTAGGCACATACCTCTAGAATCATGGTATTTAACATTTTTGCGATGCCGCTAGCTTGGTTGCGAAAACCTTAAATTCCCACACCCGAGAAATATATCCAAGTCAAACTATGTGTCCTCACCATGCTGGCTAATATGACTGTAGAAGACTAGATTCCATAACTTAGATGACCTAGCCCATATAATTTCATCTTGTCAAAATTTAATTAAATCAACAATGAATACCCAAAAATCAAATCAAATTTATCAACAAACATCAAAATTCAAAAATGAACAAAAATCCATCAAAATACAAACTCGGATGCAACATCTATCATCAAGATTCAAAATTCAACAATTATCCATCAAAATTAATAAATACAAACTCAAATTCAACCATAATCCATCAAAATCAATAAATACATACTCAAATTCAACCATAATCCATCAAAATCAAATTCAACAACAGAAAGTAAAGATAAATTAAATCAAGGAAAGAAGAGTTCTTAAATCGAAGTTAAAATAAGATTCTCGAGGGTCGTCCCAGGAATCTCTCAAGGGATCCTAATTGTGATTGAGTATCTTCAAAAATATATCCTATTCCTACTGCAGGTTGTAGTGGTACTCTAGTTCGAATACCACTACACTAACTCGACCTGCATGGGCCACCACTAAAAACGTGTCACGACCCGCACCTTAGAGTAAGGGCACGAGAACGTAACAACGCCCAGCCTACGCCGCAGTGTCGGCGGTAGAACGCTGTCCTAGGTCTCATGCATCTAACAGTATAAGGCTAAGCAGTTTATACTCCCCGAATGGGGGTGACATAGCAGAATGTAAACTCAATCACATCTAAGGTAGAGCATAATGGAAGATAGATAAAACATAAAATCCAAAAGAGGTATAACAGATAGAAGTCTAAGTGTCTAAGATACAAACTCAGAATACATCTCAAACTCAAATACAGTAATCCATAAATACAACTCAAGACGACAGAAAATAAACTATAAGAAAACCCTAGCTATCTATGCAACCTCTACTGTCTCCTCTAGGCTAGCAGGCAACATCCAGGCTATCTGTAAAATTTATCAACAGGTCCAGTCAGGACTGGAGCGAGCACAATACATCTCAACAAATCATGGCATGTTAGAAAAATATAATCATGCAGTAAATTAAGATACAGGATCTGAAAGAAATACAGTATGTAAACAGAGAGAGAACTGTAATAGAAATATCTACTATAAGTAGAGAACTAACAGTGGCTAGTAAGTCAGAGTACAATATAAACATGTGAATGACATAGGAGATTCTGGGAACTATACTATGGAGTAATTCTGGGAACTACACTACTTGGATATTATTCACATGTCTACTTCTACTCCTCCGTACCCCCAATCAATACCCAAGGATCCAACCAGGTTATGTTATGATTCCATGCAAAGGCCCACAAGGGGTGATACATGGATAGCCCATAAATGGGTGATTCTGGGAATGCCCACATTGGGGTGATTCTGGGAATGCCCATAAATGGGGTGATTCTGGGAAGACTCTGTGATCATGAGAGTACATGTCACAAGTGATCGAAGAATCATGAAGCATAGTGATACACCATGTAAGTGAAACGCACAGAACATGTAGTATACGATGCTCCCTGAGGGGGTAACATCTCAAGAATGGATCCATATAGTACTAATCCGTGTTACCAACGTGACAGCATCAAGTAAAGTACTCTAAAGCAGGAAAATAATTCTAACATGATATGAAATGATCAGAGAATGTACTCGCCTGATAACCTAAACAACTGATAAGTATAGGGGGTCCAACTGAAGCCACAGAGTCCTATTTAAAGAAACACAGGTTACAAGGTGTTCAAGTTGTAATAAATGAAACTCTACAAGCAATCTATATTATTCTAGGTTCTTGTAAGTCAAAACAACTCTAGGTCAACTCCGGTCAACAATTTAGTCAAACTAGGTCAAGTATTGACTTACAGTTGATTTTTGGTCAACTAGTCAACTCTGGTCAAACAGGGTCAAATTTAGTCTAATTATTGAAGATATAAAGTATACTTCGCTATTCGTACGTCGAAACTTATGACACACAAATCGAGATGAGATGATCAACGGTAAAGTTGATAATCTTATTATAATGATCCACGTGTCCATCTTGTCAATTTTAGCGATGTAAGATCACTGGAATTGACTGAGCTCAGTTTCGTTGTACTAATCCCAAAATACGAACATTATAAGAATTAATTATTAATTAATTATAAAAAGGTTAAACTCAGAGAAACTATCAAAAACCATTGTCGGACGATGAATTAAACATCGCCAACGTGTCCAACATGATCAAATTAGCTAGGATAGCCTACCCATCGGTACAATTTGGACAAGGACAAAAAGGTAATTTCAGGTCAAAACGGTGTCCGTGTCGAAGCCGTTTTGCACCAAAAAACGTACAAGAAAATAAGTCTATAAAATATAACAAATTATATGTCCACGAAACCAAAATGGCGATACGAACCCAACGGTATCTCCAGAATTAGATTCTGTTGACCCGATCTCAATTTGGCCCGTTGACCAGAACTTAAAATTCCGGTTTGCACGGAAATACGTGTCGGAGCCAATGTCCACCAAAACCTAGCAAATTATATATCAACGAGTCCAGAATGACGATACGAACTCAATGGTATATCCGAAATTGGTTTCCGATGAGCCGATCTCAAAATGACCCGTTGACCCGGATATTGGTATCCGACTTGCACCGAAATACGTATCGGGTCCAATGTCCACCAAAACCTAGCAAATTATATGTCAATGAGTCCAGAATGACGATATGAACTCAACGGTATATCCAGAATTGGATTCCGATGAGCCGATCTCAAAATGACCCGTTGACCCGGATATTGGTATCCGACTTGTACCGAAATGAGTGTCGGGTCCAATGTCCACCAAAACCTAGCAAATTATATGTCAACGAGTCCAGAATGACGATACGAACTCAAAGGTATATCCGGAATTGGATTCCGATGAGCCGACGTCAAAAAGTCCCGTTGACCTAGAATGTGGGACCCACTTTGCACCGAAAAACGTACTAGGGCCCACGTTCTCCAAATCTAACAAATTTTATATGAAAACATGCCAGAATGACGCCACAAGTCTAATGTTGGTGTCAGAAATAAAATCTGGAGTCCCGTGTTCAAAAATGGAATTTTACAAGTTGAAAATTACGAATTCGGACGACCAATTTGGCGTCGAATTCAACCTATCAAACATGCTCACAATGAAAAGAAACTGGAGGGGTAGTAAGAGGGTTATACCAGTTTTGCACAGGAACTGGTAGCACGCCAAAAGGAGCTCCGGTGGAGGAGATACAAGCTGACGAAGTTGGTCCCGCGAAACTGTCCAAATTTAATACAATTTAAATGGTCAACTTGGTGGCCGGTTTTGATGTATCAAACAATAAAATTAACGGATGAAAATTGACAGGAGTGAAGGTGGATATACCGAGATTATGACGGAGCAAAGAAATCGCCGATCCAACGGTCAGATTTTTGGAAAAACGTGCACGAAGTTGCTGCGACGGAGCGCGTATTCAGCCTAGTTCCCGAGCTCGTCACGACGGGACTTCGTGCAAAACGTACGAATCGCCTCGACGGCGCGTCCCGGAGGACGGTGGTCATCAGGGGACTGTTCGCCAGAGTTTTCCGGGAAGGGGGGGTGCCCACGGCGGTGCGACGGCCGGCGGCGGCGGCGGCCAGCGCCGTGCGCGGGCGCGGCCGTTTCTGGCCTGCTGTGCACTTCTGGCGTGCGCGACGGCACGCGGGGCGGCGACGCGCGGGGCAGAGCAGCGAAGGCGGCGTATGGTGTTGGCGGAGGAGGTGGTGGTGATGGCTTGGGTTGCATGGTGATGGAGGTGGTTGAGTTGTGAAGAAGTGGAGGAGAAGATGGAGGAGGAGAGGTGGTGCGGTGGTGGAGGCCAGGGGGTGGCTGGCTGTGCTCGGCCACGGCGGAGGAGGTGGTGGCCGACGGCTAGGGGGGTCCGGCCACATCGGGATATGGTGATGGTGTTGTTGCATTAGCTGTTGTTGTTGTTTTGTGTGGGAGTGAAATAAATGAG
Organism: Iris pallida; assembly: GCA_029216955.1. Taxonomy (NCBI): domain Eukaryota; kingdom Viridiplantae; phylum Streptophyta; class Magnoliopsida; order Asparagales; family Iridaceae; genus Iris; species Iris pallida. The sequence continues at coordinate 3,300,072 of JANAVB010008794.1, forward strand.
AGGAAAGAGAGAGAAAGAGAGAGAAGGAAATGCATTAATGTGTGTGTGATAAAGAGAGGAGAGAGAAAGGCCAATCCTCAAAATTAGGGCCGGCCAAATGAGAGGGGGTGTGGGGAAAAGTGAATGTAGGGAAATTGATGGTGAGGATTAAATGAGGGAAATCAATGGCTAGGAATTAATTAGCTAAAAATTGGGTCATTCCAAAGGATTAAAATCAATAGAAATTTCTATTAAATATAGAAAAAATAGGTAGAAGAGTACTTGATATTTTTTGGCAAAAAAATATGAGGGTATTATAATTGAGAGTAACATGGAGCTGGGCTGGACTCGGTGGAGCCGGATTGGGTCAAAATCGAACATTATGCAATAATCAAAGTAAAATTAGGTGTTGATGATCATGGGTAAATAAATTGCACATGGGGATTCCAATAAATGGGACACAAGTGTCGGACGGGTAGTAGGCTCAATGTGGGCCGTGTCCATAATTGGGGCTGATAGGTTTTGGTCGACAGGGTAACCACAAATCAAGTTGGAAAATGAATATGACACCATGGGGTGAAATAAAATCGGGTCACGTATCAGGAAAGTTGTACGAAGCAAATGGAGCACAAAATGGCATATCTGAGTGGGACATGAAGGTCATGGATGACGAGCGTCTCGAGTAGATCATCAATGAGAAGTTGGTTTCAAGAAACTGACTAGTCTTGCGCTCCCAAATTAAAAGTCACGGTAACGTGCTAATAATGATCAAGAAAAAGAGTGGAAAAATCAATTAATAATCAAATGGTCTAAATCGACCCGAAGTTCTGCGAAGCAAAAAGAGCACAAGGGAACAAGTTTGAGTGGGACACCATATACCGTCATGAAGGTAATCCTGTCCACTCCAAAACTCGTGAAGAAAATTTCCAGAGTTGAACATCCCTGACACTCCAAATATCAAAGGCACGGAAAAGCATACTTAGGAAAAATAACAGAATAAATTATTTATCGAAACCAATCAATCAGAAAAAAAAATCAACCCGAAATTCAGGGTGCTCACAATTTTGTTGAAAGATATAAAGTTTAGGATTTGTCCAGGTGACACGGTCACCTAACCATATATTGTGTATGATATGTCTTGGCACTTATGTTAGATGTTGATTGGCTATCTTCAGATGGGTTTGGCATCTCGTCCATCCCAACAATTGGTAACAGAGCTATCACGTTCACAGGAGGAAAGGTACATCTATGTCTACGGAGTAGATGATCACATATATAATTACCCTCACAGGGGGAACTCGACGATTTAGAAGCCAATGATGGAGGATCTACTCTGGTGCAAGGATTTGCATTATCCGATGGAGAGTGACAGCACCAAGCCATTGGATAAGTCTGCTGATGACATGAAAGCGATTGGATCGGAAGGTCGTCAGATTCATCTGCCAATGGCTAGATGATTCAGTATTTCACCACGTGTCCATGGAGAGTTATGCAAAAGTATTGTGGAAGAAGTTGTATTCGCTATACGAACAGAAGACAACTACCAAGAAAGCGTTCCTTATTCGCTAACCCGTCAACTCGAAGTACATAGAGGGTGCCTCGGTGGCACAATATTTGAACGACGTTCTGGATTTTATCAATCAACTGTCTACAATGAATATAGCGATTTACGGTGAACTTCTTGCCCCATTTTGAGTTCTCTTCTGGATAGCAGAAAGACGTTGGTGGTGTCGATGAGTGTCTCCATGCCTGATAGAGTTGTCATAATGGAGGCAGTAACAAGTAGCTTGTTGAATAAGGAGATCCGGCGTAAAAAAATTGAATCGTCGTAGGAGTCCGCTTTGGTTGCTTCCTACGAAAAAGGAGGACTCAAGTCACAGACGATGACGAGGGAAGAAAAGTTCTCAGGATCTTGTGACTGGTTACCACAACAAGGGCTGTTATTACTGTGGCAAGAAGGGTCATTTCAAACGGGATACATAGAGCTCAAAGATGAGAAGGCAATGATGATCAGAAAGAGTTTACGGTTGTGGGAGATATCATCGTCACAACAACCGACATAGAGGAACCTTATGTCATGTGTCATAACGACCATTGGGTTATGGATATGTGGACATCTTATCATGCCACTCCGCATAGAAAGATCTTCACGTTATATCGATGTAGTAGGTTTGGACGTGTAAAGATAGAAAAAAAGGATGTCATCAATTATCGGCATCAATAATGTGTGTTTGACAATATAGCTTGGGAAGAAGTTCGTTCTTAAGGTGGTGAGACATGTACCGAATTTGTGCAACTTAGTTTCGGTAGGGAGGCTGGTTGATGATGGCTATCGTAGTATATTTGGAGACAAAGATTGGATGCTTATGAAGGGTTTTCAATAGCTGGCTCGAGGAGATATATGTTGTCGTATTTACAGTCTCAACCCATTTAGTTGTATAAGGAGACCGTAGACATCAAATGGAGGCATGATGAATGTTCGACAAGAGTTTGTTGATCATCTATAACTTCTTGTGGAGAGTCTTCAAGATGATTTGAGTGATAATAAGGATTTGGTTCGTCGAGACAAAGCGACGAATGGGGATGAGTCAAATATTGAGGTCATTTTGTCGGTCCCATGATAGTTGGTCAATTTTTAGGTGGGTGTTGTTTCACGAATTCCATTTTGATGACAGATGTTTTGCTAAAGCTTTAGAACGATATTGGTTTCAGAAGTTAGAACACACGAAGGAGATCAATGTATGCAGCAAACTCAATTCGAGATAGGCGCATCTCTATTCACACAGTTCTAGCTAGAGGAGCTATAGGTTATCGACTGTGTGCATAGTGTATGATGTTCTGCTCGAGGATGCATGTGTACGAGGGAGCTTCAGTAACGAACACGAAGGTAGAAAAGTTTAGGAGCTTGAGTCTCCAGGAAATCACACCATCTGCTTGGGTGGGCCAGCCAAGGGTAAACCAGCTCGATGGAACAAGACTATGTTTCGATGAGGATGAAAGTCGGGGATAGATAATTAAGAATTACATCAAGGCTGATCGTCAGGGACTTCTGTAACGCCTGTAACTCCTCTTCCTGAAAATTTTTAAATTTTTTTAATTATTTATTTGATTTAGATGGTGATTTTTAGAATTTTATAAATAATTATTTAGGTAATTATTACGGTAGATAACTTTAGCCATGGTTGAGTTTTGAAGTACCAGGTGACTAGAAATCGTGGCACGGATAGTGCAGCGGTGTGCCTTGGCTAGTATTTTAGCCATGGTGGAGAAGGCAGAGCCATAATGATGTCCTAACTAGAAAAACCAGGCTAAGTTGTGACATGACCCCTTTAAATATTTTTAATTATTTATTATTAGATTATTGACTTTTAGGAGACCCGACTGTACTATTCTGGCCCGGACTTGACCCAAGCTAGTTCAAACTCATGTATACATATCTTACGCCCAAAAACGACCATGTAGATGTATATGGTATATATAAAATATTTATATTGGTATTTTACATTATGGCCAATAAATAGTTTATAATAGTTATATATGATATATATATTTTATTATCATTAAATGGATAATATATTTTATAAATAATGTCCTTGTATATTCTTTTGGAATCAGTAGGTTAAATACGACCTTGCAAGTATTTGATTATATGTACATACATTTATTTAATTTAATTACAAATGTATACACTTATAATAGTTTTATTTATATATTGATTACGATGTTTAGTATTTATATTACATAAGGCTTACTATATAATTCTTGTAAGTTATAAATGTATTTATTTTAGTAAACATGTATTGCAAATGTTATTTAAATATATATAGCAGTATGTATACATATATGTGTGTGTGTGTCTATATATATATATATATATATATTTTTTATATATATATATATATATATATATATATATATATATATATACATATATAAAAAAAAAATATATATATATATATACATATATGTGTGTGTGTGTCTATATATATATATATATATATATATATATATATATATATATATAATATATATACATATATATACATTAGTTGCTAAAATAGAAATAAGAAATAAAACCAAACCCGACCCCTTTAAATCCCAGCCTAGCCAAGGCCCACGGCCCAACCATCCCCCAAACCGCACACAAAGCAATCCCATATTTTTTTTCTTTAACCTAGCAGCCTTCCTCCATCAGTTCTTCCCTTCCCATATTTCTAAACCTAACCTAGTCGGAATAACTCATAAAACCCCCAGAGCATCCTTCTATCTGTTTCATCCCCTTGCCATCAAACATTGTCGGTGACAACTCGAGATGGAGGTTCGCCGAGCTTCAGGCTAGCCCAGTCGAACCTTCCCCTCTCGATGGCTCCGTCAACAACTGAATCTCGACGACTTCCCGATGTGTCCACCGTTGAGTTCGATTTCTTTCGGCACCAAAGCATAGGGTCGGAGCAGTACAATGGTAGGCTTGGCAATGACGAGCTTTCTTCTCCGTCTCGAAGGACTGACGAGCACCGGAAACCCTACTCCTATGGCTGCGTCACCTTTGATATTTCCGTGACGTGTGCCCATCATGCATTGCCTTCTCCGCTTTTCTTTTGGTCGATACTATTGTTGTCCAGTTTCGACAAGCATAAGATCTATCCCCTCCCAAGCGGCATCCTCTTCTAGGTATATTTTCTTCCTTGCTACTCCTTAATCCCTTCTTTATTATTAATGTTCAATATAAGAATCTGTAATAGAAATTAATAGTTTAGTATATGGATATTACGGTGTATGAATAGGAAGATGGTTCTATCGGTTGAGTATGGGTAGGGAGTATGGAGATGTGTTACACTGATAGGTTGGCATAGCAGTAGTGTGGTTCGATTAGAGGAGTGGAATTGGTGCTTGGTGAGGCACTGTGGTGTGTGCTTAGGGTTGCACTTTGTGTGGCTAGTGAGTGAGGAAGTTTTAATGTGTTGTATACTGTTTATGCACTCGTATAACAACAATGGGTAAATTATTAACAATAAGGAGGAGGAAGTATAGGTTCATGTCATATAATTGTTAGTGCCACATTCTAACAAAGGAGGGCCTTTAGCCCACTAGTTGGGAAGGTGAGTGAGATATGGGTGGTCTTGGGTTCGAGCCCCATGTTTAGGGAGGGGAAATTTTTGCGAATTTCTTTTCTGTTTGTGTATTTAAGGGGAGGACAGTGAGGTCAAAAGTAACAAAAGCCCTATCCTTGAGCAATTTCTGTTGGGGGGCATGGATTGTGTGGAACTGATCTCGGGTTCAATCTTGGTTTGGGGATTTATGAAGTCTTTTTTGTGATATGTTTTGAGGCTAGTTGGTTATATATAGATTCAATTTACTATATTGTGTTGTGACCAACTTAATATATTTTCCTTGTTTACAAATAAATATTATTCCCATCCTTTATGGATTAGGCCTATGTCCATAGTATTATTTTTATGATAATCTAAATACATGATTAGTTGATAGAAAGGATTGCTAGCTTAGATAATTAATTTAAATCCTAAATATTCCTCTAGGGTACTTGGGCACTCCGGACTTGGACTCGGTACCACCATCTTAGTTTCAGTGCTCGGAATCAGGCAAGTATACCTTGTCGAACATATACAATATTTATATTGTTTTCTCTTTCTTTATTGTATTCCTTTTCATATTGTCACATGATTCCATCTTGTGATTGATTTGCCCTTTATTGGTTTACTTATTCTAGATTTACGTGCATATATAGGATATTCGACATTGCTTGATTATTGGTCTTTTCGTGTTACCTCGTCTCGTGATTGAGTTGTGAGTTTCTATATCTTGTCCTTGACTTGACCATTCTTGACTGAGAGTATCTTGCATTGTACTACAGTTGAGATATACTATAGATTGGGAGTATCTTACATTGTACTATGACCTATAGCCGATTCTGTTGACACAAAATCACAGTCAACCAAATATTGATAGAATTGACTACATGATACTTGTGTTAATTCAATACGACACATGAAGACTACATCCAGTATAAGTCAGACGACAGCTCGGATTTGTAATGCAAATTATTTTGAGTCTGTATTTTTACAATTTTATTGAGTCTAGACTTATGTAAACTGAGCTGTACTGAGCATCTGAGACTTAGCCTATACCCATACCCAAAATCCTATAGCTCCAACATATCCAAATAAGACAATTGGATCCATGACCCATTTTGTGCTCTGGAGACAGAGTTCAGGCCGAACTCTGTCTCCACACAAAGTTCGGGCCGAACTCTGCCCCCTAAAAATCAGTACCCTAATTTTTAGGGTTGGCTGGTTGTAAGTTGTCCAACGGCCAAATTTTTGAAAATTCCAACCAGAATTTTGGCCGAATTCTGCCTACCTAGTATCCTATAAATAGGCCATGAATTCTCTCATTTTCTTTCATCCAATCTTCTCTTCTCTCCTCTCTAAAGCTCCATACAAGCCATACCCTTCTTCATCTACTAGCCACAAGCTACCTAAGCCTCAAGTGCTCAGTACTTTTCAGTCAGGAGTTTGTACAAGAGTTCAAGAAGTCGCTTGGAAAATTCCAAGCATCGCCACTGCAATCTTTGTAAGAAGTTGACGTGCTCTTCTGAAGAAAAGGCACGGGGTGTAACTACTATTTCACAAATAGTGGATTTAATCCTGAGCTAGAGTTCTCAGGCCTGGACTAGTCCTCCATGAGGGAAACCATGTTAAAAATTGGCTGTGTTTGCGTATGCTTTTTTGCTCCTTATTTATTTCCGTATTTACTCTGATTACTCTCAGCTTGTGAAAGAGTTTAATTTTTTAATTGGTTATTATCATTATAAACTCTATTCACCCCCTCTAGAGTTGCCATCTGTTCTTCAATTGGTATCAGAGCCAGGTTCTCTCAACAAGGACTAACATCCTAGAGCTGATCCATGGCAACCACACAATCCTTGATTTCCAATCACGGTGAAGGGCAGTCCACTCATAGGCCTCCCCTATTTGATGGAACTAACTACACCTATTGGAAAACAAGGATGAGCTTTTATCTCAAGTCGCTAGACTTCGACCTGTGGACCATCGTCACCGATGGTTACATAAAGCCCGCCAGGATAGTTGTCAATAGTGATCTCATTGAGAAACCACATGAAAATTATTCTGACGAGGAGAAGAAACATGCAAGTCTTGACGCAAGAGCTATTAATGCTTTATTCTGTGCTATAGACAGGAATGAGTTCAACAGGGTCTCAACATGCACCACCTCTCACGAAGTATGGAGACTTCTAGAAGTGACACATGAAGGAACCACCCAAGTCAAGGAATCGAAGATAAGCCGTCTCACTCAAGAATATGAGGCTTTCAAGATGAATCCAAATGAGACGATCACACAAATGTTCAAAAGATTCCTCGACATCATCAATCCCCTATATTCGCTCGGCAAACAATATACGAATCACGAGAAGATCCGCAAGCTACTTAGGGGGCTACCAAAGATTTGGAACCCTAAGGTGACAACCATCATAGAAGGAAATAATCTCACAACTACGTCCATGGAGACCTTGATGGGAAAGCTGATGACTCATGAGCTTGACCTCAAGGACTTCGAAGAGCCTGCTCCTAAGGCTAAGAAGATCGCCCTCAAAGCTCACCGACGAAGGACTGACTCCGAAGAGACGGATGACGACAACTCGGAAGGTGATGATCAAGCTCTCTTTGTCCGCAACTTTAAGAAATTTCTTCGATTCAACCGAAGAAAGAAGGAACCACAAGAAGATGACGAAGAAGAGCCAACTTGCTACGGTTGCAAGAAGATGGGACACGTCCGAAAAGACTGTCCATTCTTAAAGAAAAACAACCGCTATGAGAAACCATACAAGAAGGCTTCCTCAAAGAAATATGCCAACACAAGTATTTGGCATAAAAGCGAAGCTAGTGACTCCGAGGAAGAAAAGGACTCTCCTCAAGACGCTGCAAACGTGTGCCTAATGGCAACGTCCGACAAGGTATCAAACGAAACTCTTGATGATTTCACTTTTGATTAACTTGGCGATGCTTTCACCGATTTACTTGATGATCACAAAAAGGTCATTGGTAAATATAAACATGCCAAGGAAAAGATAAAAAGTTATGAAGTCAAAACTCAAAGACTTTTTTTATTGCTTGATAACATTAGAGACACTTCACCCACGGAAGTCACATATGAGGTATCTAAGCTTAAAATAAGCCTACATGATGCCGAAGCATGCATTGAACAACAAACACAAGAAATCATAGCACTCAACACGGAGCTTGCTGAAGAAAAGAGTAGACACAAGATTTCTATTACTAAGATATGTGGTTTGAATGCTAAGGTTACTGAACTGCAGGCTGTCTCTAAGAAATTAGAGACTAAATTAGGAAAACAGGTTGCTCAACCTCAAACCCAATCATATGAGACACACACAAAGCATGACACTACTCATACTAGTCAACCACGTCATCCACCTGCAGCACGTAATCATGCTTACATATACACACACTTTCATAAAGCACACAAACCACATAGAAATAATTCTCATATGTCACAGAATCATCATGCTACACATAGATACAATCATCACTATGTTGCACAAAATCACCATCACTCTACATATAGACATCATCACCATGCTATTCCATATAGACAATATCACCATACTGCTCCACATCACTCTACATATAGACATCATCACCATGCTAACTCTAAATATCATCATGCTACTCCACATCACTCTACTCATAGACATCATCTGTATGCTCCTAACATAAATAGGAATGCTATATGTACTTATTGTGGATTACATGGACACATTTTACCATAATGTAGAATTAGAAGATTAGTAGATAGAAAGATATATGCATGGTTTCCGAAAACTAACTTTTCAGGATCCTCAAGAACTTGGGTACCAAAGGTCACATCTACTCTTGATGTAGGTGGACCTTCCCTCCTCAACTAAGAGTAAGTGGATTCTCGATAGTGGACGCTCGCAGCATATGACGGGAGACGCAAATCTTTTCTCATCACTATCGATGAAGAGAGAAGGATATGTATCCTTCGGCAACAACCTAAAAGGTCATATTATAGGTAATGGTATTATTGGTCATCCTCCCTCTCCCGTAATAAAGGATGTCTGCCTAGTGACCGAGTTAAAGCATAACCTGCTCAGCATTAGTCATCTTGCTGACCATGGATATGACATTAACTTTGGACAAAACAAATACTTTATTTATGATAGGTCAACGAGAGATATTGCTTTTGAAGGGGTAAGAGAGGATAATATTTATATTTTCTATCTGTCTAGAGACACTAACAATGCAGGTAGATGCCTATATGCTCATAAGGATGAAAGATTACTATGGCACCAGCGTCTTGGTCATGCCAACATGGATACTATATCCAGGCTATCGACTAAGAAGCTAGTTAGTGGCTTGCCCGACATCACATTCAAAAAGGACACGGCATGTGCCGAATGTGAATTGAATAAGGCAACTAAGTCCTTATTTCATTCCATAAACTCTGTAAGTACTACTAGACCTTTGCAACTTCTTCATATGGATTTATTTGGCCCTAGTAGAGTAGCCAATCTTGGTGAAAAACTCTATGCTTTTGTTATTATTGATGACTTTTCTATATTTACATTGGTTTTCTTTCTTACAAATAAAAGCGATGCTATTTCAGTTTTCAAGATTTTTGTTAAGAAAGTTCAAAACGAAAAAGGCTACATGATTACTCGAATCCGAAGTGATCATGGAGGCGAATTCGAAAATACTGATTTTGAAAAGTTTTGTGATTTTAATGGTTTTGATCATGAGTTTTCTTGTCCAAGAACTCCTCAACAAAATGGTGTTGTGGGACGGAAGAATAGGACTCTTGGCGATATGGCTAGAGTCATGTTGAATAAGTTTTTACTTCCGAAATACTTTTGGGCTAAAGCTGTCAGTACAGCATGCCATATTTTAAATATGGTGCTTATTCGTCCTATTACGAAGAAAATACCCTATGAGCTTTGGTTTGGAAGAACCCCAAATGTTTCTTATTTTAGAGTTTTTGGTTGTAGATGTTTTATCCTTAACACCAAAGACAACTTAGGCAAATTTGATGCCAAAGCTGACGATGGTATTTTCCTTGGCTATGCTGCCAAGAGCAAGGGATATAGAGTGTTTAACAAACGCTCATTAATTGTGGAAGAGTCTATCAATGTGACTTCTGATAAAGATAACAGTGCAGCAGCTACTCTTGATGATGATGTTGAGCCATCAACTTCTACTCCAATGAATACCACCACCGAAACCAATTCTCTGGAGGGCTTGCCAAAGAAACTCTCTTTCAAGCCGTCACATCCAAAAAATTTGATAATAGGTGAGGTTTACGTAGAGTAACTACTAGATCATCATTAAGAGACTCCATTGCTAGCACTGCCTTCATTTCACAAATTGAGCCGAAAAACATTTTAGAAGCTTTAAATGATGAATTTTGGATTTCTGCTATGCAAGAAGAACTCAACCAATTCGAGAGGAGCCAAGTATGGGAACTCGTTCCTAAACCGGCAAATCACTCGATTATTGGTACTAGATGGGTTTTTAGAAACAAAGTAAATAAAGATGGTTCAGTTACACGCAACAAAGCTCGTCTAGTAGCCCAAGGATTCAACCAAGAGGAAGTTATCGACTACGATGAGACGTATGCTCCTGTTGCGAGATTGGAATCCATTCGGATGCTTTGTGCATTTACAAATTTTCAAAATTTTAAATTATTTCAAATGGATGTTAAAAGTGCTTTTTTGAATGGATTAATTAAGGAGGAAGTTTATGTAAAACAATCCCCTGGTTTTAAAAATCATAAATTTCCTAACCATGTTTTTAAGCTAAAGAAAGCGCTATATGGCCTCAAACAAGCCCCTAGAGCTTGGTATGAACGGCTAAGCAATTTCTTGCTTGAGAAAGGTTTTTCAAAAGGGAAAATTGACACCACACTTCTTATAAAATCTTTCAAAAACACTATTCTCTTAGTACAAATATACGTAGATGATATTATATTTGGTTCTACTGATGAAACCCTCTGTCAAGATTTTGCCAAGTGTATGCAGACCGAGTTTGAGATAAGCATGATGGGGGAGCTCAACTACTTTCTTGGACCGCAAGTCAAACAAATGTCAAATAGAACTTTCATCTGTCGGTCAAAGTATGCAAAGGACATGCTGAAGAAATTCGACCTTGACAACGTCAAACCAATCAGCACTCCAATGGCTACTACAACTAAACTAGAACCAGATGAAAACGGCAAACCATTAGATCAACGTAAGTATCGAGGTATGATAGGCAGTCTAATCTATTTAACTGCTAGTCGCCCTGATATTATGTTTAGCGTTTGCCTATTTGCTAGATATCAAGCAAATCCTAAGAAATCACACATGACTGCTGTTAAGCGTATCTTTCGATACCTTAAGGGTACGGTTACAGTGGGCCTATGGTATCCCAAGTCAACATTATTTGACCTCATCGGTTACTCTGATGCTGATTTCGTCGGATGCAAGGTCGACCGTAAAAGTACGAGCGGTACGTGTCATTTATTAGGAAAGGCTTTAGTCTCTTGGTTTAGCAAGAAGCAGAATTCTGTCGCACTATCCACAACAGAAGCTGAATACATCGCAGCTGGGCGTTGTTGTGCACAAATTCTGTGGATGAAGCAAACCCTTGAAGACTACAACTTATCTTTTATGCACATTCCAATCTTTTATGACAACACTAGTGTTATAAATCTTACTAAGAACCCCATATGTCACTCACGCACGAAACACATAGAAATACGTCACCACTTTTTGCGTGATCATCAGCAAAATGACACTATTAATTTAGAATTTATTGACACTGATCATCAGCTAGCAGATTTCTTTACAAAACTATTATCCGAAGAGTGCATCAATTTTCTCTGTCGTGAACTTAAAATTTTGGACGATGCTGTTATTAATTAAAATAAACCTGCATAAATATCGAGTATGACTTGATTCTTTTATGATGAAATTGCTATGGGTACAAGCCGAAAGGGTCCTTCTGACAACAAGGCGTAAAAGCCTAAGCGACACAGTGCACTAGTCCTCAGGACTACGGCTAGCTGGGATCCGGCCCCTGCAGCTAACCCATGGCAACTTCAAAATATTGAATTATGGCATAATTCCTTGTTTATTACATGGTTCATTTTTATTTATCACATGCTGAAATACAGATTTTCCAACTTCACTTTGCTTCGAAATTAACTTTCTGGAATTTTTCAACTTAGGTTTTTCTCAATCTTGTATATGTACTTTTCCTTTGGTCTCTCTCACTTAATCTTTTTTCAACTTAATCTTTTTTCAGCCTAATTTCTGTTCTGTTTCCAGGATCCGGAATTCGGGCCGAACTCTGCCTTATACAGAGTTCGGGCCGAATTTGGCCTGACTGTTCCAGAACCGGGAGCAGCCTCAGCCGCTGATCATAAGTTGATCCAATGGCCCATATTTGTTCCGACTATTGGAACCCTTTCACATATATTCGGGCTCTCCTCTTCCTTCTCCTCCATTGCCACCTTTTCCACTTCTCCAAACATATTTTTCTCAAACCCTAACCCTAGTTCTTCCTCCCTAGAGCTTATCTATTCTCCAAACTCAAGGAGAAGGCTTCCCTCACCATTCTCCTTCATTGTTCTTCATCACATTGAGGTATATCTCAACACTTCTCTCCATCTCAATTTTCTCTATTGTCTTTATTATTTCATGGCTCCACGATTGTTCAATCGAGGGAAGAGACTTCGAACCGAGGGAGCGTCCTCTTCGAATGCTCCTCCTCGTGTTGAACCGCCCGTTGAACAACAACCACCTATCCACCCGTTGTTCAACCTGCCTCGTCCACTTGACCCAAACACATTTGACGACCGAATATTTGTATCACTTGACGCGTCAAATGAATGATTTAGTAACTTTCGAACACGTCCGGTGTTTGCGGGTCATCCTATCAATTTTACTATTTTCTCTCAATATGATTCACTTTTTCATGATCTTTGCCTTGACGAACTTGTCACAACCAACTCGGTCATATATCGTAATGCTATTCAAATGTTCTACTGCAACCTAACTCATGATGATACACATATTTACTCACGGGTTCACTACCAAAATTTATCGTTTTAGCGACGGCCACATCCGTCGCCAAGACGACGGTAAATACAATTAGCGACCGAGTACCGATGGATATTGGCCAAAAATATCCGTCGGCAATCAGCTCGTCGCTAATAACCTTCCGTCGCTAAGTTGTCGTCACATGACGGACTAGCGACGGATATTCGACGTTACAATACGAAGCCTTAGCGACGGATGTCCGACGGACTTTCGTCCACTTCAGCTTTTAAGTACTGAACTGTGTAGGCTATAGTGACGTACATTTCCGTCGGTAACCCGTCGTAACAGCGTATCATATTGTATCATTCCGTCGCTAATGCATCGCAAGGCGTCGGTAATTAACGACCGCTTTCCGACAGATTACTGACGGACTATCCGTCGAGCAGGTTCTGGAAAAACTTGGCATTTCCAGCACCATGGCGACAGAATCGTAGTCGCTAACCCGTCGCTACTGCGACGCGACAGCGACGGATTTCTGACTGATTATCCGTCGCCATGGTTCTGAAATTGTCATGCATTTCCAGAACCATGTCGACGGATTAGCCGTTGCTACGCCGTCACTATTTAGAGCGACTGATTAGCGGCTGTCTACCAGTCGCCCTGGCGACGGCCGTTCCGTCGCTAGTCGGTCGAAGCTTATACCACCAGAACGTTACCGACGGATAATCTGTCGATAACCCGTCGCTGCCTGGAAACATTTTAAAAACTCCAGATAGCGACGGATTACCCGTCGACAACCCGTCGAAAACTGGGATTATCCGTCGCTACACGGTCACTAGTCCGTCGCTAACTGGGTTTTTTGGAAAAAAAATTGCAGCACTTTCCCTGTTCACAAATATATGCATAAAACAAACCAATATATAATGCACACCAATTATCCAACAATCACACAGACCAAATATATAATGCAGTCACATTATCCAAGAATCACATAGACCAAGTAATGCACATACGAATTTAATGCACACCAATTATCCAAGAATCATATAGACCAAACCAAATTAATATAAAATAGACATCAATTATCCGGAAGAGTAACCTAGCACAAATATTCCAAATTTTTCACAAATATTCCAAAACACATAGGAAAGAGTTGGCCAGTTACAGTAACCTAATATCCAATCCTGGCGACCGATCATAACACAAATATTCCAAAATTTTCACAAATATTCCAAAACACATAGGAAAATCGACTTTCGCCTCAACAATGACCACAAGTCAGACGATGAATTCTCACAGCCAGGGATGATAGTTGCGTTGAGGCATGTACCATTCTATCAGCCACTTTGCATACGAAGGCTCAATCTGGTTGAGGTCTTCTGTAGGGACAGGAGGGTCGGTCCCGATGCTACTACTCTCTGACGGTGGCTCCTCCTTAGCTTCAAGCTTGGGAGCAATCTCTTCCCTGATGGTCATCGGTTCTTCCTTGACCTCGACCTTTGGTAACACCTTCTCCTTAACAGTCACCGGCTCTTGTTTGACGACGGAGACTTCCTCCGTGTCGACCTCCAAGGGTTTCTTGCCTCGACCCCTTCCTCGACTAGCAGCACCACCTCGACGAGTCCTAGGAGCCATCTTTCTGACAAAAGAAATTTTCATATAGGGTAAAGAAATTTACTCAAGTTATAAAAGTTGTGACGTTAGTTTTTTGCGTTCATCATCATTAGAGGGAGCAGCACTGGAAAAGTTGTGACGTTGGTAGCATGAGTAAAAATCTGTATCACAAGACTAACAGAATTACTATGTAATCATGTACTCACCAATAACCGGATGTAACTGGAGTCGTTGGGCCTATCGTGCAGTAATTTGTGGATCCGCTGGTATAGGCCAGATGTACTTAGTATCTCGTGTATCAAGCCTGTATCGGTCTATCGGATTGGTATAGGACGTATCATATTGGTATTGGCCTTAACAAATTGGTATCGTCCTATATCCGATATGTACATGTATCGGCCGTATAGCTAGGATTCATATTGGCCTTATCGATTTGGTATCGATCATATCCGATATGTATCGGCCGTGTTGGATTATTATATACCATTTCGGATTAGTTTCATGGAAGGTTTAGTAACAACTGTACTTGGATTTCTCTCTTCTCGAGCTAGAATACCATTGCAAAAGAATCACCAGATCGTGATTGGCCAGTTACAGTAACATACATACTTTCTTTTCCATCAGGAAAAGCGAGATTGAAAAAGAAGTATGTATGTTCTATAACTGGCCATTTACGCTCTCGTGACTCTCTTGCAATGGTAATCTAGCTCTAGAAGAGAGAAATCCAAGTACAGTTGTTACTAAACCTTCTACGAAACTAATCCGAAATGGTATATAATAATCCAACACGGCCGATACCTATCGGATATGACAGATACCAAATCGATAAGGCCAATATGAATCCTAGCTATACGGTCGATACATATCGGATAGGACGATACCAATTCGCTAAGACCAATACCAACCGATATGGCCCATACCAAAACGATAGATCGATACTAATCCGATACGGTCAATACTTATAAGTACCTACGGTCCAGGAGGTTGATCCGCTATAGTACACCCATGTACGATCAACGAAGTAACGATCCATTTCAATTAGGATGTGAAAATCTGTATCGTAAGACAAACTAAACATAATCAGTTCTATTTCACATGCTTAATTGCCAAGTATGGGAACGAATGGCTCAGAACACAACCCAAAATTCATTCTAGCATACATTAGTGTGAATCATCTACGTTCTGTACATATAGTGTAGTATATGTTCTTATCGTATCTAGTATCTGAAAGATGTAACAGAATCAAGATGAACTCACATAGATTACAGGTGCCCCACATTTGAGTGCTATACCAAGACTCACCGTGATGAGGTTAGTGATTTATTTAACCTAATATAGTAATCTTGTAATTTAAAGTTGGAAGAACGTGCAAGTAGCCTTATAGTTTCTGCCTCGCCAGTCGAATGGCTTAATTGCCAAGTATCGGAACGAATGGCTCAGAACACAACCCGAGATTCATTCTAGCATACATTAGTGAGTTCATCTTGATTCTGTTACGTCCTTCAGATACTAGATACGATAAGAACATATACTACACCATATGTACAGAACATAGATGATTCACACTAATGTATGCTAGAATGAATCTTGGCTTGTGTTCTGAGTCATCCGTTCTGATCAGGCATCTTCCTTCTCCTCTCCTCCACCATGGCTCTGAACAAATCTGCTCCTCCCTCTACTTCCCTTCTTCTTATTTGACTCTCTCAGCAACATACGACATCCAGCTCAAGTGTAGAGTCGGGGGAGAAGAAGTGGGCAGAAAGAGGAGGGGGAAGCAGCACAGCCGGCGGCATGACCCGGAGGAAGTACAGAGATTTTCTTCAACAGCCGTAGGAGAACTATAAGGATATATCTTTTTAGCGACATATCACTTTGTCAAAGACCCTTAATGTGACAATCATATTACCGCGGTGTCGGAAGACTAACATGTTAGTCTTCCGACATCGCGGTAACATGATATTCACATGAAAGGTCTTTGACAAGATGACATATCGCTAAAAAGATATATCCTTATAGTTCTCCTACGACTGTTGAAGAAAACCTCTGTACTTCCTCCGGGTCATGCCGCCGGCTGTGCTGCTTTCCCTCCTCTTCCTGTCCACTTCTTCTCCCCCGACTCTACACTTGAGGTGGATGTCGTATGTTGCTGAGAGAGTCAAATAAGAAGAAGGGAAGTAGAGGGAGGAGCAGATTTGTTCAGAGCCATGGTGGAGGACGAGGAGAAGGAAGATGCTTGATCAGAACGGACGGCTCAGAACAAAAGCCAAGATTCATTCTAGCATACAATAGTGTGAATCATCTATGTTCTGTACATATGGTGTAGTATATGTTCTTATCGTATCTAGTATCTGAAGGACGTAACAGAATCAAGATGAACTCACTAATGTAATACTAAGACATCATCTACTACTATATAAGATATAGTGATAGGTTGTCGTATCATCATTGTCGAGGGATGAGGGTCGGAGGACAGTCAACTTTATCTAAGGCTACTTGCATAGTTTCTGTCTCGTCAGTCGAATGGCTGCAGGGACTATGTCCTGATCACCATTAGTGTGAATCATCTATGTTCTGTACATATGGTGCAACACTTTTCCTGTTCACAAAAATATGCATAAACCAAACCAATATATAATACACACCAATTATCCAAGAATCACATAGACCAAATATGCACATACGAATGGCTGCAGGGACTATGTCCTGATCACCATGTCGTACCGTAGATTAATGCAAATGGAGCTGGAGCCAAAATACAGAAACCAAAATACAAAATACAGAAACCAAAATACAAAATATAGAATTCAAAATAGGACCCTCTGTGAGAACGGATGGCTCAGAACACAACCAACCGGAGAGGATACCCTGAGAGATCCATCTGAGTAGGACGTATACTCTGAGAGATCACCTTTACAAGAATGATATCAGTAGTGGGATTGAGTGCTGGAGGGGATACTATCAGAGTATACGTCCTACTCAGATGGGTCTCTCACCGTTACTATTTTTTTCTGACAGCATGGTGGATGTGCTCCGTCAACAGAATCTGACTCCAAGCCAAAACTTTGCCCCGGAGCTCAAGTGGACATCCTTCGTGTAGAGCTCGAGTGAGAGGTTCCTGACAGCATGGTGGTCTTCTTTGTCAAAGTATCCGTGCTCGTCCCACAACCAATATGGAATGAGCACGGATACTTTGACAAATGAGACCACCATGCTGTCAGGAACCTCTCACTCGAGCTCTACACGAAGGATGTCCACTTGAGCTCCGGGACAAAGTTTTGGCTCGGAGCAAGAATCTGTTGACGGAGCACATCTACTATGCTGTCAGAAAAAATTAGTAACGGTGGGAGACCCATCTGAGTAGGACGTATTCTCTGATAATATCTCCTCCAGCACTCAATCCCACTACTGATATCATTCTTGTAATTGTGATCTATCAGAGTATACGTCATACTGAGATGGATCTAGTATTCTCTCTTATTGGTTGTCATATCATCATTGCCGAGGGATGAGGGTCGGAGGACAGTACAAATAGTCTAATACAAAAACAACTCAATATGTAGTCCAATACAAATAGTCTAATACAAAAACAACCCAATACAAATAGTCCAATACAAATAAGTACTAATAGCTAATAAGAACCACGCTGCTCACGCAAACGCTCAGTGATACGTTTACGCAACCACCTCGAAAAAGCGAGATTTTTGGCGCGAGGAGAGCTGTCGTCCCTTGCAAGGACTGCATGAAGAGTCCTCTCGGTCTCACTAGCTACCGGTGCTGGATGAATAGAACTCCCGGTCTCACTAGCAACCGGTGCCACTTCCTCCTTAACTGTAGGAGGAGCCACCTCAGCATTCACTGTTTTCCTCAAACGACATGCCGCTCCTCGGGTCATGGGTGCCATCTGGTAAGATCGATAGTCACAAATAATATAATTGTAACAGAAGCAAGCTAACTAAAGGAACCATCATGTAATTTGAGTACATTTTTGAAAGCCGATAAAGTATAAAAAATTCGATTTTTTGCCAAGTGTGAGAACGGATGGCTCAGAAGACAACCCATGATTCATTCAAGCATACATTAGTGTGAATCATCTACGTTCTGTACATATGGTGTAGTATATGTTCTTATCGTATCTAGTATCTGAAGGACGTACGTAACAGAATCAAGATGAACTCACATAATGTAATACTAAGACATCATCTACTACTATATAAGATATAGTGATAGGTTGTCGTATCATCATTGCCGAGGGATGAGGGTCGAAAGACAGTCAACTTTATCTACGGCTACATAGTTTCTGACTCGCCAGTCGAATGGCTGCAGGTACTATGTCCTGATCACCATGTCGTACCGTAGAACAAATGGAGCTGGAACTGGAGCCAAAATACAGTACTACTTCACCATGTCGTACCATTTTACTCTCTCCTCCTCCTCCCCTCCGGCGCTCTCACTCTCTGGCGCTCTCACACTACTAATCCCTATGTGTTTTAAGTGTGAGAACGGATGGCTCAGAACACAACCCAAGATTCATTCTAGCATACATTAGTGTGAATCATCTATATTCTGTATACATATCATGTAGTATATGTTAACCTTATCGTATCTAGTATCTGAAGGACGTACGTAACAGAATCAAGATGAACTCACTAATGTAATACTAAGACATCATCTACTACTATATAAGATATAGTGATAGGTCGTCGTATCATCATTGCTGAGGGATGAGGGTCGGAGGACAGGCAACTTTATCTACGGCAACATAGTTTCTGCCTCGCTAGTCGAATGGCTGCAGGGAATATCCGTCACCATGTCGTACCGTAGATTAATGCAATTAATGGAGCTGGAAATATCCGTCGCTAACCGGTAACTAGTCCGTTGCTAACTGAGATTGTCACATACACATATGTATATCACAGCTAGATGTATAGATATATACATCTATACAGAAGCACACAACTGATAGAACTCGCACTGTCCTTGAGACAGTGAACATATACACCATGAATCCAAACCCCATATATATTCACATTTACTAATCCAAACACCACCAAACTAATGGAACACCCAATATGGATAACACATTATTTAGCCAATATATAAACTCAGATAAATTTGAGAAGCAAAGCACCCGTCGCCCCCGACCAAAGCCCGCCGACCCAAGCCCGCCGCCCAGTAGTTCGGTTGCATATATATATGAAGAGTGCTTATGGGTGTGCGTCGGTTGCAAATAGCCCCGACGCACCCGCCCCAAGCCAGCCGCCTAGCCCCCGACGCCGCCGCCCCAAGCCAGCCGCCCAGCCTCCAACCCAAGCCAGCCGCCCAGCCCCCGCCCCAAGCCAGCCGCCCAGCCCCCGACGCCGCCGCCCCAAGCCAGCCGCCCAGCCCCCAACCCAAGCCAGCCGCCCAGCCCCCGCCCCAAGCCAGCCGCCCAGCCCCCGACGCCGCCGCCCCAAGCCAGCCGCCCAGCCCCCGACGCCCTCGCCCCAAGCCAGCCGCCCAGCCCCCGATCCAAGCCAGCCGCCCAGCCCCCGACGCCCCAACCCCAAGCCTACCGTCCAGCCCGCCCCTCAAGCACACCCGCCTCCCAGACCCCGACGCCCCCGTCCCAAGCCCACCGCCCAGACCCCGACCCAAGCCAGCCGCCCAGCCCCCGACGCCCCAACCCCAAGCCAGCCTCCCAGACCCCGACGCCCCTGCCCAGCCCCCGACGCCCCAACCCCAAGCCCGCCTCCCAGACCCCGACGCCTCCGCCCCAAGCCTACCGCCCAGCCCCCGACCCAAGCCAGCCGCCAAGCCACGGACGGCCTAGCCCCAATCGCGCCGCCCAGACCCTATAACCGAGAGAGAGAGAGAGAGAGAGAGAGGGGGGGGGTTACCTTCGGAAGAGAGAGAGGAGAGGATGCCGACGCCGATAACCTTTCCGACGCCGATCACCGAAGCCGACACCGGCGAGAGAGAGAGAGAGGGAGAGAGAGAGAGAGAGAGAGAGGAGAGAGAGTGAATTTGGGGGGAATGCAAAAAGTTCTCCCTGCCGTTCCATTTAAAGTCTGGAACGTTTATTTAGCGACGGACGAGCGACGGGTAAAAGACCGTTGCCAATCGGTCGCCTTTTTGGATAAGTGTCGACTGCACATCCGTCGCTAAGGCGTCGAAAATATGTTCCGCCAATTTTTTACACAATTCCTGCCAATCTAATCGACTGTGTAGCGACGACTAAAACTCCGTCGCTAAACACCGACACTCTAGCGACGGATGTGCGACCTTTCCTCCCCCTAAAATTAAAATAAAAATGACAAAGGATTATAGCCGGTAAGCAGTCGCTGAGCGGCCACAAAATCGTCGCTAATACCGACTGAATAAGTCCGCCACTAATAATCCGTCGCTAAATGAGCGTATTTTGTAGTGGTTGCGGGCATTGACATCTCGTTTGATGATTTCGATTTGGCCGAACACCTTGAACTTCAAGAGCCAAACTCATGGGAAAAGCTTGTTGAAGCTCGATCGTTTCAATTTCACGATGGGTCTTTACTTGAAAGCTTCAAGGACGACTTGTGTACCCCTAACATACGTCCTCGCAAGCTTTTGGCCAAATATCTCAATCCCTATTTTTATGAACTTCATCGAATTATCTTTAACACTATTTTGCCCAAAGCGGAATCCATCGATGAAGTCACCTACTTTGAAATCTCGGCCTTATATCACCTCCACTTTCATATACCATTTAATCTTCCACGTACCATGATGGACTGGATGATTAATTCTAGGAAGAAACCAAGATCCTTGGTTTATGCTTTGTATCTTCCTATGGCCTTTCGTGCTTTTCGTATACCTCTTGATGAGTGCCAGTTCTTACCTGCCCCTGCCTTCCTTTCTAAGGCATGGAGACTTCAGGCAGTAGTTGGCTCACCTGTTGTGTCCGAGCACTCTGACGATGAGCCAGATGCCCTTCCTCTGGACAGGATCCTCCTCCTTCTCCTACCACTTTAGAGTCACTCCAGACTATGCTCCGCGATCGCTTCACCGTAGAGGATGATCGCTGGACTCAGCTTGATTACCGGACCACCCTGCAGATGAGTGCCATCAGCAGCTCACTGTACGATATTCGGTACTCCATGTCTCGCCATCCTTTCTTGCCTATCCCTATGGAGCGGGACCCTGGTCGTAAAGGGTATCGTATCGATAACCCTTGGGTTATTCGCTACTTGGATCCGGATATGGCCTTAGTGGACCCTCGTCGTTCCTTCACTGATCCATCCGACGACGCTGGGCCTTCACGAGCTCGATGATGGATATGGACTTCTACTTACTGCTGCTACTGAGGATCATATCTTATGTTTTTATGCACTTTGGATTTTAGTTGCTTTTATGCACTTTGATTGTATTAGACTTATTATTATTTGTGACTTTTGAGACATTCAGTAGTTTTATCAGTATCTATGCAGTTTCATCTATTACCTTTTAGTGTGCTTGCCAGTTCTTTTTTGTTTATGGTTTATTGCTAAATGCCAAAAGGGGGAGAAATTTTGGTATATTCTATATTTTTTTTTGTATCTGTATCTGTGCTTTGGGGAGAATATTTTTATCAGGCAAACAGGATTTAAAGCAATGTTTATGGGGGAGCTATTGCTAGCTCGACACTGATTACGGAGGAGCTATGCCATTTCTCTTAAATGTGTCCAGGTATGAATATTGAATATACAACTATCATTTTGTCAATTATCAATATGGGGGAGATTGTTGACACAAAATCATAGTCAACCAAATATTGATAGAATTGACTACATGATACTTGTGTTAATTCAATACGACACATGAAGACTACATCCAGTACAAGTCAGACGACAGCTCGGATTTGTAATGCAAGTTATTTTGAGTCTATATTTTTACAATTTTATTGAGTCTAGACTTATGTAAACTGAGCTGTACTGAGCATCTGAGACTTAGCCTATACCCATACCCAAAATCCTATAGCTCCACACATATCCAAATAAGCCAATTGGACCCATGACCCATTCTGTGCTCTGGAGACAGAGTTCGGCCAAACTCTGCCTTCACACAGAGTTCGGGCAGAACTCTGCCTCCTAAAAATCAGCACCCTAATTTTTAGGGTTGGCTGGTTGCAAGTTGTCCAACGGCCAAATTTTTGAAAATTCTAACCAGAATTCTGGCCGAATTCTGCCTACCTAGTATCCTATAAATAGGCCATGAATTCTCTCATTTTCATTCATCCAATCTTCTCTTCTCTTCTCTCTAAAGCTCCACACAAGCCATACCCTTCTTCATCTACTAGCCACAAGCTCCCTAAGCCTCAAGTGCTCAGTACTTTTCAGTCAGGAGTTTGTGCAAGAGTTCAAGAAGTCGCTTGGAAAATTCCAAGCATCGCAACTGCGATCTTTGTAAGAAGTTGATGTGCTCTTCTGAAGAAAAGGCACGGGGTGTAACTACTATTTCACAAATAGTGGATTTAATCCTGAGCTAGAGTTCTCAGGCCTGGACAAGTCCTCCACGAGGAAAACCAGGTTAAAAATCGGCTGTATTTGCGTATGCTTTCTTCCTCCTTATTTATTTCCGCATTTACTCTGATTACTTTCAGCTTGTGAAAGAGTTTAATTTTTTTAATTGGTTATTATCGTTATAAACTCTATTCACCCCCTCTAGAGTTGCCATCTGTTCTTCAGATTCCTTTATCTTGATATTGCTTGATTGACTTGACTTGAGACATACTATAGATTAGGAGTATCCTACATTGTACTACGAGCTATAGCATATATTGGTTGATTGATTGACTTGATTTGTGACACTATGAATTGGGAGTATCTTGTATTGTACTACGATTTATAGGATCTGCTTGACCTTGTATCCTTTAGGAGAGGAGATCTATACTAGAATTGGCTAATCTCGACTGAGAGTATCCTACTTTGTGCGTCAATTGAAACACTATAGATTGGGAGTATCTTGTATTGTACTACGAGCTATAGGAGTTCTGATTGATAGTTAGCCAAGTCTAGTATTACATTTCCACACAACTCGTCATCCTTAGATGTTCTTCTTGCAGCGTTCTTATCCTCTAGACATGTTATTTACTGTCATATTAGTAGGCATGTTTTATGTATCTTGCTAGTCCTCTGAGGACCTGATGACCTCTTCAGGTAGCTGATTGTACGGAGTTAGTTAGCTGAGCATGTGGTAGTTGACTTCAATCGCATGATTCAGGTATTTTGTTAGTGTTATTGATTTACTATCTTTCTCGTGCTTTTATGATATATCCTGCTTATCAGCTTTACTTTATAGACTCATATTATTCTTGGACTCTAATCGGACATATATGTTAGTGGGCTGCAGACCACGACCCATACTTGTTCATTCTTGTCTTATATATTCTTGTGGATTGAGATACACTATAGATTACCATATTAGCCATGATACCATGATCTTGACAGCTTATACGTACTCGAGTCGGGCTAGAGTCCGCTTGATACGTAGCTGGCTTGCTCACGAGCTCGCATCCAAAAAGCGGGTGCGGGGTGACAACGCCCCAGTCCTAAAATACTTAGGACTAGGTACGTGGACAAGCCAGCTGCATATATACGAAAAATACTCCAATTATGGAATCCTCGTATATATACATAAGCTGTAATAATATAATTTGTAGGCCAGAACATCATAAAACTACATCTCATCCACAGCACATACAAAACATACAAGAAGTCTAGTAGAATAAATAAGTGAGTCAAGAGATAGCCGGGTGGACAAACCCATACCAAACAACTATGAAAGTAATCTCAAATAGAATAGATGTCCACTACAAGTCTCAAAGAATAACATAAATCTATATATCAGCGGGAGATGCCTCGTCATCAATGTATGAAGGATCGAGTGCCGAGCCATACTCCTGCAGGAAATCGCCTATACCTGGAGAGATCACCAGGTCCTCAGAGGGACGTAACAAGGTACATGAAGAACATGCCATATAAACTGGATATAAAATCTACCACAAAGTAAAAGTAAAAGTAAAAGTAAGGTTTCCAAACCATAACACGGCTTAATATTCCATCATCAAAACAGTGGACTACCCCACAACCAAACAAGGCCAAGATGTAGCACACTATTCCGTGATGTGACATTGTCCCGTGGCATGACTAGAACATGACATTGACTAAGGTCTCCTAACCTTTCTAGTATACAATTTAGAAGACATCACAATGTATGGGCAGGTAAAGGCTGACCCCCCAGGATAAGTACCAATACTATCAGCCGGCATAACTCGAGGCTAACGGCCCACGAGATCCATCAGTCCAAGCTCGAGGCTAGTGACCCTCGCGATACGACTACCGTATTACGCAATTACTACGGCTTTTGGGATTTGGGTAGCCCATACATTTTAGTGTCTTCTCCCTCCCAAGGTCACTAACAGAAGGTAGTCCTCTAAGACTAAGTCCTTATGCATATTAAAAGACAAGAAGGAGAAATAAAAGAAAGCATAATAGAGTAAACTATAAACAACAAATCATGGATCCATCTGAAAATAAACAGGAAATAAATATGCAGTAACTAAATAAAAAAATACAACTAATTATAAGCAGTAAATAAGGCAAGGTATCTTACCTGGTGGTGCAGAAGTAGCAAATCCAACAATCAGAAGCGTCAACAAGAAACTCAAAATCTACGAACGACTTCGGATGCTGAAATAAACATCAAGAAAGTTTCCAGTATAGAAGATATATCTAGAAACGCCTATCCAAATGTACAATTCTTGAACAGGGGCAAAATCATAATTTTAGGTCAAAACGATGTTCACCGTTTGATCCGTTTTACACCGAAACACGTGCCAATATCTATGGTATCTAAAGTAGTCAAGCTACATGTCTATGAGTCCGATTTAAGGAGACGAATCCAGCCATATGTACAAAGTTGGATTTTGGTAGGCCGTGTACAATTTTACCCATTGGATCGGGTCGCGAGCCCGCCAAGTAGGCATTTCTGTCGATCTTCTCAGAATCGGACCAAACTTGGCACACAGGACCAGAATTTTGATACGGTCCTGTTGGTGCAAGTTTTGTCTTAAATCGATGACTGTACAGGAAGATATGGCCAAGTTTGCAAAAGTCGATACGGGGGTATCTTGACGGATACGTATTGATTTCGTCGCGCACACGTAACAAAATCGAGTTTTGTCAGTTCCCACATGCCAGCAACATCCATACGCGCCTTTCGATGCGTATTGTTTACGACCACGTCGTCCGGTTTATCTGGGCACACGTCATATCGGTCAAGTTTCTAAAATTCTATAGTTTTTTTAAACAGTCTTTGGCAATTTTGTGAGGTTGATTTCTTGACGCACGGTCAACGAATATAAATTCTATGAAAGAGGTTTTTAAGCCATTTAGGTTGGCTCAAACTTTGTCTAATTTGTTTTGCAAAAATTACTATTGTTTCGATCATAACATATCTCCCAAAACAGCATGAAAACTGTTAATATCAGGGGTGTGTGCATTGTTACTCGTCGATTTCTAGACTCGATTTCCCGAGGTCTTAGGGCGCCTAAAATCAATCTTTTTGAGGGACTTTACAGTCGTATAGGTCGTCTAGAAGTAAGACTTCGTGGATCGAAAATTGTTCTAGAGATGATGGAGAAAAGTGGGGTTGAATATAAGTACCTGGTCACGTGGAGGCTGTTATTCCGCCTGCTATCTTGCGCATGTTCCGGCGATCACCGTCGACCAGTGGCTGTGTGCGGCGACTGAAAGGTCAACCACGGTCGCCTGGGTGTGGGGAAGGTTGGTGGGGGGAGGCGGCTACAGCTGGTCGAAGTTTGTTGTCGAGGTTAGGTGAGGGTCTTGATCGCTCGGCTCTATATATGCGATTTTAAATTCCGAGTTAACCTCGAATCTATCTAACCATTAAATCCACTGGCAGAGATTCATGGTTATTTGATTTACATTAGAGTAGAACATGATATAGTTTCAAATGGGATTCGATCTCATCCAAATTGGATGAGATTTGGTTTAAAATCAAAGTTGTATGGAGGAAGGTCTGGGTCTACAAACAGTGGTCGGGTTTTAGACGATGGTGAACAGTTGCCGCTGGCACTGTTCACCCATGTGTAGTTGTTTTTTTCCTATATATATATATATATATATATATATATATATTTTATATATATATATAACCTTTTATGAAATCAAGAATACTAAGAAAATCCAAATAAAAAATCTAAAGTATTTACTAAAATCTTACCAACAAATTTTGTACATATTTTTATATGTTCAAAAAGAATTCAACCCTATATACCAAATATAATTAATATATTATATATATTCAAGTATATATTCCATATTAAAACTTCTAACATAAAAATGTAATGAAAATACCCTTTATAGAAAGCATAATATTTCTATATATTGCATTTACAAGGTATTCTCTACCCATTATATGTAATGTATTTATTTTCTTAAGACAACTAAAGGCAACTTCATAATAACCCTTTAATATAAGTAACTATTAGCTATATTTACCATAAATTTTTTACTGTATACTAAATAACCTAAATACCATATAGTGAAGAAGTTATATATATATATATATATATATATATATATATATATATATATATATATATATATATATATATATATATATATATATATATATTTGGATGGGGGTTTACATCCGACCCAACTTATAGAAATTTCATCCTCGAAATTAAAAAAATAAACTTAATAAAACTAAAAAAATAACGTGGTTTAATACAAGGGATGACAGGTATACCAAATTGAAACTCGGCTTCATGGGAAAGGAGATGGTTATCATAGGAATTCAATTCAAAGTCATATTCTATAAGGTGGATTCTTCTTTCAGGACTCTACCCAACTTATAGAAGTTGGCTAACCGTAAAAGTTATCCTTACAAAACTTTCTGAGAAGGGTGATTTCTAAGGGGAGGCAGGAGAATATTGGACACTTTTGTCCATAACTCGCATTCTA
Organism: Iris pallida; assembly: GCA_029216955.1. NCBI lineage: Eukaryota > Viridiplantae > Streptophyta > Magnoliopsida > Asparagales > Iridaceae > Iris > Iris pallida. Next base: position 3,327,747 of record JANAVB010008794.1, read on the forward strand.
AGTGAGCCTAAATATTGTCATGGCATTCTCGATCAATAACTATATACAGGAAAGTTTACTAAATTAATATTGCTGAAATAATGTCATGCTATAGCAAAACAGTAGGAATTGTACTGGTCGAATAACAAATGGGTTGAAATCGTACAGAGGAATTTTCTATTGAAAGTATCATGGGTTTAATATTTATTGACTGACCAAAATCTCGTTGTACCAATCTAAACCATCCCTATTAGGTTAGGGTAACCTAGAACAATTTCTAACTCAAGTGGTTGGGCTAGTTCCGAGTCAGGTTAGTTAAGTAGGTGTCGAAAGTCTAAAATTGTGCCTTCCGTGACTTTTGTGTATAAGTAGCACACGGGGACTCCATTGAGTGGCACACTAGTACCATATGCATAGTGGGCTTCGAGTTGATCATAACCATATATTGGGTTGGAAGATTTGAGTCGAGTTTGGGCCTCTAATTGAGGTCAAGAAGTTCATCGATATAGCGGTAAGGGTTATAGCTAGCCATTTTGATCTGAATGTCGCATCATAAAAATAGGGTACAAGGGGACGTATTTGAGTGGCACTTGATATGCCTAGATGAAGGTCGCTCGTCTAGGTCTTGCATATGAAATTTATTAGAAGAAAAAGATTAATGTTGTGCTCCAAATTTTAAAGTCACGGTAGGAGTACCCATAATGTTAAGGATAGAAGTGGACGTTGTGAACCACTGAGTTATTAGCCCGATTAGAGGAAATATGTTAAGTTTGATATCGTACTTTAAATTTCGAACAATGGTGAAATAACTACCTATGTCATCTTTATGCTTCCTTGTTGGTAAGGGATGGCAGGATGGCACACGTACTAAGGGAGTTGAATGGTTCACTCTTTTCTAGCACAAGATGATTATTAATGGAGTAACAGATTATAAGGTACATCATTCAAGACCTCTAACTTGTAATTCATAAATCACAATTTGTAATAAGCCTTCTAGACTATTGTTAATAGATTTTTAATGGTGTCGAAGGTAGTGCATATGCACTGCTTGCTGATATCTAGTAATTCATGCTAAGACCAGTATTATGCTATGAATGTTCACCAAGCTAATGAATGTGCTATTGTAATGGTAAGCCATGTCTAAAATAAATAACTGGTATAATTAGAATAATACCTGGTAAATCCCCCACCTCAGGATGGGTGTCTATCACAGCCATGCTAAATGCTTGTACATTGTCTCATGTCTGGCCTGAATAACTTGTGCCAATTGGTCAACTAAGTGTGTTCCTCTAGGATAACCTCCATACGATATTTGATTGGGCCCTGATACTGGCCCTGGTGCTACGGGTCCTTGCATCCGCTATTGTGCTGCCTTTAGCTGTTTTGCATATTCTCGGGCCGTATAATGATTGGAGCCACAAATTATGCATTGTCCTAATCTACGATGACAATCCTTCATAACATGACCCTTCCTATGACAGAAATGACATGTAAGGAGCTCATCACTTGGATAGGGTGATGCCCTCGGACGTTGTTGTGTCATAGAATGTCTGATTGGTCCATCCTGGATAAGGTTACTTGGCCTAGTTGCTGGAATAGGACATCTCTGAGTCTGTTGTACCTCCTTGTAAAGGAGTTCCTGGATTCTAGATTTTTCTAATACAACAGCTTGAGAAACTCTAGACTGCACCGTAGTATGCTTCTTGAGCTCTAGTGTCAATCCTTGGTGAAACCTCTTGGCCCTTTGCTGCTCAGTAGGAATCAGTGTCACACCGAATCTTCTCAGTCGACTGAATTCCGTATCGTACTCATCTACGGTTATGTTTTCTTGCTTAAGATGAAGGAACTGATCATAGAGGACATCGCGTACATGGATAGGGAAAAACCTCTCATTGAAGAGTTGGTAAAACTCTTCCCAAGTCTGATTGGATCCTAAAAGTCTTTCTTCGACTTTCCACCAATTACGGGCATTGTTTTTTAAGAGTAAGTCCACTGCTGTCATCCAGTCATTTGTTGGCAACTGGGACGCCCTCAGTAGCTTCTCCGTGCTGATAAGCCATACGATGACCTTTAGTGGTTCCTCGGTACCTCTGAAGGGCTTGGGGTTCATATCCATAAAGTCCTTGATAGAGCCCTCATAGGGATGTAGAGCTGGTACTGGTACCGATACCGGAGGTGGAGGTGGGGGCCTAGTCAGTTCTTCTATCATGCTCTGCCTCATCAGCTCAGCCTGTTGCCACTGAGCATGCATCATAGTGTACATGAACTGCATAGTAGGGTTTCCATCCTCTGGTGGTGGAGGCATTTGTGGTCCGGACTGAGGTGGATACTGTTGAGTTAATAGTGGTGGAGGTGGTAGTATATTCCCTTCAGGTGGTACTACGGTAGTCTGCCCAGTCTGGGTGACTGGTGGCACTTGGGTTTCCTGTTGTACCATTGATGGAGTCATGGTAGTCTACGACTGTCCTGGATGATACGGAGTCACCGGGGTCATTGGAGGATTCTGCTCCTCCGGGGTCGCCGCATCATCAGATGTGAAGGCCAAGGTAAAGGTGTGTCCGCTTCGAAGATTCATACTTATTGGCACAAAAATAGAATAACTTTAGAATAGATTCAAACAAGATACAGGTAAGGCAATTGCAAGAGAGTTGTCAACGTAGTTGCGATAAGATCTTGGGGAACAAGTTAATTACATCTCATTCTATATTGAATTATTTTATAAAGAGTGAACCAAGTACACTAGGTTGAACAGACCATCATATACCGATTCTGATAGACAATATGTTAGTAGGGTACCTCCAATAGCATATATGTTATGAACAAGCTTGATAATAGGATAAGCTTGCAAAACTAGGCTATACTAGCAGCATTGGTCCAGTTGGTAAAACATAAGTAAGCGAGATAATGACGATAGAAAATATAAACAAAAGTTTCAAGTTCTTAAAAAAAATCGAAGTTTTGTTCGGGGTTCGTGCCTACACCGTCCTCCTACCATTTCCTTGTCTAAGGACTTGGTTGACCATTTGGGGTATGGACCCCTAAAACTCTATAGTCTAGGTAGTCCTCCTAATATCCTTTTTAATAGTTTACGAGGGCACTTAGGGTGATAGGTTATGAGGTATACTACCCAACTTATAAAAGTTAAACTAGTAACGATGGAAAAAAGAAACATGTCTATCTAGTACGAGTCATCGTCCTAACCTCTATCAAGTACGAATTAGAATGATATTAGGAAGGGTTAGATATGAGACAATTCGGTAATCAAAGAGAATAGGAAAAGTTTGAAAGTCAAAGAAGGTAATGATTGTGGATGAGATACTATTTCTATTCCTATTTGCAGGCTTGTTGGGCACAGTCATGTAACCCAATAACATATTCTGACCTGCGTGAGCCACCGCAAAAACATGTATCGCCCCAGTCCCAAAATACTTAGGACCAGATATACGGACATGCCAGCTGCATATATACGAAGAATACTCTAATATATAGAATCCTCGTATATATACATAAGCTATAATAATAAAATTCGCAGGCCAGAACATCATAAAACTATATCCCATCCACAGCACACACAAAACATACAAGAAGTCCAGTAGAATAAATAAGTGAGTCAAGAAATAGTCAGGTGGACATACCCATACCAAATAGCTATGAAAGTAATCTCAAATAGAATAGATGTCCACTATGAGTCTCAAAGAATAACATAAATCTAGATATCAGCGGGAGATGCCTCGTCATCAAGGTAGTAAGAATCCACTACCGAGCCATACTCCTGCGGGAAATTGCCTATACCTGGAGAGATCACCAAGTCCTTAGAGGGACGTAACAAGATACATGAAGAACATGTCATATAAAATGGATATAAAATATACCATAAAGTAAAAGTAAAAGTAAGGTGTCCAAATCATAACACGGCTCAATATCCCATCATCAAAACAGTGGACTACCTACAACCAAACAAGGACAAGGAGTAGCACACTATTTTGTGATGTGACATTATCTCGGGCCATGACTAGAACATGACATTCACTAAGGTCTCCTAACCTTTCTAGTATGCAATTTAGTAGACATCAAAACGTATAGGCAGGTAAAGGACGGTTACACTAGTAAAGCACCAAAATCATAATTCACCAACTTAAATAATATTAAATTAATTAAAACTCATCAAAAATCACTAACATGATTTAAATCCTATTATTTAATAATAAATTTTACAAAAGTTCAAAATTATTCTCATTTTAGAAAATTGGTGGTTACACAATGACTATAAGGAAGATAAATGACATGAGTAAGATATAAATACATGATATGAACTATCTAGGAGAAGCCTAACATAACATAATACAAGTCCAAAATAGACTCTAAGAGTCAACTATCCCAAATAACATAAGTCACAAATAATAATATGCCAAGAGTCAAGAGCTAGAGACAAATCTAGTATTAAACTAGTCTAACTGAGTCCCTACTAGAGCCTCCTCAGTTGGAGCTAAGCCCTCCTGAATCAGTGTCTTTTGATCTACTCCTACTATATCCTGTGGGCCGTAGTAGGTAGGGTATCCATCATCTAAATCATTTAGGAAAAATATATCCAGTCAGGATTGGAACGAAGTACACCTCTAACAACAGTTCCAATAAATGATAAAGATTATATAACCATAAATAGAGAAAATATACGAGATAATGTAACATGTACATGCATGTAGCAAGTATAAAAGAGCTACAAATAAACATAAGAGCAGGAAACATCGTGTACAATAATCAAAAAGTAACTATCTAAGTGAGTACGAACTAGTTTCAACATGTGATCGTCTTAGAAACTTGCACAAGAATTTATGGCCTGGTTAATCATACGTGCGATGAATGATTAACACTCACAGGGAACATGACATGCACATGGAGGGTATGATCACATATCTAGACTACTACTCCCCGCCCCGACTGGTATAGTGGATCCAACCATGGTATGTTATGACATGGGATTCTATTAGAAGATATCAACTCTTTCAGGAATCGATGTCTATACAATGCACAAGAACAACAACATGGATTGCACAGGATATACCAAGACATACAAGGAATAATATCTCATGGCGGGATCCAGAAATACTAATCTATGTAATCGATGTGTCAAGAGATCAAGGATATCTAACTAAATATAGGAAACATAGAAGATATCATAAACGGGAAATCATCAGAGAATGTACTCGCCTGAAATCCGTAGTAAAGTATCAACGGTATCCGAAATAGTTCCTCGAAGACCTATATGGAATATCAATGTCAATTGGCATTTAGGAATCATAAACATGCTATACTAGCTTAATACTAGGTCTCCAAGTCATTTTCAAGTCAAACTAGGTCAACTAGGTCAATACCTTGCTAAACGAGGTCAAATTAGGTTATACCTCGGTTTTTAGGTCAATACCTTGCCATACCAAGGTATTCTAGTCAACTATGACATACCCTATGTAGTTACCTATATTACATATATATAAACTATATGATACCATACCTTAGCCAATTACCCCAATATCCCATGCATTTGCCTATACCTTATGAAAAAGGTAAAGCTAAATCTAATACCCAATACCGATACCCTATCACATAACACATAGGTAATCCTATTACCTATACTTACCTTCATATCCATATTACCCTATCATGATCTATCCTATCACCCTAAAGGTAATTCTACTACCTATATGTCAAGCCTTACATATTATGTCTAATATATAGATAATACTCCAACTCTGACCCTTACTTATAAACTCATCTGGGTAACACTCATTACCTATGTTCTTCCTGAACCCTTACCTAGACTTATAGATATGAATAACCATATCCTGTCACTACCACTTTTTAGCCTTGAGGGTATTTTGGTCATTTTGGTTTTTGTGAATTATTTTATTATTTATTGCATTGGTGTTGTGATTTTTAACTTTTTCTAGTTGAGACTTTAGAGACTAGCCTAGAGCTTGACATTGACTTTGGTGACTTAGTTAGCATGGTGTGGGACCCTAATACAACTTAAGTGGGTCTTAGTTGACTTGAGTGTGGCTAGGGTTCATGAGAGGATTGGGAGAGTTTTGCATTTGGACTTATGGCTAAGGGGTTGAGCTAGCTAGCTAATGATCTTGGCCCAAAGCCCATTCATATGAAACCCTAACCCAAATTCTCTACATGGCCGGCCACCACAGCCCAAGTATGAGCTAATTTCACTCTATATAATGTCTCTTAACTCTCACTTGCCTCTTTTAGAAACCCCCTTTAGGAAACCCTAATTTCTTTCCCCTTTCATCATTCTTCCACCAAATTGATCCCAATCTTTTGCAATTAGTTTTAAATCTGGAATAGAGGTTGAAGGAGGCTAGCTTGCAAGGAGGGGAGCTCATTTGAACATTGCTTGAGGAGGGGGACTTCACAATTTGGGGCTTTTTTTCTTGGAGATTGACTCTCAATAGGTAATCCCTTCAAATCACCTCTAAATCCTGATTTCTTTCCATAGATGCATCCATCTAGATGTCCCCTATCTGTAGAGTGAGTTTGGTGAAAATTCGTATTGATTTAGTGTCCGTATAGGACACGTATCAGTGTGTGTGCATAGGTGTTCGATGGAATGCCACAATGAATTTTATTTTTTTATTTTCAAAATGAGTTTGAATAGGTTTGTAGGTGTTTATGTGCCATTTGATTTCATATCTGACTGAGGTGGAATTTGTATCTGTGTTGTGTCCACGAAGAGCAGGACATGCTGCACGAGAGTGTACACGAGTGCCCTGCTGCTCGAGGTGCATTTCTGCGTGTTCGTGTCACTTGGACACGTGACACTTGGCATGCGGCTAGGAAAAGTGAGTGAAAAGTTAGCCCCCAAGTGGCATGACGTGTCATGTCGTATCGGCCTCGTGATTTGACTTGCACTAATTTCTCACTGCACCGACCTGTCGATTTTCTTCGACTGATACGCGAGTCGTGTCACGCACAGACGCGACGACGACTCGTGTCAGGGTGTTAGACACCTAATCCACATGAACCGAAGACCCTTGGTGCTGCGTGTCGTGTCTTGGAACACTCAACCCATCAGCACGAGGCAGTGCTGAGCACTGTCCTCTGATAACCCATTCGATTTTGTTTAGACACCGTTGGACACCACTTTGGACACGAACTAGGACACATTTAGGTTTGTATAGACACATGTGACATGCCCAACCCCTGTACACTATTGTCCATATTATATTTTGAGTTTTCATTTAGAATTTGTGTTCGATTTCGAAATAAACTATGGGTTAACTGGTACTTTGTGTATGTTATTTTAATACTGTTTTTAGGACACACTGGACACAAAGGACACTGGCATGTTGACACTGTATGTAAATATATTTCCTCCTATTTTCTATTTGATTTTTAATATGAACTTTGCATGTATCGAGGGTTATTCACTGTAAACTGTGACAGTAAGTTGAGTTGGGTTTTCTATGTTGAAATTTATTAAGTTAAGGTTTTGATTCACAATCCTTGTGTGATTTCCAGATTTGAATGATGATTTTAGATGAGTATATATATATATATATATATATATATATATATATATATATATATATATATATATATATATATATATATATATATATATATATATATATATATTGAGTATATATATATATATATATATAAAATATATATATATATATATATATATATATATTATATATATATATTAAATATATATATATATATATATATAAAAATAAATATATATAAAATATATATATATATATATATATATATATATATATTTTTTATATATATATATATATATATATATATATATATATATATATATATATTATATATATATTAAATATATATTATATATATATATATATATATATATATATATATTATATAAAAAAAATATATATATATATATATATATTATTGAGTATATATATATATATATATATATATATATATATATATATATATATATATATATTATATATATATATTAAATATATAAAATATATATATATATATATATATATATATATATATATATATATATATATATATATATATATATATATATATATTTGGTATGTATTTCTAGGTATATTTACCTATGTATCTATAGTAGGTATTATGTTGTATATTGAACTGTTAACTGAGATTAGAAATTAATGTTAAAGGTTAATGTTAGACATGTTATCATGGCTGAGATGGGTTGAATTCCTGAGTGTTAGGTTGTTCTGTCATGAGATGTAAACCAGAGAACTGTTGTACACTATTGTTTAACCCCTATGCCATTTCATATGTAAACCTGAGAATTAAACCCCTCATTTACACATACACACACCATATCACACAACTATACACACACACCCCCTATCACCTCATTGACTGTCCACACACACACACACACCATATCACTGTCCACTACAATGTTGGACATAAATACTCACCCCCCATTTATATATATACCATGTATGTGTCTTGCTTGTGTAATAGGCACTAGCCTATATGAATGCATATATATATATATATATATATATATATATATATATATATATATATATATATATATATATATATATATATATATATATATATATATATATTGTATTTGTTTGTGTGATAACTTGTTTTGGCTTTTGATTGTGTTTGAGTGCTAGCCTAGGCTTGGTTAGGCTTAGTGAGACTTGTTGGACTAGGCTTGGACCTAGTATAGCTTGGTTGACCTAGTTTAATTAGTGTAGTTGACTAGAGTTGACCAATAGTTGACCTTAGTCTAGAATGACCTAGAATTCATATAGATTAATGCATTGTAAAGTACAACATTACCATTATGGATATGTTGTGACCTGTGTTGCTCTAAATAGGACTCATCTACTCTGTCTAGACATCTATACTCATCGGATACTCAGGATATCAGTACATTCTCTGACCGTTTCATACTTGATAGGATTTATATTTATGCTCTAGATTACTTTACTTGATGCTGTCACATTGTTAACACGGATTGGTAAAATATGGATCCCTTCATGAGATGTTATCCCCCTCGGAAGCATCGGGATACGTCATGTCATGTGCTTTTAACGTACATCATGTATTCATGTGCTTTCGTCATTCATGTGCACTCTTGTGATTCATGTACTCTCATGTTCACAGAGCACCTCATGTATACTTCATGTACACCCATTTATGGGCCTCCATGTGAAATTATGTACAATAACATAACTTGTCTGGATTCTTGTGTATTGATTGGGGTACGGGAAAGTATAAATGGTCATGTGAACAATTCTATACTAGTGTAATCATGTACAAACTCTTTAGTATAATCATGTGCAAATTCAAGCCATTCACGTGTCTATCTTGTACTCTACATCACTAGCCACTGATAGCTCTTTACTTATAGTAAATATTTCCTTACAGTCATCTCTTTTACTTTATATATATTCTTCAGCGTTTCATGTATCTTACTCTATAGCATGCTTACATTTCCTGTCATATTATGAACTGCGTGAGATGTATTATGCTCATTTCTGTCCTGACTGGACTTGTTGAAATATTACAGATGACATTGAAGAGTTCTATTCTACGTACTACGGAGCAAGCCTAGATGACACCTGCGAACTGGACTCCCATGCGGACCCAGTCCTTGCAGAGGACATTACCCAGTAGTCTAGGCTAGATAGCTAGACTAGTTATCTTACTTTATTGTCTTGTCTTATTTTGGATACATTATGTACTTATTTAGGATATTGTTATTCTGGATGTTGTGGAGATGTTATCTTAGACACTTAGACTTCTTCTCTTATTGTATTTCATTTGGCGACTTTTATATCTATCTATCTTATCGTACTGCTACCTTAGCTGTGATTGAATTGTACATTTCTGTATTATTCTCCATTCGAAGAGTATATATTGTACAGGTATCTTATAATTGTTAGATGTATGTGACCTAGGACAGTGTTCTACTGCCGACACTGCGGTGTAGGCTGGACGTACCCACTTCTCGTATCCCTACACTAGGTACGGGTCGTGACACGTTTTTAGTGGTGGCCCATGCAGGTTTGAATTTGTAGTGGTATTCGAACTAGAGTATCACTACAGCCTGCAATAGGATATATGATATTGTTTTGAGGTACTCAATCACATTAGAAAAACTTTGATCCAATACTTGCCATCTAAATTCTTGTTGATTAAATGCTTTTCTTTGAATAAATAAACTGTCCTCCTTTGATTTTTTGCTTCTTTCTCAGTAATTGCTTCTTGTTTTGATCTATCTTCAGGATGGTTATGGAGACACGATCTCATCGCTCCGATCCAGGGGATACTATCGAGAGGTCGACCACCTCTCGTCCTGTTCAGAAGGGCCTCGAGACCGTAGCTCTTGTTATGCCAGCTCAGGTTGGCATTTCTCTACATTTGGAGGTGCACCTCCGCCTGTATAGAGACCTTCCCCGTCATTCCTGATTTCTCTCAGCAGTATCCGCTTTCGGGATCGGTTGACGTAGCACAGTTGTTCGCCTTCTTTTAGAGGATGGTGGAGGCACAACGAAAGTAGTCCGCTTATTTTCAGCAGGGCATAGAGAATGCCCATCATCTTGCCCTGACGACGGTGGAGAGAGTTATTGTGCAGCCCCAGGCAGCCTAGATGCAGCCGTATCATTCGAGGACACCAGGGATCCAGGACTTCTAGAAGATGCGTCCAAGGGATTTTTATGGCACTGAGGGGATTCTGTATGCGGATGACTGGATAGAGCACATCGAGGAGATCTCTCGGCTGGCGGAGATTCCAGTACGACTGCAGATTGAGGCGACGGATATTCAGATGCAGGACCTGGTCCGCACATGGTTCCAGACAGACCCGAGGATCGGTACAAAGGGACAGACTTGGACAGCCTTCAAGAAGCTGTTCAAGGAGAAGTTTTTTCCTGACACAACTCTTAGCGCCCGGGAGAGACAGTTTGAGAGCTTAGTTCTGGGCCGTCAGACTGTCGAGGAGTACGCTTGGGAGTTCTACCATCTAGACAGATTTGTTGAGGGACCCAGTGAGACGGCGAAGGCCCAAAGGTTACGGAAAGGTTTAGTCAAGAAGGTCAAGTCCTTGACCAAGAGTGACCGGAGTGCCACTTTTGAGCAGATTCTGGTGGGTACCCTAGCAGCAGAGGATGATCTTGAGCTGAAGCTCAAGAGGGAACGAGACGCTCATGGAGCTAGTGGTAGTGGAGGACCGGCCAAGAGGCCTCACTTTCAGCAGCAGCACCAGCAACAGCAGAGGAAGTTCCAGCCACAACAGTTCTAGGGGTAAAGCTGTGCACCTTTTCAGCAAGTGTAGCAGCAACAGCCGAGGTTTCAGCCAGAGGCACTCTGGCAGCAGTCCGTTAGTTATGGCTTCTGCAAGAAGCCAGGGCATGTGTGTATGACTATAGAAAGAGGCTCGGGAGGTGCCTACTCTGCGGTTCGGTGGAGCACCAGCTGAAGTAGTATTCCATGTCTTCAGGACGAGCAGCTCAGAGAGCGGGAGCCAGTGCTCCAGTAGTGCAGTAGAAGGGACCCTTGCAGACTCAGCAGCAGAGGTTCGTTCAGCATCAGCAGCAGACAAGGAGAGGTCAGCAGGGCGAGCTTTCGCTTTGGCAGCTGAAGATGCAGAGGCTATCGGAGAGCTGATCGCAGGTTCTATTCTTTTCGACTCTATTCTAGCTTTTGCTTTGTTCGATTCAGGGGCTTCCTACAGCTTCGTGTCTGTATCTTTTGCTATTAGACACCACCTTGTATCTGAATCGTTACCTAGGACTTGCAAGATCACGACCGGGGGTGGTATTATTCTCGTTAGTGATATTTGCAAGGGTTGGAGAGTTGATTTGGGAGGCCGAGAGTTGGATGTGAGTCTGCTCGTGATGCCATTGCCGAACTACGATATCGTACTCGGTATGAATTGGTTGAGCAGGTACCATGCCAACATAAATTGCCGCAGGGGTAGAGTTCTTTTCAGAGCACCCGGAGATCCAGAGTTCGAGTTCACCCGACGGTAGGCGGAGCAGAGCAGCGAAGTTTTCTACAAAATATCAGTTGAGGAGCAGGCAGTGCCACACCCTTTGATAGAGGACTTCATGGACGTCTTTCCGGAGGATTTACCAGGACTACCACCAGACAAAGACGTGGAGTTTTCTATAGACTTAGTGTCTGGCGTAGAGCCGATATTTTAGCATATCTATAGGGTGAACAACAACAAGCTGGTAGAGTTGAAGCAGCAGGTGGATGAGCTGCAGGACAAAGGCTTCATCCGATCGAGTTTTTCACTATGGGGTGCACCGGTACTCTTTGTACCGAAGAAGAATGGGTAGATCAAGATGTGTATCGACTTCAGGGCACTCAACAACCTCACGATCAAGAATAAGTACCCGTTGTCGAGGATCGACGATCTCTTCGATCAGCTGAGTGGGGCGAGGGTATTTTCTAAGATTGATCTGAGGTCAGATTACCATCATGTGAAGGTGAATAAGGAGGATATCCCGAAGCCCGCATTTAGGATGTGGTATGGCGAGTTTGAGTTCATGGTGATGCCGCTTGGGTTGACTAATGCTCCGATGGTATTCATGAACCAGATGAACATGGTGTTCTACTAGCACTTGGACAAGTTCATGGTCGTGTTCATCGATGATATCCTAGTGTACTCGAAGACCGAGGAGGAGCATGAGGAGCACTTGAGAGTGGTTTTGGAGACTCTCAGGAGGGAGGAGCTTTATGGCAATCTCTCCCAGTGTGAGTTCTTTCTGGAGAGAGTTGACTTCTTGGGTCATGTGATGACTGGAGATGGGATCTCAATTGACTGAATAAGATCACGACAGTTGAGGCTTGGACAGCACCGAGTTCAGTAGCGAAGATCAGGAGCTTCTTGGGATTGACAGGCTTCTATAGGAGGTTCGTGCAGGATTTCTCCCGAGTTGCAGAGCCATTGACTAGGCTGACCCGGAAGGACGTAGAATTTATCTGGTCAGAGGAGTTTCAGGTCACTTTTGATGAATTGAAGAAGCGGCTAACGACAGCTCTAATTCTGACATTGTCATCAGGATCAGAAGGGTTTATTATCTACAGTGACGCCTCAAGGAAGGGTTTGGGTTGTGTCTTGCAGCAGCATGGGAAGGTGATTGCCTATGTTTCCAGGCAGTTATATTTCCATAAGAAGAACTACCCTACCCATGACTTGGAGTTGGCAGCAGTTATTTTTGCTTTGAAGTTGTAGAAATACTATTTATACGGAGAGCGGGTGGAGATCTTTACAGATCGTAAGAGCTTGAAGTATGTGTTTATACAGAAAGATCTCAACATGAGGCAGCGCAGGTGGTTGGAGTTGATGAAGGACTTTGATATTTTACTGCAGTATCACCCAGGAAAGGCCAATATGGTTGTTGATGCCTTGAGTAGGTATCCGACAGTGATGTGTTTGACGATGGATTGTCACTTGCTAGCAGATTTGGAGAGCCTGGGGATCGAGGTAGTTGTGCCAGGAGTTCAGATGCAGATGTGGGGCCTTCAGATTCAGTCAGACTTGATAGAGAGGATAAAGTCGACTAAGTTCGAGGATGTTGCTCTGCGGTGTATCTGAGAGCAGGTTTGAGCAGGGTTGGTGGATGATTAGTTTATTCCTGCAGAGGATGGCACATTGAGGCACGGTTCCAGACTGTGTGTGTCCAGTGGAGAGCTTCGAGAGCAAGTCATGTAGGAGGCCTACCGATCACAGTACTCTATACATCCAGGTGCCAACAAGATGTATAGGGATCTGAGAGAGCACATTTGGTGGTATGGGATGAAGCGGGAGGTAGCTCGCTTCGTCGCCAGATGTTTGGTCTGTCAGCAGGTCAAGGTAGAGAGGAAGAGGCCAGGAGGTTTGTTGCAATCATTTCCTATTCTAGAGTAGAAGTGGGAGCACATCACGATGGACTTTGTTTCTGGATTGCCGCGTACACCGGGAGGAAAAGACGCGATTTGGGTCATCGTAGACATGTTGACCAAATCGGTCCACTTTTTGCCATTTAAAGTGTGTACGTCTACTGAGAGGCTAGCAGAGATGTATATGCGACAGATTGTCAGGATTCATGGAGTTCCGATGAGCATTGTCTCGGATCAGGATAGTCGCTTTACTTCCTATTTCTGGCGGAGTCTACTGACTAGTTTTGGCTCTCAACTCAAGTTTAATACTGCATACCACCCTCAGATGGACGGACAGTCAGAGAGGACTATTCAGACACTCGAGGACATACTGCGGACTTGTGTTTTGGATTTTGGAGGATCCTAGGAGGATCACCTGCACTTAGTGGAGTTTGCATACAACAACAGTTTTTAGGCCAGTATTAAGATGTCACCATTCGAGGCACTGTATGGACACAGATGTCGTACACCCTTGTCTTGGGATGATATTAGAGAGTAAGCTTTATTGGGACCTGATATGGTTGTAGATGCAGCCGAGATGGTAAAGCTCATCAGAGAATGGCTTCGTATGGCGCAGGACAGACATCGGCACTGGGCCGATAGCCACCGCAGACCTTTGGAGTTTGAGGTACAGTTTAGGGATAGGATTAGAATTAGGAGTTGTTTTGTTTATGATTTTGTTTGATCATGTTTGAATATATTAGTAATTGAGACCTTTTTTGTGATTAGGTTGAAGATCTGGTTTTCTTGAGGATATCTTCGACACGTGGTATGATACATTTTGGTGTAGGTGGGAAGCTTAGCCCGTGCTTCATCGGACCTTTCGTGATCAGCAGGAGAGTGGTGATGTGGCTTACAGGCTAGACTTGCCACCTGCATTAGTGGGAGTCCATAACGTATTCCACATGTCGCAGTTGAGATGATATATGGCAGATTCTAGCCATGTACTCGATCATTCAGAGATTGAGGTGGGACATACTCTTAGCTATCCAGAGTAGCCTGTCGAAATTCTGGATCGACGAGAGAAGGTTCTGAGGAACCAGGTGATACCCTTGGTTTGCGTCGCATGGAGGCATCATTCACCAGGAAAGTCTACCTGGGAGCGGAAGGATGAGATGAGCGAGCGATACCCATATCTTTTTGGACCTTGAGGTATGATTGTTTATCCTTCTCATCAGTTTAGTTTCGTCTTTTAATTTTGAGGACGAAATTCTCTTAAGGAGGGTAGATTTGTCACTACCATTTTTTAGCCTTGAGGGTATTTTGGTTATTTTGGTTTTTATGAATTATTTTATTATTTATTGCATTGGTGTTGTAATTTTTGACTATTTCTAGTTGAGACTTTAGAGACTAGCCTAGAGCTTGACTTTGACTTTGGTAACTTAGTTAGCATGGTGTGGGACACTAATATAATTTGAGTTGGTCTTAGTTGACATGAGTGTGGCTAGGGTTCATGAGAGGATTGGGAGAGTTCTGCATTTGGACTTATGGCTAAGGGGTTGAGCTAGCTAGCTAATGATATTGGCCTAAAGCCCATTCATATGAAACCCGAACCCAATTCTCTACATGGTCGGCCACCATAGCCCAAGTATGACCTAATTTCACTCTATATAATGTCTCTTAACTCTCACTTGCCTCTTTTAGAAATCCACCTTTAGGAAACCCTAATTTCTTTCCCCTTTCATTATTCCTCCACCAAATTGACCCAATCTTTTGTAATTGGTTCTAAATCTGGAATAGTGATTGAAGGAGGCTAGCTTGCAAGGAGGGGAGCTATTTGGATATTGCTTGAGGAAGGGGACTTCACAATTTGGGGCTTTTTTCTTGAAGATTGACTCTCAATAGGTAATCCCTTCAAATCACCTCTAAATTCTGATTTCTTTCCATAGATGCATCCATCTAGGTGTCCCCTAGCTGTAGAGTGAGTTTGGTAAAAATTCGTATTGATTTGGGGTCCGTATCGGACGCATATCAGTGTATGTGTGCATAGGTGTTCGATGTAATGCCATAATGAATTTTATTTTGTTATTTTCAAAATGTGTTTGAACAGATTTTTAGGTATTTATGTGCCATTTAATTTTGTGTCTGACTGAGGTGGAATTTGTGACTGTGTCGTATCCACGAAGAGCAGGACACGCTGCACGAGAGTGTGCACGAGTGCCCTACTGCTCGGGGTATATTTTTGCGTGTCCGTGTCACTTGGACACGCGGCACTTGGCATGCGGCTAGGGGCAGTGACTGACACATCAGCCTTCAAGTGGCATGACGTGTCGTGTCGGCCTCACGATTTGACTCGTACTGATTTCTCTCTGTACCGGCCTGTCGATTTTCTTCGACTGATACGCGAGTCGTGTCACGCACAGACGCGACGACGACTCGTGTCAGGGTATTAGACACCGAGGCCTAACCCTAACCTACCTCTAGATACGAACCCAAGACCTTTGGTGCTGCATGTCGTGTCTTGGGACACTCGACCCATCAGCACGAGGCAGTGCCGAGGACTGTCCTCTGATAACCCATTCGATTTTGTTTAGACACTGTTGGACACCACTTTGGATACGAACTAGTACATGTTTAGGTTTGTATGGACACATGTGACATGCCCCAACCCCTGTACACTATTTTTCATATTATATTTTGGGTTTTCATTTATAATTTGGGTTCGATTTTGAAATGAACCATGGGTCAACTGATACTTTGTGTTTGTTGTTTCGCACTGTTTTTAGGACACACTGGACACAAAGGACACTGGCATGTTGACACTGTATGTAAATACATTTCCTCTTATTTTCTATTTGATTTTTAATATGGACTTTGTATGTATCGAGGGTTATTCACTGTAAACTGTGACAGTGAGTTGAGTTGGGTTTTCTATGTTGAAATTGATTAAGTTAAGGTTTTGATTCTCAATCCTTGTATGATTTCCAGATTTGAATGATGATTCTAATGGATATATATATATATATATATATATATATATATATATATATATATATATATATATATATATATATATATATACACATATATATGACCTCTAGCCTAGTGGTTAAAAGAGATGCATGCGGCCCGAGTGGTCAGGAGTTCGAACTCCTGACCACTCGGGCCGCATGCATCTCTTTTAACCACTAGGCTAGAGGTCATATATATGTGTATATATATATATATATATATATATATATATATATATATATATATATATATATATATATATATATATGGTATGTATTTCTAGGTATATTTACCTATGTATCTATAGTAGGTATTATGTTATATATTGAACTGTTAACTGAGATTGGAAATTAATGTTAGATATGTTATCATGGCTGAGATGGGTTGAATTCCTGAGTGTTAGGTTGTTCTGTCATGAGATGTAAACCTGAGAACTGTTGTACACTATTGTTTAACCCCCATGCCATTTCATATGTAAACCTAAGAATTAAACCCCATATTGTACACACACACACAATATATCACACAACTGTACAGACATACACCCTATCACCCTCATTGACTGTCCACACACACACACCATATCACTGTCCACTATAATGTTTGACACACACGCTCACCCCATATTTATATATATATACCATGTATGTGCCTTGCTTGTGTACTAGGCACTAGCCTAATATGAATGCCGATATATATATTGTATATGTATATATATTGTATTTGTGTGTGTGATAACTTGTTTTGGCTTTTGATTGTGTTTGAGTGCTAGCCTAGGCTTGGTTAGGCTTAGTAAGACTTGTTGGACTAGGCTTGGACCTAGTATAGCTTGGTTGACCTAGTTTGACTAGTGTAGTTGACTAGAGTTGACCAAGAGTTGACTTTAGTCTAAAATGACCTAGAATTCATATAGAATGTATTGTAAAGTACAATATTACTATTCTGGACATGTTGTCACCTGTGTTACTTTAAATATGACTCATCTACTTTATCTGGACATCTATACTCATCAGATACTCAGGATATCGGGCGAGTACATTCTCTGACCATTTCATACTTGATAGGATTTATATTTATGCTCTAGATTACTTTAGTTGTTGTTGTCACGTTGTTAACACGGATTGGTACTATATGGATCCCTTCATGAGATGTTATCCCCCTCGAGAGCATTGGGATACGTCATGTCATGTGATTTTTACGTACACTATGTATTCATGTGCTTTCATCGTTCATGTGCACTCTTGTGATTCATGTACTCTCATGTACAATAACATAACTTGTCTTGATCCTTGTGTATTAATTAGGGTAAGGGGGAGTATAATCATGTGAACAATTCCAAACTAGTGTAATCATGTGCAAACTCTTTAGTATAATCATGTGCAAATTCAAGCCGTTCACATGTCTATCTTGTACTCTACATCACTAGCCACTGATAGCTCTTTACTTATAGTAGATATTTCCTTACAATCATCTCTTTTACTTCATGTATATTCTTCAGCGTTTTATGTATCTTACTCTAAAGCATGCTTATATTTCCTATTATATTATAAATTGCGTGAGATGTATTGTGCCCGTTCCTGTCCTGACTGGACCTGTTAAAATATTACAGATGACATTGAGGAGTTCTGTTCTACGTACTACGGAGCAGGCCTATATAACACCTGCGAGCTGGACTCCCAGGAGGACCCAGTCCTTGCAGAGGACATTACCCCAGTAGTCTAGGCTAGATAGCTAGACTAGTTATCTTACTTTATTATCTTGTCTTATTTTGGATGCATTATGTACTTATTTGGGATATTGTTATTCTGGAGGTTGTGAAGATGTTATCTTAGACACTTAGACTTCTTCTCCTATTGTATTTCATTTGGCAACTTTCATATCTACATATCTTATCGTACTTTTACCCTAGCTGTGATTGAGTTGTACATTTCTGTATTGTCCTTCGTTCGGAGAGTATATATTGTATAGGTACCTTATAATTGTTAGATGTATGTGACCTAGGACAGTGTTCTACCGCCGACACTGTGACGTGGGCTGGACGTACCCACTTCTCGTGCCCCTATACTGGGTACGGGTCGTGACATATCCTAATACCAAAGACCACACACACATACAATACATCCACACACTTGTTGCCTTGCCTTAACTGCTGTGCTACCCTACTGCTACTGCTATTGCTAATACTATGCTAAATAACTACTGCTACTCAATACTAGTGTAAATAGCTACCTGTACAACCCCTCTTGCAGCTGCACAGAGCAGTCCTATGGCCCCTGCTGCTGCTGTCTAACTCTCTCTTTCCTGTACTCTTATCACTCACTGCTGCTAAGGCATGATACTACTTCATTACTACTACAAACCACAACAATCCCCCTCTATTCAAAGCCTATGCTGCCCTGAACTGCCTAGAGTATACATTGCCCTGCCGAGTGTAGGGCTACTTCCCCAGCAGCAGACATCAATCTTTCTCCCCTCACCTTTACTGCCATAAACAAGGCAGTGCCTTGCTGCTACCGCTGTATGTTACAGCAGTAACTACTGCTACTGCTCGGCTTTCTTTCTTCTACAGGTCGTTGTTGCAACAGGTGGTTCACATCTCCCCTCTACTTTCCATATATCATTCTTTCTTTCTATATAGTCAATTTCCTACCCTCTAACACATGCACACACTCAAACATTACTTATCATACATTAGCACAAAAGCACACACACTCTATGCACACAGATGCCTATATGTGTGTATCCTCACACATACACTTTAGCCCACACTATACATGTATATATGGGAATACACATATACATGCACAATTACAAACACTTGGTGTGCATCACCCCCATATCGCACTATTCTACGATACACTTGTGATACGCCCAAGATACCTATATCAAACCTTATTTGAATCCTACCAATTCACATGAATAAGTCTAATATATATGTATGAACCTAATTAGAGCAATATAAGGCTAGTGTCAAGTATCATATGCAATTGAACATATGTACCACAAGTATCGGAAGAAAAAACTCCCAAAATGACTCTGTGTCCTACCGTATCATGATACGACCTACTCGTATCCAATTGTGGACATGAACCTAGACACACACAACCAATTATAATCTAAATAATCTAGCTAACCAAATGACAAACACTTGGTGGACCAATCTCAAAATTTTGCCAAAATTGGCACAAAACACAACATAGCATTCACATAAAGAGTCATTAGAGCCTAATTCTTCCTCCTATTGGTAGTCCTAGTCCATGGGTGAATCCTAAGGGTCAAATTGAATAATTAGAGTCTAATTAGAGAGGAAAATGAGATGTATACCTAGGGAGATGGATTCCCAATGAAAAGCCAAATGGATACGATCCGGACACGAAGATCCTAGCAAATAGACTCCTCTTGTAGTGCTCGTAGTCTCCAGACTCCTAGGCTCCTTCAATTAAAAAGAATGAGAGTAATGGGTGAGAATGTGAGTAGAATTTGAGATAAATTGGTGGAAGAATAGCTCAATTTGGGGAAGAACACCAAAATGAGAAGAATTGCACAAATGATTGAAATCAGAGAATGAGAGCCTCCTCTTCTAGGGGTCAGCCATATAGGGCTCCTCTTGCCAATCCACAATTAGTATGCCATCAAAAGCTTGTCATGTGAGCTAATTAATGCATGGAAGGCTATAATCCTATTTGGTAAATAGTATAATCTCTATTTGTTTAAATTGTAAAGCTAAATGGGACTAATATGGCCTAGTCCAATGAGTTGGTCCATGAATCATGTCCTAATCTTTGGACTCTAATGTCATGTCTAGACTAATTGGTTTACTAACACAAGTCTAACAATTAGGCTAGCCACTAACCATAATAACCAACAAAATACAAATAAATAATTATGCACAATACTATATAATATGAAATGACAAAACCATCCCCATTTGAAAAAGTGGTAGTGACAGCTGACGAAGGTTGATGAACTGCTGTTAAAGCTGGAACTTGGCGGTAGAATTAAAGTACTTCACCTGGAAGTGCTCTTTGAAAGTCTTCCGGTCATTGGGGCTTCGGAACCGCCATTTCTTGTGCTACCCACCAATCTCGGACAAGATCTGTCAACTGCAGCTTCACAACTGCTACCTTCTCATCTGCTCGGATCTTGGCGGCATCTAGGATAGCCTCGATGTTCTGGAGCCAAGAATCGGTCGAATCTTCGTCACAGGCGACTAAAGTTGGATGTTGCGCTATGGCTAGAGCGCCCACTGTTCTCTAGAACTACTCTGACTCCTTAGCATAGAGTATTGTTGGTCTGGTCCTGGTGTAAGCCCACTTCTCGAATTTTTAAAAAGATTATTTATTTGTTTTTAGTTTTAAATATTTCTAGTTAGAAAATATATTTTTATTTTAAATTTTATAGAAGATATTTTGGGTGACAACGAAATTCGTCAAACTATTTTCGATTTAGAATTTATAGAATATTGTTTAAATTATTAATTATGAACTAAATTTATTTTGTATCAAATATTATATTTTGTTCGATTTAGTCTTTGACTAATATATATATATATATATATATATATATATATATATATATATATATATATATATAGGTTTGATATTATAAAAAAATATTTTACGAGTCATTTGATAAAACTTATTACTTATTTAAATTTATTATTGTATTATATTTAGATTTGGCCAAATGTATTTTTAGATATTATTAATAAAGTCTAGTATTATTGTGATCATTATGGATTGAAATTTGATTAATCTTTTGTTTATTTATCTAAATCTATGGGAAGGTCTATCTATAGAAGTACTAGTCCTTCCCTAAATAGGAAATCCCCCTCTTATATAAAGAGGAGGCTTCCCTTTGTTTATCCATAAATCCTATAACCCAAATTCCTCATCACCCACCATAACCAATATGTCGTAGTCACCACCAACGTACCATGTCGTGACGTGCATCGTGTCCGTATCCTATTTACCTTTTTATTATTGTTATTACAAATACATATTCCTCCTCCTATTCGATACATTGAATACCCTTCGTGTGTCACATAGGACACAATTTCGACACAATTGCCAATACAGAATCCCTAATCCTAACCCTAGCCCCAAGCCAAATTATTGGTCGATCCTTCCACCAACACGCTGCCTCATTGGTGACTATACCGCCTTATCCTCGACTTGACCCGAGCTCCTCCACGCCCACAGACAACATCATCACAACCCACCGTCGACCACATCGGCCTTCTGCTGTGCTCGCCCGACCCAACCACACTTGGACCATCCCCCTCGTCACTCCTTCCTGACCTCATCCCCATCCCAGTTGAGAGTACCGACCACCACCGGTGTAGGCTAACTCTGCCATGACCTCCTTCCTCCTTTCGAAACTGCCACCCAAGAAAAACCCACACATTACTCACCTGACCGCCGCCATCTCTGAGTTCCCTCTCCACCGAAAACCTAGCTCCCCGTAGCCGCCTCCCCGCTCCCTCGAGCCCAGAACTTGAGCCTCGCTGTCGTCGCGCCTCCGCGCCGTGACGGAGCCAGCCGCTGGAATACGTCTTGAGCAGCATCCACGTCGAGCCCAGCACTACCGAATTCTAGCCGTCATAGCTCCGGGACCGACCATCAGCGCCATATCGTTTTGATCTAAGCCATCTCGCCAATGATCCACGCTCCATGCGCGCTGTGCTTCTCTGGTCGTCGTGCTTGCCCGAAGCCGAGCGTCAGGAATACGGGAGCGCTCTCCTTAAGCCTCTCTACCGCCTCCTGCTATCCGACCAGAGTTGTCTGCCTCCTCCTCCAGTGTCGTGGTCGTCGTGCCTCAGCGTCACGAGGGAGCCGCCCACCGGAGCTCTGTGGTAAGTCACTTCATTGTGTCTCCCTCTCTCCTTTGTTCTTCATTTCTCTTCTTCTTTTTTAAGCTCTTTCTCTCTCTCTCTCTCACTTTTCTTTCTTTGCTTAGTTTTATTCTATTGTATTTGTGTGTATTTGTTCTATTTTGTGTGTAGAAGCTTATAGTCAATATGGATTAAGGTCCAGTTGTATTTTTGGGCTTTGAGGGTTTTAAATAGATTTACATGCATTTTCATATACTAGGTTTAACAATTATTAGGTTGGGCTGGGAGAGAATACATATTGTATGTTATTTCATATAATAATTAGTATGTTATCCTTGTTACTAGCATTAAGTTATTAATTTACTATTAATATTAGTACCATTAAGTATTATATATATATATATATATAATATATATTTAATTTTCAATTTTTTATTTTTTTAAAAGAAAGGAACTTTATTGATGTATCAGGCGCAAAATGCCAAAGCCTATTCAAGTAAAAGTGCCAAGCGCTAAGACAATAAAAACCAGACGGATGCTTGACGCTGCCGGAAAGAGGTCGGGTGTTAGGATCGACAGCGCCTGCCAAAAATGGTCCGTCAAGTGTGAGCAGCGTCTCCTGATTTTGAGGCACTGACGGATAACTTCCTTGTGCAGCTGAGAGGGGTTATAAAGGTGTCCTTCGTACCTATTTTTGTTCTGGTTTTTCCAGAGAACCCAGATTCCGGCGACTGCGATGATCTGATGGCTATGAGAGTTTCCCAGTTGGCGAAGAGATCGTTGAAGTCCCGACTCGATGATGTTGATCGTAGCTGCGTGAGAGGTCGGACCACAACCGAATGGCAAGGTCGTCGGAGAGCAGGATGTGCTCGGTAGTTTCTGATTGGTGCGTTGTGCAGCAATAGCATTTGGAGGTAAGGCTGTAGCCGATGGCGATGAGGGAGTCATCGGTGGGTAGCTTCCTACGGTGGGCTCTCCAGATAAGAATAGACTACTTGTTGGGGATGCAGGATTGCCAGAAAGGTGCAGTCAGCATCAGTGGGACACCTGGTCCTCTTAGCACGTACCTGGCAGATGCCATCGTGAAGGAACCATTGGGTGTTGGAGCCCATGTCAGTGCGTCAGGTGTCTCCACAAGCCGGACGTCTACTTCGGCGAGGATGGCCATAGCCGTCGATCCCAGCCAGTCTCTGATCCGTGCCCATCTCCATCCAGTCTCGTTGTCCCATAAGTCACAAATGGCGCCGTTGGGGGGACACTAGAGGTAGGCTAAAGGGCGTTATCGGAAAGTCGGCATTCGTGACGAAAGGTGAGCAGCCGTTACCGACCCGCAGGCGAATAAAGGGTTCAGCGAGGGATCTACTGTGGAGGATACGACGTAAGGAAGCAAATGATCGATTATTGGCCAGGGCCGTTGCGGGGTGAGCCTGGCGGATGTATCTGTCCTTCATGAATCTCGTCCAAAAGGTATCCTCGGATCGAACTTTCCACCAAAGATTCATAGTGAGGCGTCCATGATGTACCTGTCTGAAGAACCCCAGGCCTCCCTCTGCGGTTATTTTGGTCATCGAGTCCCAGCTCGCCCAATGATGCTTGTCCTTGCCGTCTAGGTGCCCGTAGAAGAAGTTCGCGAAGAAGGATTCCAACGTGGAAAGGACCTTCTTAGGGGAGAGCAGACGGCGAAGGTGTAGATAGAAATAGAGGCTAGGACATGTTTGATAAGGATCATCTTTTCGCCCGAAGAGAGGGTCACATTGTGCCATCCCGCGATCTTCTTTTTGATTTTGTTCAATAGGTCCGTAAATTTGCCCGAATTAGACTTCCCGTACACCAGCGGGCACCCGAGGTAGGAGAACGGCGGGTAGGCGATGGAGAAGGAGGACAGGATGGCGAGGCTAGTCGAGTGGCTCCTGTCTGCATTATGATGAGTGTAGATGATGCTTTTGTCTGAGTTAATTCTCTGGCCTGAACATCTGGCGTATTTGTCAAGCGTGCTGCAGACCACCTCCACCGATTCGATGTCACCCGACGAGAAGATTAGGATATCATCGGCGTAGGAAAGAGGAGTGATCAAGGGACATCCAGTGGTGGTGTGAAAGTGGTAGAACCTTGGGGTGTTAGCCATGCTATTGAGATTTCTGCTGAGCACGTCGACAGCAATAATAAAGATAGTGGATGATAAAGGGTCTCCCTGTCGTACCCCATGGCTGGATTTGCAGAAACTGTCGACATGACCGTTGATGACTGTAGAGAACCAAAAGTTGCTAATGGATCTGAATATGATGTCAATCCACTTCTTTGAGAACCCGAAAGCCCTGAAAAGCCAGATGATGAATTGCCAGTCAAGGCGGTCATAAGCTTTTTCCATGTCTAACTTGATGGCTACGTTTCCTCCTCTGGACGGGAACTTCATACAAGTGATTATCTCCTACGCTAGAAGGATGTTGTCTGTGATGTTCTGCCCCGAAACGAAGCCGTTTTGTTCCACGGAGATAATTTTGGGTAGAACCGTGGACATTCGGGTTACAATAATCTTGGAGATGATTTTATTGGTGAAGGTGCACAGGCTGATTGGTCTAATTCTTTGAAGGTCTCTAGGTTGTCTTTTTTAGGGATTAGGATGAGGTTAGCACAGGAGATGGATTTTGGGTAGGTGTCGCCAAGGAAGAAAGCCACCGCGGCTTCATGAAAGTTAGGTTCGATGATGTCCAGCAAGACCGGAAGAAAATGCTGGAGAAGCCATCAGGCCCGGGGGTGCTGTGCTCATTAAGGGCCCATATTGTAGCCTTGACATCCTCCTTGGTGGGGGGTCAAGAGATGCACGTTCTCTTGCTCGTTGATAAGGCTAGGGACTTTTGCCAAGAACGAGTTGTCCTGAACGATGACTTCTTTGGAGAAGAGTTTGGTGTAGAAGTTGGCGGCAGCGACGTTGATGCTTCTCTGGTCTCTGATTAGGGTGTCGTACTTATCGGAGATCTGATGTAGGTTGAGCTTATTCCTGCAGCCTTTGACGCAAGCATGAAAGAAGCCGGAGTTTCTGTCACCATCGGTGTCCCAAGTCGATCTGGCTTTCTGATTCCAGAATTCTGTCTCGATCTTGATTCGAGACTTGAGAATGGCTTTAGCTAGGTTCAGGGTGGCTCGTGACTCCGAAGATCTGTCCGAGGTGAATATAATCTCAGCACTGGTGACGTCATCTTCCGTCGTCTTGATTGCTTGGAAAATATTATCGAATGCAACTTTGCTCCAATTCGAAAGAGTACCCCTAGTAGCTTTGAGCTTGGCTGCCACCCTAATTAGGCGGTTGGGGTTGTTCGTCGAACTCTAGGCAGCTGCTACAATGTTCTTGAATTGGGGGTGATAACTCCAGAAATCCAGGAAGCGGAATGGTTTCTTGACCATGCTAGACTTGTTGCGAATCTTTATTAGGAGAGGGGAGTGATCCGACTCGGTGGTGTTGAGGTGGAAGAGGTTAGAGGTGAGGTCAATATCGGACCACCGTTGTCAACCAAGTCCCAATCCAGGCGCGTGTATTTTCTTCGTGAGCCTTCCTGCATGTTATACCATATGAAAGCGTTGTCGGTGAACGGGAGGAAAGATAAATGGGCATTGAAGAGGAATGAGGTGAAATCGTTCATGGCCAGCTGGGGTGGCGGGCGGCCACCGCTCCTCTCTGTGCGAGATGGTGTTGAAGTCTCCAAGACAGAGCCACGGGGGGTTGATATGGTGGAGGCGGGTGTCCATTAGCGTGTCCTACAGTAACCTGCGATCAACGAGGTCATAACTATCGTGGACAGCGAAGATGAGGGAGCAAGACGGCAAAGAGGGGTGCTCTACCCACTAGGAAATCACCTGATTTGAGTTATTAACGATGCCTACTTTACATTCGGCATTGTAGAAGATCCAGATGTTGTGACATCCGGCGACCGCGAATGGGAATTCGAGTGGGAGCGGATGGATTTGAGCTTTTTTTAGGAGATTTTGGGTTCGATGATAACTAAAACATCGACCCGGTGGGTTTTCTTGAGGCTAATTATTCTTCTCAAGGTTGGTTTATTGGCCAGCCCTCTCACATTCTACGAGAGAATGTTAAGCATTAGGAAGGCTAAGGGGGTGAGGGTGTTGAGCTTCGTGGCTGACCGGGTGGTCCTGGCCGTGGGCTCTCTCGCTTGTTTGTTCTTCTTGTTGTGGGAGGTTTTATTGGCTTTCGAGCCCTTCATTGTGTCGACGTAGGCCGATGATGTCTGTTCGCTGTCTGTGATTTCATTGACTATAGACGGAGGGAGTCAACTTCTGTGTCAATGTCGCCTAGCGCGTTGAGGGGATTACCTGGGTCAACGAAGCCTGCTTCCTTGGCCTGCTGAAACCTGTCCATTGGGATGGAGCCCTGCGCTGTTGGATCGATCTCGTGTTCTCTACCGGGGGGAAGTAGGGGTTCACGAAGGCGGGGTGGATGATCAAGGCCATCCGGTTCTCTCCGACTGGCGTCGGAGGGTCTTCGTGGAGCGTTGGATCGTCAACGGACTTCTCATGCCCACCGGAGGGGTCGCCCCGGGAGGGGTGACAATCTCTGTTGATGAGAGGATGTCGTACTTGTTGCTGAGGAGGATGGTCGAGGGCATGAGTGGGTTGTGGTAGTAGCCGGTTGGGGATGGGACGGGGGCTAGGGGAACCGTCGATGTCCGTAAAGTGGGAGTGTGAGTTGAGGGGGAAGGGTGGGGGCTGATGATGAGGGTTGAGGCACCTTATGGGGATGCGACTTGCGGGTGCCTTTCTTCTTCAGCTCCAGGTGTGCCTTTAAATAATGTTTTGTGAAATGTCCCCTGGCCTGACAGTGCTTGCAGAAGATGATGTCGTTGTCGTACTCCAGTACCTGGGGGTGTGTCTGCCCTCCGAGGTCGATCTAGGAGGGAGCATGCGCCAGAGGAAGGGTCGAAGGGCGCATGGGCGCAAGTGGTAGGAGAGAGCTGGTGCGAACCCGCCGGAGCACGGCCGATCGCGGGCAGGGAGGTGGGTGGTGAAGGGTACGCATGTCTAACGTACTGATGCGGGTGGGGCGCATGCACGCCCTCCTGGGAATGATGGGGCGGCTGACCTCCCGCAGGTGCCTGATATGGCGCGTGGGAGCATCATGTGGAGGGTGCATGGCCACCAGCGATGGGATGTGCCGCATAGCGGACTGGAGGCGCGAACCCAACAGACGGCACGAGGCCACCCCGTAAAGCAGAAGGTGCATACGCACCTCGGAGAAAGGGCGCATGGTCATCACGCTGCACAAGGGGCACATGGCCTAACCGAGAGGGAGAAGGGGGAGCATAGCATGCAGTCACACCTCCAAGCACTGCAGCGGGAACAACAAAATTTGAATTTTGAAATTCAAATCTCGGAAACGACGGGCGGAAAACCGAAGATCCTGCGCACGTCTGCTCAGCGCTAGCCCTGCCGAGCGGGTAAGACAGGAGGGGGAGGAAGGACTCCGCTGGGGATCGAAGGAGAGATTGGGGGCCACCGGAGAGGTGGGGCAAAAACTGGATCGGGGGAACATCTCGTCGGCTATCGCTCGGATCCAGCCGAGGCACTGCACTCGGATCCGGCCGAGACGCTGCGGACGGACAAGGGGCGGGGGACGAGGCCGACCAACGAGAGTTGCTCTCGAGTCCACGCGGGGGAACCACGCTGAGCTCCGTGAGGCGGAATGCCGGTGATCACCGATGCGGGACGGAACGAGGGACCGGGGGGGCTGTCGGGGGGCGAAGGGGTACGGCTGCCGACGAGCTCTCGGGAGAGCTCTGCTCCGGCGCCGCCCACGCTAGGAGGAGGGGATCATACCGCCATGGGAAAGCAGAGAAGGGAGGAGGTAAGTATATCAATATATATATATATATATATATATATATATATAATATATATATATATATATATATATATATATATATATATATATATATTACAAATAAGTTATTGTAATATTTCCTAAATTATATTGTTATATTATTTTTGTGGGTTTTGACCTAACATTAATATTGTAATATTTCCTATCAAACTAAGTTATAATTTTGTTGTGGTGATAATTTTATTGGCTTTCAAATATCTATCGAAAACTATTTTCACTAGTAAAATATATAGTTACTAAATATAATAAATATTTTTCGAATTAGAATATATATTTATTGATTTATTTTCTTTCAAAAATTAATCTCGATCGTGACTAGTCATATGTTCCTATTTTTTGTGATTATGACTACTTTATATCGACCGTAAGCTAATCAGGCTGTCCCGGACCCAATGGTACGGTCTGTTCCATCATTAGAGATTGTCTTACATAGTTATGTTATTTACGACTTTTCTGTGCCAACATGATGAAGTCACATAAACAACTACAACTAAACTGAGGCAAGTACACTACTACTTTTATGTTTTTATTACATTATAACGCTAATCTTTATTATGTTTCATTGAGTATCCTGTTGAGATATGATTGTCACACGATAGGCTTTCTTGTATTATTGCTAGTTTATTTCATTATTTAGTTGGTCGGGAGGGGAAATGCCAGTAGATATGTGAACAAAGCCCAATGATTATTGTTGTGGATAGCTAAGTCATACACCGCACGTATGGGTTAGCCATACTTTTTTATTGTGGATAGCCATCTCTGATGTGCCATATTAACCCAAGCCGTTCACATGTCGAAAAGTATTTCAAATGCACACTGTCTGTTAGTCTTCAATGTTCATGATTCAGTTCATACATGCTCCTATTAGTGGTTTTTTGTACATATTTATTATTTTCGGTTCATACACTGATTCCTTTATTTTCTACTGCATCTCTACTATCTAGCTTATTTTGAATTAAGTTACATTATTGCAATATGGTTGTACTTTGCCTATTTCTTGACTAGATTGTTGCAGGTGACTTGGCATGCTTCCTACTTTTGCGTTATGTACTATACGGGGAAGATAGTGACTTGGAGGTCGACCTTAGATTCTAGACTAGATAGTTCTTTTATTTTTAGCGGATTTGTTCCCGAATGTCAGTTTTATGTATTGTTGGATTTATAAATAAAATAGTTATTGTGAATAAGCAAATAGATGTGATTTTGTTATATTAAGATTGATATTGAGACCTAGACAGTGTACTACCACCGATGCTACGGCGTAGGCTGGACTTGGCTACGCACTCGTATCCTAAAAAATGGGTGTGGGTTGTGACAAGTTTTTTGGGTGGTCCATACAGGTCTATTTTCCTAAAATTGTATGAACTCATGATAGTACTTAAGTTAATCGTACTATTGTGAGCCTGCAACTAGGAAGTGCTCATTTGCAATTAGGATTGATTTGATTTTAGGAGAATGACTAGAATTAAGAGTCCTTTATTTAATTTGACTGTTGGGTAGTTATGGTTGCTACATAGGCCATACGATTTAGCCAAGGATTTATGGAATTCTAGACCTTATTATATATTTGAGGAATTTTCATAGAAGTACATACTATTGTATTTTTAATACGATGGTACGATTTAAGGTGGGTAGACTATTCGCTTAGTAAACTATGACTTCATATGATTCAATTCCTAATCTTGATCATTTATTTCGCCCTCTCTAACTATTATCATATCATAAGTCTGAATTACTTATTTATTTCTTATTTTGCATAAAGAATTATTTTGATAATTTCTGATTCTGTTATCTATATATGAATCTCGAGTTAGTTCTTTCATCAAAGTTTTTTTCCTCAATCATTGAATATCTATGTAATATATATTAGAATATTTATACTTCTCTTGTCTTCAGTTACTTCCTCCCTAATAAATCATTTTATTTTCAAGAATTGAGACTTATAGGATAGATACTTATACTTTTTCTATCTTGATCATCTTGGAGCTTGTTTGAATTTCAAGAAATTCCTTTAAAATTCCTATAGATATAGTTAGAATAATTTTCGATGACTTACAATGGCAAGGCAGATGTGAACTGTCGCCCTTTATTTTAATTATCGAGACTACGGGTTCACTGCAGCCAGCAGCGCACTGGCAAGGCATGATCCCTAAGTTGAAGTAATTTCAAGTAAGAGTACGTTATCGAATATTATCAAAATTATGTCCTAGTTGTCTTATTTTTATTCTTGAGTTGTTATGTTAATTGGATAGAGTTGACAAAGTATTCGATACCGTATCCCTATTTGAGTCATGAAATCAAGAGTTTACTACATCTAGATGTACACTGGTGAGGCATAGATTCCCGGTAAAATAAATTCATATATGCTTATGATTTTCAGATACTATAGAGGCTATTGTAGGAACAAAATCGTAAATCAGAATACTCTAGAGGGGGTGAATAGAGTAGGCAGCGGAATATTGCTAATTAAAAATCTTGTTAGCAGTTAGATAACAGATATAAAAATAATCACAAAGTAAATGACATAAATTAAAAGTGATCAGAAGGCAAATGCAAACACCGAGATTTATACTGGTTTCCCTCTTGTGAGGACTAGTCCAGTCGGAAGAACTCTAGCTTCCAGTTGAATCCACTATTGGAAAATCCCGCAAGTTTTCATACGAAGTCCTTGCAACTTCTACATACGCGAGCTTTGATACGAAGAACTCGACCAACTTCAATTGTGAAGTGTTGAATCTTCTATCAAGCCTCTGATTACAATCACTCTTGAAACTTCTAGACCGCACCGCACTGGTAAATCGACTAGAGGATTGTAACTGGCTTGGGATTTGAAAATGAAAGCTTTTTAGAACTCTTTTGAAGAATGTAAGCTTAAGAAGAGAAGAGATTGAAAGTGAATTGGTGATTTGAAATGGTCGAAATGCTTCTCTATTTATAGTTTTTCCAAAGACAGAACTCTGACAGAATTCGGGCAGAATTCGGACAGAACTCTTTGTAACAAACCGTAACTGAAAGATGACCAAGTTCAAAATCAAACGTTCACTAACGTTCTACTTTGCCGAACTCTGGCCGAACTCTGGCCGAAATCGGGCCGAGTTCTGCTAGGGTTCTGCCAGTTCATTTTTGAGAAAAATTAATTTTGGCTTTTTGAAAAGTCCTTCAGAAACTTTTTGTAAAAAGGATGTTCTTCAAAAACATAGGTCATTTTTAAAGAGATAGGTCAGTTTTGAAAAACGATTCTGGACAGCCTATTTGCCAGTACGACTTGGTGTACAATGTATTCCTAGACTCAATAAAATGAAAAATTATATTGCTTCGACAGAAATACATTTGGAATGGCAATCGGCTTCAGTCTTGAACATCGTAGATATCCATTGTTGAGCAGTATCCAAAACGTCGTAGATAAACATCTGAATTGACTTGCATTTATATCGAGACAGAGTTTGATCAATTTTTAAAATCAGGTTTGACCATGACCAATGGGCCAACAATCTCTCATATTTTGGTAATTGACAAACCTTGCCGATATAACATCTAAGTTTGGATCAATTCAAAAATATATACGAAAAATTGTAAATTATTCTTAACCTGCATTCATGAAGATGTTAGATCTATTTCTCCCCCGTCGTCACTTAGCAAAATAATTGTAAAAGAGAAAGCTCCCCCGCAATAAATGCATAATTAACACACAGTGAAGAAACACAAAAAAATATATAAAACAGTCATCACAAGCATGGTAGAAACACTGAAAAAGATATTGTATACACAACACAGGCATGTTATTTGTCACAGGCAATTTTAATATGAAGCAGAAAGAGAGATAATGCTAGAATAAAACTGAAACAAATAAAGTGCTGAATGATAAACGAAAATGCCAAACTGAGGCATAATAAAAAACATGTCTATGAGAAGTCATATAATAACTAAAGGAGTGCTAATAATAAAGTACTGATAAAATCTTGGAATATCGGAGCATTTCCAAGTAAACATAAGACAAAAGTATCAGTCCTAAAAGTCATAACAACTCAAAAGTCATCATCCTCATCATCATCGTCAGCTGCTGCAGCACCAGCATATCCAGAAGGACCAGCTCCAGAAGTATGAGGAGTGGCACCAGTAGAACAATACCAATCGTAGGCGTTCTCTGGCTGGAACAGAGAGTGGATCGCCTCATCATCAACGTGGTATCCACAAACAGAAGGGTCGCGAGGTAGAGAGCTAGCAGAGTGACCCGTCTGCGAAAATCTCAGATCAACAAAGGAGTTGGCAATAGCCTGGAACCGGGTCACGTCACGGAACTCACGTTCCCTGGAAGTGTCAACATAGAATGACTGTAGATCTGAAAGGTGCTGATGAATACCCTCAAATGTCATAGGATAGTAATGAGGAGGTCCAGGTGTTGTGGGAGTAGGTGCAGGAGGAGCAGGTGCAGTAGGTGGAGGAACAGTGGCAATGCTACAACGAAAGAGTTTGAGAAACTTGGGTTCAGGGTCAACAGCACAAGTAGATAGGTCAATGTCAAATCTCTGAAAAATGCGAGGGATGATCATCGCATAAGATAGTTTACAGTCTCTTCCGCGACATCTTCCCATCATCTGAATGATAGTCTTAGGGGCAGAAAAAAGAATCCTCTTAAGAATGTGATAAAGAGCAGAGAGCTCAAGTGCAGTGACATCATCTTTGGAAGTGGATTTTAGAAGTAAAGTGGAAAAGATGATGCGATGTAATTCGGAGTTGAACAAGTCCAAGTTATTAGCCTTGAACTTTCCAGGACGAGCGTGTGCGGGCGCACAAAGCTCATTCTTGAAACTAATGAGAGTCGTACCATCGGGGAAATCAAAATCAGTGATGTCATCGAGCGGGGCACCTTCATTTGGAATACCAAGAATTTTTGCTAACGTTTCATCAGTGAATTCGATATCGATCCCTCCGACACGTGTTCTCGCAGTGAAAGTGTCTAACACAAAATTACAATAGAATAATCTAATGGCATTAGTAGCAATAGGGAATTATAAGGTAACAAAGTATTGTAACCCTAATGCCTCAAAGTAAGGGCGGTGATCCGGAAAGACAGTCCATTTAATCGGTGAACTGGTACAAATAGTACGCATAATAAAATCGACATACCATAATAAAGCTTGATCGGAAGTTTTAAAGTAAAACTCATCCAATGCACCATCGTCCGATTGGACCGAAGAAAAGAGGCAATCCGTATGCGGATCCGAAGACGATGTCTCTTCACTGGCATTGGTCTTCTTCCTCTTGAAGTGATTGAACTTAGGCATTCTTTCCCAAAATTTTCTAGAAACCTAAGAATTGAAAAGTGGAGGAGAGAATGAATTATACCTTCCAAGAATTGGATAAGCTATTGAGGATGAGATTCTCCGTACGAATCTAAAGTTTTGACGAAAATCTCCACACGGATTGGAAGAACAAGGGTGGAGAAAAAAACTAGGGTTTGGAGGCACGGCTGCTGCTGTTTGAGGATGTTTGGAAAAATGAATAAGATGGGGGCCTCGGGTTCTGGCTGGTACATATATATACCCAGCCGAACCCTGGCCGAATTCGGACCGAACTCGGGCCGAATTCGTCAAGGGTTGCGTGGCTACATATATATATCAAAAATAATAGAAATGGGGCAACATATTTTTTATTAATTTGTTTTAAATATTTAATTCAGAGTTTAGTAATTTTAAATCTTAAAATAATATAATTAATATTATTTTATAAATTAATATTCTTTACTCAGCATCTGTTTCAGATTAGTTGTAGGAGTACTGTCCCAGCTAACGGAGGTTTACCGGGGAACTCTTAAGTACCGCTTCGCTTCGACCGTAGTCATGGTGACAGACAGACTCTTTGTAGGCTTGTCTCGAAAACATTTTATGAGTATCGAATAAATTAATTAATAAAACAAAATTAATTAATATTATTGACATCTAAAATGCCTAATTCTTGATGTAAATAATTGAAACGATCTTCCGCTAACGGTTTTGTGAGTATGTCAGCTAATTAATTCTGAGTGTCTATGTATACAAGGTCTATATCTCCATTTTGTTGATGATCTCTAAGAAAGTGATGTCGAATCTCGATATGTTTAGTACGAGAGTGACATACTGGATTCTTAGTAAAATTAATAGAGCTAGTGTTGTCACAGAAAATGGGTATGTGTGTAAAATGCAATCCATAGTCTTCTAAAGTTTGTTTCATCCACAAAATTTGTGCACAACAACGTCCTGCGGCGATATACTCAGCCTCGATTGTTGTTAATGCAACAGAATTTTACTTTTTACTAAACCAAGAGACTAAAGCTTTTTCTAAGAAATGACATGTGCTGCTAGTACTTTTTCTATCTACTTTGCATTCGGCAAAATCAGCATCAGAATAACCGGTTAGGTCAAACGACGTGGTTTTGGGATACCATAAGCTGACAGAAGAAGTGTCTTTAAGGTATCGGAAGATACGCTTAACTGCGCACAAATGTGATTCCTCAGGATTAGCTTGAAAACGTGCATATAAGCAAACACTAAACATAATGTCTGGTCGACTAGTAGTTAAATACAGTAAGCTACCGATCATACCTCGATACTTACGTATGTCGACAGGTTTGCCTTGTTCATCAATATCAAGCTTGGTTGAAGTCACCATTGGAGTGCTAAGTGGCTTTGCTGCTTCCATGTCGAACTTCTTTAATATATCCTTTATGTATTTTGCTTGATTTATGAATGTCCTATTATTGGTTTGTTTGATTTGCAGTCCGAAAAAGAATTTCAGCTCACCCATCATGCTCATCTCAAACTCATTCGGCATACACTTTAAAAATTCTTGACAAAGAGATTCATCAGTAGATCCAAAGATAATATCATCGACATAGACTTAAATCAAAAGAATATTGTTATTCAAAGATTTTATAAACAAGTAGTATCAACCTTTCCCTTTGAAAAACCATTATCAAGTAGAAAAGAGCTTAGACGATCGTACCAAGCACGAGGGGCTTGTTTCAAACCGTATAAAGCTTTCTTCAACTTGAAAACATATTTAGGAAATTTGAAATCAGTAAAACCGGGTGGTTGAGCTACATAAACCTCTTCTTTTATAAAACCATTTAAAAATGCACTTTTGACATCCATTTGAAATAACTTAAAATTATGATAACATGCAAATGCACATAACATGCGAATGGATTCTAATCTCGCAACTGGGGCATAAGTCTCATCGTAGTCGATACCCTCTTCTTGATTGTATCCTTGAGCTACGAGTCGAGCCTTATTACGAGTCACTAAACCATTCCCGTTCAGTTTATTTCGGAATACCCATCGGGTGCCAATGACTGGATGATCAATGGGCTTGGGAACAAGTTCCCAAACTTGATTCCGTTCGAATTGGTTTAATTTCTCTTGCATAGCATCTAACCAAAAATTATCACTACATGCTTCATCAATATTTTTGGGTTCAAACTGCGAGACAAAAGCAATACAAGAAGCTATATCTTTATTAGAGGAACGAGTACTTACACCCTTGGTAATCTCACCAATTACCAAGTCCTTTAGATGATTAGCCAAGAATCTCATCTCTTTTAGTTTAATCTCAGGATTGCTAGTTCCGGCTTCTTTGCTTGGAGGTTCATCTGATGCCTGATGTGATGGTTTTGCATCTTTGTGTGAAGGTTTTGCAGTAGCTGTACTTGGTGTGATTATGTCTTCATTGTCATCATCGTCTAAGTGTTGATTTAGTTCATCAAACTTGACGTTGATAGATTCTTCGATGATCATGGTTCTTTTGTTGAAGACTCTGTATCCTTTGCTCTTTGCTGCATAACCTAAAAATATACCTTCATCGGCATTTTCATTAAATTTACTCAAATTATCTTTAGTATTAAGAATAAAACATTTACAACCAAAGATTTTGAAATAAGAAACATTTGGTGTTCTATCAAACCATAATTCATAGGGAGTTTTCTTCGATATAAGTTGAATTAGAACCCTGAGAATATAGCATGCTGTATTTACAGCTTCAACACATAAGTATCTAGGTAGACTAAACTGGTTTAACATAACTCTAGCCATTTCAGATAGAGTTATGTTCTTACGTTCCACAACTCCATTTGTTGCGGAGTCCTAGGGCAAGAGAATTCATACAGATAACCGTGTGTGTCACAAAATTGCTTGAATTCTGTATTCTCAAATTCGCCGCCATGATCACTACGAATACGAGTAATCATGAACCCATTTTCATTTTGTACTTTCTTGCAAAAGGTGACAAATTCTGATAATGCATCGTTCTTGTGTGCAAGAAAATAAGCCCATGTATATCTAGAGAAATCATCTATAATGACAAATGCATATAACTTACCACCTAGACTAGCAATTCTGCTGGGTCCAAATAAGTCTATATGCAACAATTGTAAAGGTCTAGTGGTACTTACAGCGTCCTTGGACTTGAAAGCGGATTTGGTAGCTTTGTTCTTTTCACATTCACTACATACCATATCCTTCTTGAAAGAAATATTCGGTAAGCCGCGTACCAACTTCTTCGTAGATAATCTTGAAATTGTATCCATGTTTGTATGACCGAGTCTCATATGCCATAGTTGACTCTCAACGCTTTTGGCCATCAAACATCTACCTACTGTGTTAGCATCTTCCAAAAAATAGAATACATATATGTTGTCTTCCCTAATACCTTCAAATATAGTACTACCAGTTGAACTATCAATTATAGTACATTTATCTTTTACGAAGTTAATACCATAACCGTGATCAGCTAAATGGCTTATGCTGAGCAGATTATGTTTTAACTCGGTAACAAGACAAACATCTTTAATCACTAGATAGGGAGCCTTACCAATGTCACCGATACCGATTATGTATCCTCTTAGATTATTACCGAAGGATACATATCATTCTTTATTCCTCTTCGACAGTGTTACGAATAATGAAGCATCACCGGTCATGTGCCGTGAGCAACCGCTGTCGAGGATCCATTTTCTCCTAGCATGTGAAGGGTGTCCCACCTACAAAACAATTTGCAGATGAAACTTTTGGTACCCATTTCTTGTAGGGTCCTGACTGGTTAGTTTTCGGTATCCATGCATAAACATTTAAATCTACTAACTTTCTGATTCTACATGCTGAAGATATATGACCAATGAGGCCACAATAATGACATTTAGCATGTTGAGTATTGAAAGTAGTGTGAGGTGCATGATTAGTAGGTTTTGGCTTTCTAGTATAGAAGAATGCATGTCTATTAGGCTTATTGGGCATAGTCTTGGTATGGTTTGGTCTGACAGTGTTGGGCGTGTTCCGATGATTCGGTAATTGACACGTGTTAGAATAGGAAGCAGCAACTGCAGGCCATTTTCCTAAACTAATTTCCAACTTTTTGGAAGTGTCATACAATCTAGTATAGTCAGATGTAAGTGATTTTAATCTGACCTGTGCACACTGGATACTCTTTCTCTCCTTAGATAGGTCTTCCTTTAACTGGATAATAGTTTGGTCTTTTTCTTCGGATAGCTTAACAGTCTCGTGTAACAACAATTTAATAGAAGAAAGCCCACCAAACTCATTTGAAGAGTCATTATCTCTAACATGATATAGTAGGTCGGTAAGTCTTCCTATTTTACCTTTGTACCCTTTGAGTACCTTCTTAGAGGTTTCATATTTGCTACGCAATTTTCTGTAATCATCTAACAGTTCACTGAAAGCCTCTCCTAGTTGCTCAAAGGTGAAATCATCATAAGGATCAAATAGAGGATTAGTAATTACCTGATCACAAGCCATCAAGCATACATTTGCAGCGTCATCTGATTGTTCATTTTCTAAGTCGCTGGCTTCACTTTTATGCCATATGCTTGTGTTGGCATACTTTCTTAATGTAGATTTCTTTAGGTAACCTTTGTCATATTTGCTGCTTTTCTTTGATGATGATGCTGAGGGACAATCTTTCTTCATGTGTCCTTTCTTCTTGCATCCGTAGCAAATAGGATCTTCCTCATTGTTGTTGTTGTTGTTGTCTTTGTTGTCCTTTGTTCTCCTGTTAAATCTCATGAACTTCTTGAATTTTCTTACCAGAAGAGCTTGATCTTCAGAGTCGGAGTCGCTATTGTCATAATCATCTTTGATGGTTCTTCTATGTTGAGCCTTGAGAGCGATCGTCTTCTCTGACTTCTCCTTTGGTGTAGCATCTTCAAAGTCTTAAAGTTCTAACTCGTGAGTGAGTAGCTTACCCATGAGTGTTTCTAGAGACATTGTTGAGAGGTCGTTCCCTTCAATGATTGCTGTAGCCTTTGGAATCCAGTTCTTTGTAAGGGCTCGTAGAAGTTTGCGAATCTTCTCATGGTTAATGTAATCCTTGCCTAGTGAAGACAGAGGATTTACAATATCCAAGAATCTTGTAAACATCTGAGTGACTGATTCACTTGGCTTCATTTTGAATGCCTCGTACTCCTGAGTAAATCTGCTGATCTTTGACTCCTTGACTTATGTTGTTCCTTCGTGGGTTACTTCGAGAAGTTTCCACACTTCGTTTGATGTTGTGCAAGTAGACACCCTGTTGAATTCAGTTCTGTCTAAAGCACAAAATAAAGTGTTAATAGCATGTGCGTCAAGACTGGCCTTTTTCTTTTCTTTCTCTGTATATTTGTCATGGGGGTTTTCAACTAAAATACCATCAACATTATTACGAGGTGGCTTTTTATAGCCATCAATAACTACAGACCATAAGTCAAAATCAAGAGATTTTAGAAAGAAACTCATACGTGTTTTCCAATAAGTGTAGTTTGTGCCGTCAAACAGTGGAGGTCTATTTGTGGCTTGGCCTTCACTTATGAATTTTACAGTTGCCATGTGTAATGTTGTGATCTATATAACAATTAAATATAACTGTAATTTTACCTTGCTTTACCTGTATAACCCGCTCTGATACCAATTGTAGGAACAATTGGGATCAGAATATAATACCTCTAGATGGAGAGCCTGCTCTGATACCAATTGTAGGAACGAAATCATAAAGCAGAATACTCTAGAGGGGGGGTGAATAGAGTAGGCAACGGAATATTGCTAATTAAAAATCTTGTTAGCAGTTAGATCACAGATATAAAAATAATCACAAAGTAAACGACAGAAATTAAAAGTGATCAGAAGGCAAACGCAAACACCAAGATTTATACTGGTTTCCCTCTTGTGAGGACTAGTCCAGTCGAAAGAACTCTAGCTTCCAATTGAATCCACTATTGGAAAATCTCGCAAGTTTTCATACGAAGTCCTTGCAACTTCTACAGACGCGAGCTTTGATACGAAGAACTCGACCAACTTCAATTGTGAAGAGTTGAATCTTCTATCAAGCCTCTGATTACAATCGTTCTTGAAACTTCTAAACCGCAACGCACTGGCAAATCGACTAGAGGATTGTAACTGGCTTGGGATTTGAAAATAAAAGCTTTTTAGAACTCTTTGGAAGAATGTAAGCTTAAGAAGAGAATAGATTGAAAGTGAATTTGTGATTTAAAATGATCGAAATGCTTCTCTATTTATAGTTTTTCCAAAGACAGAACTCTGACAGAATTCGGACAGAATTCGGACAAAACTCTTTGTAACAAACCGCAACTGAAGGATGACCAAGTTCAAAATCAAACGTTCACTAACGTTCTACTTGGCCGAACTCTGGCCGAACTCGGGCCGACTTCTGCTAGGGTTCTGCCTGTTCATTTTTGAGAAAAATCAATTTTGGCTTTTTGAAAAGTCCTTCAGAAGCTTTTTGTAAAAATGATGTTCTTCAAAAACATAGGTCATTTTTAAAAAGATAGGTCAGTTTTGAAAAACGATTTCGGACAGCCTATTTGCCAGTACGACTTGGTGTACAATGTATTCCTAAACTCAATAAAATAAAAAATTACATTGCTTCGACAGAAATACATTTGGAATGGCAAACGGCTTCAGTCTTGAACATCGTAGATATCCATTGTTGAGTAGTGTCCAAAATATCGTAAATAAATATCTGAATTGACTTGTATTTATATCGAGACAGAGTTTGATCAATTATTAAAATTAGGTTTGACCATGACCAATGGGCCAACAGCTTTATCTTTTATTGACATATGACTATTAATTTTTCCAAATTGATTTGATGCCCTATTTCTTATTACCATCTTATCAAATAAACTGGTAGTTCTTTCTTTCTTTCTTTCTTATCTTTTCTATTCGAGAATCGTCATTTAGTTTCTTCCTAGTAATCATTTAGAACCAATTATTATATTTTGATTCTATTCCACTAGATTCATAATCATACTTAGATTTTGAATCTATAATCGTGTCAAAATGATTTGGGCTAAGTAACGGATCGTGCCGAAATGATTTCGATTGATCATTCTTAACAACTTTTTGATTGCAAGTAGACTATTTTAAATATATTTCGATTGTGTCAATTTGCATATTTTCCTAGATCTTGATTCTCTAATCGTGCCTAAATAATTTTGCTTAGCTAGTTGATCGTGCCGAAAGGATTTCAATTTTGATCGTTCTTAAACGACTTTGATCGTGACTAAACTATTTTGACTATAATCTTGATCATGCCAAACTCATCTTTTCTTGAGATTTTGATTCAATCCATGTATATGCCTCATCTATTTTGATCATTATTCATAAATCTTGTCTAATCGTATTCTTTGAAATTTCGAGGACAATTTTTTTTTAAGTTGGGTAGATTTGTAAGCCCACTTCTCGAATTAAAAAAAATTATTTGTTTGTTTTTAGTTTTATATATTTCTAGTTAGAAAATAGATTTTTATTTTTAAATTCTATAGAAGATATTTTGGATGACAAAAAAATTTGTCAAACTATTTTAGATTTGGAATTTATAGAATATTGTTTAAATTATTAATTAATAATTAGATTTGTTTCGTATCAAATATTATATTTAGTTTGACTTAGTCTTTAACTAATTTTATATATATATATATATATATATATATATATATATATATATATATATATATATATATATATATATATATATATATACACGAGTCATTTGATAAAACTTAATACTTATTTAAATTTATTATTGTATTATATTTAGATTTGGCCAAATGTATTTTAGATATTATTAATAAAGTCTAGTATTATTGTGATCATTATGGATTGAAATTTGATTAATCTTTTGTTTATAGATTTAAATCTATGGGAAGGTCTATCTATAGAAATACTAGTCCTTCCCTAAATAAGAAATCCCCCTCTTATATAAAGAGGAGACTTCCCTTTGTTTCTCTAGAAATCCTATAACCCAAATTCCTCATCACCCACCATATCCAATAAGCCGTTGTCACCACCAACGTACTATGTCATACCGTATCGTGCGGTGCATCGTGTCCGTGTCCTATTTACCCTTTTATTATTGTTATTACAAATACATATTCCTCATCGTACCCGACACACTGGATACCATTCGTGTGTCACACAGGACACAATTCCCAATACAGAATCCCTAATCCTAACCCTAACCCTAAACCTAATTATTGGTCGATCCTTTCACCAGCACACACCTCACCGACGACTGCACTGCCTTTCCTCGACTTTACCCGAGCTTCTCCATGCCCACCGACAACATCATCACAACCCATCGTCGACCACATCGGCCTCCTCTTGTGCTCGCCCGTCCCAACCACACCAAGACCATCCTCCTCGCCACTCTTCCCTGACCTCATCCCCATCCCCGCCGAGAGTGCCTACCACCACCGGTCTAGGTTGGCTCCGCTGTGACCTCCTCCATACTGTCGAAACCGCCACCCAAGAAAAACCCATACATTATTCACCTGACCGCCGCCATCTTTGAGTTCCCTCACCGCCGAAAACCTAGCTCCCTACAGCTGCCTCTATACTCCTTCGAGCCTAGAACCCGAGCCCCGCTGTCGTCACGACGGAGCCATCCACCAGAACACGCCAGGAGCAGCGTCTACGTCGAGCCCAGCACCACCGAATTCGAGCCGTCATAGCTCCGAGGCCGACCATCAACGCCATGCCGCATCAATCTAAGCTATCTCGCCGACGA
This sequence comes from Iris pallida, assembly GCA_029216955.1. Lineage (NCBI taxonomy): Eukaryota > Viridiplantae > Streptophyta > Magnoliopsida > Asparagales > Iridaceae > Iris > Iris pallida. Next base: position 3,370,382 of record JANAVB010008794.1, read on the forward strand.
TCCACCGCACACCGTGCGTTGTGCTTCTCTAGTCGTCGTGCTCGCCTGAAGCCGAGCGTCAAGCACATCGCGCGCACTCTCCTTAAGCCTCTCCACCGCCTCTCGCCATCCGACCGGAGTCGTCCGCCTCCTCTTCCAGTGCCGGGGTCGTCGTACCTCAGCACCGTGAGGGAGCCGCCCACCGGAGCTCTGTGGTAAGTCCCTCCATTGTGTCTCCCTCTCTCCCTTGCTCTTCATTTCTCTTCTTCTTTTTTAACTATTTCTCTCTCTCTCTCTCTCACTTTTTTTTCCTTTGCTTAGTTTTATTTTGTTGTATTTGTGTGTATTTTATTTTATTTTGTGTGAAGAAGCATGTAGTCAATTGGGCTTAAGGTCCAGTTGTATTTTTGGGCTTTAAGGGTTTTACATAGATTTATATGTAGTTTCATAAACTAGGTTTAATTATTATTAGGTTGGGCTGGGAAAGAATACATATTGTATATTATTTCATATAATAATTAGTATGTTATTCTTGTTACTAGCATTAAGTTATTATTTTACTATTAGTACCATTAAGTATATTATATATATATATATATATATATATATATATATATATATATATATATATATATATATATAGAGGAAGGATAGGCATCCCCGCACTTTTTGTATCCCCAAGCATCCCCCCTACTCACACCGGTGGATGATGCTTTAAGTCATCTAATCTTAACCATTGATTTACCAACGGTTAAGATTAGATGACTTAAAGCACATCCAACGGTTGTTAACATGGGGATGCTTGGGGATGCAAAAAATGAAGGGATGCGGATCCCTCCTCATATATATATATATATATATATATATATATATATATATATATTAAAGATATCATTGGGATTTTATGTCAAGATTTATAAATGATTCTATTTAGTTTATGAATATCTTCCTTAAATATATTGTTATATTATTGTTATGGGTTTTGACCTAACGATAATATTGAAATATTTTCTATCAAACTAATTTATAGTTTTGTTGTGGTGATGATTATCTTGGCTTTCAAATATTTATCTAAAACTATTTTTACTCATAAAATATATAGTTACTAAATATAATAAATATTTTTCGAATTAGAATATATATTTCTTATACAAATTTTTCTTCAATAATCAATCTTGATCGTGACTAGTCATAAGTTCTTATTTCTTGTGATTCTGACTACTTCATATCGACCCAAGGCTAATTGGACTGTCCCGGACCCAATGGCACGGCCCGTACCATCATTAGAGATCGTCTTGCATAGTTATGCCATCTTCAACTATTCTGTGCCAATATGATAAAGTCACACAAACAACTGCAACTAAACTGAGGCAAGTACACTATTGCTTTATGTTCTTATTATATTATAATGCTGATCTTTATTCTGTTTCATTGAGTATCCTGTTGAGATATGATTGTGACACGATAGGCTTAATTGTATCATTCCTAGTTTATTGATTGGTTAGTAAGTCGGAAGAGAAAATGCCAGTAGATATGTGAATAAAGCCCAATAATTATTATTGTGGATAGCTAAGTCATATACTGCACGTATGGGTTAGCAGTATCTTTTTGTTGTGGATAGCCATCTCTAATATGCCGTATTAACCCAAGTCATTCATATGTCGAAAAGTATTTCAAATGCACAATGTCTGTTAGTCTTTAATGTTCATGATTCAGTTCATATATGCTTTTGGTAGTGGTTTTTTGTACATGTTTATTATTTCCTGTTCATACACATGTTCCTTTATTTTCTACTGCATCTCTACTGTCTAGCTTATTTTGTATTAAGTTACATTATTGCAATAGGGTTGTACTCTGCTCCTTTCTTGACAGGATCGTTGCAGGTGACTTGACATGTTTCCTACTTTTTTGCTATGGACTATACAGGAAAGATAGAGATCTTGGAGGTCGACCTTAGATTCTAGACTAGATAGTTCTTTTATTTTTAACGGGTTTGTTCCCGAATGTCATTTTTTATGTATTATTGAATTTGTAAATAAAATAGTTATTATGAATTAGCAAAAAGATATGATTTTGTTATATTGAGAATGATAGTCAGACCTAGACAGCATATTACTGCCAATGATGCGATGTAAGATGGACTTGGCTACGCATTCGTATCCCGAAAAGCGGGTGCGGGTCATGACACCTAGTCCTTATAAAATCGCTGGAAGAGCTGGGTTACCTGTTGTTGGGTCTGAAGTTGCTGTTGATGTTGTTGCTGTTGCATCGCCACCATAGCCCTAATCAACTCTAGCATGACCTGAGGGCCTAACTGCTTTGGTTGTACTAGAAAAGCTGGTAGAGCTGGCAAGGCTAGTGGAGCTAAATGAGTTGGCAAAACTGGTGGAGGTGACCGGAAGGGAACAAACTGTAATGCTGACCTGTGCTGAGGGGTTACTGGTTCTGGCCTATGACTCGGCGGCGGTGCTTGATGCTAGCCAACAACTTGAGTTGCTGAAGGCGGCGGAGTAATAGAACCCACGGATGTAGAAGAAGGCTGAACGTCCCAGAGGATAAGGACGTGAGATATCAATAATGGATAGAACTAGAGCACAAATACCAAGCATGTTCACAATTTCAAGTAAACTGTAAGAGCAATAACAAGAGGAGATCAACTGAAGATCAATAAAGGATTGAGATTTCTAACAAGATGAATCCTCCACAAGTATAAAAAATAAACCTGCATGGGCCACCACTAAAATCTTATCACGTCCCGCTTCCAGAGTACTGGAGAAATACGTAGACCGACATGGCCAGCTACTCCGTACAAGGTATCAAAATGTCGTATGCGGTCACGGCTGTCTAGAAGACATGTGGGTAGACTCTAACAGGCAATGACATTAGTCCTAAGGCTGACATAACCTGCTATCTCAATCCAACAACAACAAGTCACAAGAGTAAATCATACATGATAGTAAAAAAGGCGTCCCTAGATACATGTCATATACGATCATGAAGCTAGTGAGCACAAAATTAGACACTAGCAAAGTAAACTATTATATGATCTCTATATCAGCCATGGTCTAATATATACAATCATAACTGCTCAAAGTAGTGAACAGACAAAAGAAGGGGCTAACACATGCCCTAGCTAAAACCACACAAGTATGAACAAGAAAACGAGTGGTATGAAGAAGGAACCCACTCGTGAGTTGCGGCTGCTGTTCTACGGGTGAGAGCCATTCCGTGGGAGATACGGTAGATCCTCTGACTCCTCTGGTTCCTCTGGTCAAACAAAACCAGTGGTATAAGAACCCCAAGCAACAAGTACCATAAAAGAAGCCCAAGGTAATTACAAAAACTCCTAACCATAGTTAATACAGAAATGATATGAAATAATAAGTACAGGTTGAGACATATGCAGTACCAATGCGCATGGCAAGGTCAGGCGTATGGGCCAGATGAGCGAATGGAAAATTTACCGCATGGCCCAGATGAGTTTATGTCACCCCGATGCATGCCTAGATCAGGGGCATGGCAAGAATAGGCGCATGGCCAATCTAGCGCTTGGTAGATCAAGCGCATGGCCGATCTGGCGCATAGCAAGACAAGCATACGTCTTCAACCCACGCACATAGGAAACCTATGCACATAGCGCGCATGCTGTCAGCGGGTTATGCTGTAAGCTTCCGTGCGCACTTGTCATTTCTGCCGCATGGCCCGTTGCCCGCATACAGGTCGTCATCCCAAACAATAAGTTCTTCCATGGAAGAACCTAAAACTTGCCATAACCATAACTTCCTATCTAGAACTCGAAATCCAACTAAATACAAGCCAAAATTGTATGAAATTGAATTCTCTACAACATAGAACAACTAGTTTTCAAAAATAACAAGTTTTGATAGATCATTTCCACAAAATCCATAAAACCCTAGATCTAAAACTTAGATCTACTTCAAACCATCCATCAAAACTGAAAATGCCATGTCTTAAAGATGTAGAGAATGTAGATGTATATATTATAGACTAGGAATATTAAAAAAAATAAAGAAGCAAAATCATGGTTTCCTCCATTTGGGCAAGATGTGCTTGCCTAAGTTGGGCTGAGGGGGAGAAGAAAAGTAAAGAGAGAAATAAATGAGTGGAATGAATAAGGAGAGATAGTGTGAGCGCTATTTATATGGTAGGCGAAAGGATCTTGGCCCTTGAATGAGCCAAGTCACCAATCTAAGCCACCTAAGAAAAAACAAAGGTCCGATGGTCCAAGGTGAATCGTCATGAATTCATTCTATATTCGGGTCCTAATATGGCTCTGTGGCAATTGCCAATGGTTATTCTAAAAGTCCAAGGTAGTCTCACATATAAAATAAATCCAACGTTCAAAACTCGTTCAAAACTCGAAACAAGAAATATGAAACACAAAATAGAGGTTGATTTATTAGAATAATTTAAATACAAAAAATTCCAGAAATACGAAATTCGGAAATAAATGTGACAGTTGTGTCATATCGGACACAAGTGAGGATGGGGGTTCAGTGGATACATTAGGATGTGTTCGGTGTGTTGGACACAGAGGAGTTGATGATTAAGGATTTGTATTTGACTCAAAATAGTGGGTACGAGACCCGGGGTCGAACCCGAGGCCAGACACACGGCTGACACGGCGGTTGTGGTGGTGATGGCAATGGACTCAGACATGATCGTGGCTGGACACAGAATGGGGAGTGGTGGTGGCTATGGGATGGAAATAGTTATGGAATTTCTTTGGAATTGTTTTGGGAAGATCAAAAGAAAGGTTCGCTTTATAATGTTTGTTGAGCTTGCTCTCCAAGAAAGGAGAGAGAGAGAGAGAGGCCTCACGGGTGAGGGGGCAGAGAGATTTTGGAGGTGATATTATATATATAAAAAAAATATATATATATATATATATATATATATAGGGAAATCTTGGGTTGCCCTAGCGTCGCTTGCCTGCTCCTTCTAGATCTATTCCTCTCCGACTCCGGCTTGGCCTTTGGCTGGACCGGCGTCCAGAACCTCGCCCAAGGTCACGTCCCCCAAGTCGTTCGCGGCAGTAGTCTCCGATCCGCTGGAGAAGCGACGCGAGTTGCTGAAATGGAAATTACTTTATTTAAAGGTGCTCCGGTTATCACTTTTACAGAGGAGAAGGAACTTGCTCTTGCATCTCCTTTCAAATTTTCTCTCATTGGTAAATTTTTACATAGTAGGCCATCCATTGAGGTGATTTGCAAAGCTTTGTCAGGTTTTGAATTCGATAGAGTCATAAAAGCTGGACTAATAGATCGAAAGCATATACTGATTAGGCCTTCGGATGAGGCTGACAACCTTCGCCTTAGATCCAAGGACACCTGGTTCATTGCTCGAGTCCCGTTGAGAATATTCAAATGGGATCCAGACTTCTCGTCGTCATATGAATCATCTTTAATGTTTGTGTGGGTTAACTTACCCGATCTACCCTATAACTTTTGTGCGAAGGACGCGTTATTTACTATGACTACTGCTATTGGAACACCAATCTCTAGGCCTAGTATGGATATAGTCTTTGTGGAGATTGGTGCATGTAAACCTCTTTAAAATTGCATCCGAATTAATCTATCTCGAGGAACAAGCTTCTGGCAAAAAATGGAGTTTGAATCTACTCCTATGTATTGCTCTCATTGCAGACATCAAGGACATCTGATAGATACTTGTAAACATGAGAACAAGGACAAAGTCCTGGCTCATGTGGAGAAGGAGTATGTTACTCATGATAATGGTGAGACTTCAATGCACACGCGGCAAGCAGTCGAAGTCCCAGAGGTCAGGCATCTCTCTCAAAGGGTGGAAATTGGACAAGGCAGTGGAGTTCATAAAGAGCTCATTAATGCGGTAGATGATCTTCAAGGAGTACATTCAGTCTTACTGCTAGAGAATAACAATCAAGTAGATCCCACTCACGTCAACATTACTAATAATCCATCAGATAACATATGCTCGGACCCCTGCTGTTACAGAAGGTGAACACACACTGGACAATAGCAATGAACACACATTGGATAATGCCCAACAATTAAATCTCATTCCTCTGGAATAGGAGGCACTGGCAGTTCAACCGAGGGTTACAGAAGGAGAAGAAGACATTAATGGTGATCCAGAGACAGTACAAGAAGAAAATGCAGCACTAGAGGATGGAGAAAATCTGATTCAAAAGAATTTAAATTGGGCAAAAAGTTGAAAGAGAACGAGCACTTGGGGAGGGAGAGTACTCGATCCAGATGTCGATTGCTATCGATACGTCATTTAAAAAGCAGCAGAAGAACAAGAAAGTGGTGGAGCCTTCAAGCCGTGTTACTAGATCGGCCACAAGCCTGCCATCAACTGGTAAAGCCTCGACCCTTAATGTTTAACATTCTAGTTTGGAATGTGCGGGGAGTGTTCACAAAATAGTCTTTTTGGCAATCATTGAGCCGAAGTATCGAATGATCAGCTCCTAACATATAAATTGAAACTTGGTTTTGACTCCGCTATGGCTAATGAGCGTGGGAACATTTGGATTATGAGTAAATCAGATTGCAGTATTACAAAGATAGACTCATTTGATCAGGCTCTGACGGTTTCCGATGATCCTTTCGAAGCCAATATTCTCTATTGTTCGTGGCAGTAATACTAAGGAAGGAAGAAGAGAGTTATGGGACCGTATTTTACATGTACAAGCGACATACCCTTGGCCTTGGGTCGCTGGAGGGGGCTTCAATGCAGTTGCAAGGTTACAGAAGAAAGTAGAGTGTCTTCCAGCTAATCATGTGTCTATGCAAGAATTCTCCAACTTTCAGTTAGTTGCAGGATTGGGTGAGATACCATTCACTAGTAGTTGTTTTACATGGTTCAATGAAAGAAGGGAAGATTGACAAGGGTTTCGACTAGATAGAATCTTGTTTGACAAGCAATGGATGGATATGGCTCCATTATATGCAGTGGATCATCTTAATAGAACGGAATCAAATCATGCACCACTTCTTACTCACTTTAGGTTTAATCCGACTGAAGGCAGAAAGCAGTTCAGATTCCTTAATTTTTGGACTAATCATGATGAGTTTAAATCGATTGTTAGTGCAGCTTGCAATTCAGTATCGCATAGTAGTGGCCTCACTCGATTATCACCTAGATTAACTGCATGTAGGAAAGCCCTTTCGACTTGGAGTCACTCTATGTTTGGGGACAAATTCCATAAAGTAAAAAAAGTAGAAGATGCAGTGCCAGCCGTAGAGTTACAATGTGAGACAGAGGATTCCATTCATAATCGACAAGTGATGACCAGGGCTACTACGGATCTTAAGCAATGTGTCTTGCGGGGAGAAGCTTATTGGAGACAGAAAGCTCGGTTAAGGTGGGACTTAGATGGAAATCGTAACACTTCTTATTTTCTTGCACGCGTGAATAATAAGCATCAGAAGCTTCGGATTTGCTCTATTACTCGAGAAGACAGTCATATCTTAACTGATAGAAAGGATATTCATGAATATACAACTGAATACTTTTCTGCACAGTTCTAGAGAGGTTAAATTGTAGATGATGATGATATACTTTCACAGATTCCCCACCTTGTAACGGCGGAGGAGAATGACAAACTTATTGCCTCCCCAACGAAGGAGGAACTGTTAGACACTATCAAATCCGTGGACTTACAAAGCGCGGCGGGTCCTGATGGCTTCACTGGTCTATTTTTCTTTGTTTGTTGGGACATTATAGGTGAAGATGTACTCAAGGCCACTCAGATGTTCATGGAGGGGTTTCCTCTACCTAAGTATACAACCAGTACTTTACTATTGCTGATTCCTAAACTGAAAAATCCTAAGCTGCTCTCGGAGTACAGGCCTATTAGCTTGTGCACTGTCATTAACGAAATTATGTCAAAGATGATAGCTCGTCGTCTTGCACCGATTCTTCCTAGGCTTATCTCTCCTGAACAAAGTGGCTTTGTTAAGGATCGTGAGATTTGTAGAAGCATGGAATTTCACAACCAGAAAGCCCATGCGCCAGACACTACATGCGCCAGAACTCAGACGAAGAACTTCACAGCAAAGTCAATAAGTATAGACATTTGAAGAAGGACTTTTTATTTATATATATATAAAAGTCTATTACATGTCTAGAAAAGGTTGTACAAAGGAGAATTTCTACAAAGGAAAGATCCTAAGTCTACAGCCAGCTGCCACCATGCGCCTCCAGTTAGGCGCAGCAGTCATCATGCGCTGCCAGTCACCATGCGCTGTCAGTCAGGCGCAGCAGACATCATGCGCCTCCAACCAGGCGCATCCCACCATATCTTCAGCAGCTCAGTCATGTACATCCAGCTCAGTTATGTGCATCCCTTCAGCCAAATTCTTCCAGCCAGGCTCACCTGGCCGAGCAGAGCCCAGTTATGTGCCGCTCTTCCAACCAGGCTCGCCCGATAAATGCTTCGACACAAAGCATTTAACCCTCTGGCTGGAACCAAGGAAGAGAAGAGCACCGCAAATGCTGTGGCCAGGGGAGGCTTCGAAAGAGCCTCCAAAGCCGAAGGAAGACCGTGATCGAAACCACGGCTAAAGGAGCAGCTTTCGACATGATCAAAGTGGGGAAACCCCCACTTTGCAGGAAGAGAGAGCCTTGCACCGCCATTCCGATCTACGGCTCTTCCGGAATAACGGAGACGAGGCTCGAGCATCCCTATCTTTGGATGCAACAGGCACCTTCCGCCTGCCTCAGAAGCCCTCGACTCCGTCTTTTGGATGTAACAGTCACCTTCAAGTGCATCAAAGACAACACAGCGTCTCATCTTCACCCTCGGGAGCACTTCGTCAGCAGAATGCACCCGTATGTTCAAGTTCATATTGGAAGTACGTGAGGGAATGAGAAGCAAATCTTCTCTCCATGCCACTATTTATAGGCCGGGCAGATCAAACCCACGCGCCAAGTGGATGGCCCTCCGAATTCCGTGCAATGAATTTACATTAAATGGATGAACCGGACGCCTCGAATTCAGCCAAACGGCTATTTATTGCACTCGAAGAGCGAGACAGCCGCATCATTAAAAGACATATCCGACGCGCCCTTCGGCATCAGGCGCATCACACAGACGCGCCCTACAGTATTCGGCGCATTATAGAGGGTGCGCCCCCACACATCTCCATACCGAGTGGAACGCCAACCGACGCGCCCACTCAGCTGTCCATCGAACGTCACCAACATTAAATGCTGAACTGACAGAGTTGGCAGCACGCCTCCCAAAGTCTGAACAGTTGACAGCTTTATTCAGAAAACGAAGCGTCGGCAACGTCAGCATCATCATGACTTCCGACGGCTACTGCCACGTGGCCACCCGCATGCGTCCACACCCGCATGCGTCTCTACGGCCATGCGTCCACACCCGCATGCGCCTCTACGGCCATGCATCCAAACCAGCATGCGCCTCAAAAGCCATGCGCCTCAGACCCTTCACTGATCCCTAAAGACAGAAGAAGAGTCTCCGGTTGAAGTTGTGCATGCGCCTCAAAAGCCATGCGCCCCAGACTGATCTCTGATCCCAAAAGACAGAAGGAAAGTCGCCTGCATGTGCCTCAAAAGCCATGCGCCCCAAATGGTTTGTAACTCCTAAAGGTTATGAGCCGCAGCCTCCTCCTGCGCCCAATCCAAGGCGCAGCCCACCAGATCACTCCTCTCCACCAAATCCGAGATCTTCGAACCATGAGTCGACGACACGTGTCTTTTGACTCAACTCATCCAAGATTTCAGCAACAGAAAGATCTTCTCTCTGCTACGTGCCGGCTCACAACAGCAGTATGAAGAGTTCTCCCCCTCGATCAGGGCACAGCATCCATGCGCCTCCATCAGCAACCTCCACGTGGCGTCCCCACACCGGCGCATCCTACATGCGCGCATGAGCAGCCAGCCTGTAAAACTATAAATAGAAGGATCATCCCCTTCACACACACACAGAGATTCAGAACACAAGACTCACAGAGAATCCACAACAGAGAATCACCGGAGAGGTAGTTCTAGACACTCAACGTCTTCCTCCTCTCAGTAAGCTCCAGCACCCAGAGCAATCAACACCTTCAGAGAACCGATAACCGCCGTCAGCCGGTCAACGGAGTCAACGCATTACCACTCGCTCCATTGGCACTAAGGACCCAGCTTAAACAAAAGTGTACTCCTAGGACTACATCTAAGTCCTATATTGTATCACTGTTCTGTTTGTATTAAGATTTCAATCAAAACAATTTTAATGGCAAACAAGATTGTTGATAATATTCTATTAGCTCAAGAGTTGATATCCAAACTAAACAACAAGCATAGAGGGGGCAATGTGGCTATTACACTCGATATGATGAAGGCTTGTGATCGGATGGATTGGCGTTTCTTGATGAAGGTTCTTCGTAGATTCTGGTTTTAAAACAAATGGGTCTTCATGTTAGTTAACAATGTTTGGTTTTCTCCATTGATCAATTGTGAATCCACAGGTTACTTCCAAGCTTTTAGAGGAGTTCGCCAAGGTGACCCTTTATCACCAGCACTCTTTATCTTAGCTGCAGAGGTTCTCTCAAGAAACTTAAATAAATTGCCTTCGTCAGATGCTTTCACTCCGTATCACACTTCGAGAGGAAGTCCCCCTATCACCCATCTCACATACGTAGATGATGTGCTTCTCTTCTTGACAGGGGAGACCTATTCCAATAGTGAATGCTACTCTTAAGGCGATATGAATAAGTATCAGGACAAAAAATAAACACGTCCAAGACTTCAATATATACTTCACTAGAGTTTTCGCATGACCGTGCATCAGAATTATCAAGTAGAACAGGGTTCAAGATTGGCACTCTACCTTTCATATACTTAGGTTGTCCATTGATGGTGGAGAAACGCAATAGAGCTATGTATGAGGACCTACTTTGTCGAATTCGATCGCGAGTTGAAGGTTGGCAAAACAAAACTCCATCTCCAGGAGGAAAGTTAGTGATGCTTAAAGTTGTTCTTTCCTCAATCCCAGTCTATATACTAGCCGCATGTAATCCCCTCTTGCTGTTTTAAACCAACTAGAGCGTATCTTTACTGGCTTCTTCTAGGGAGCGGTAAAGGGGGTTAACAAACGAAAATGGCTTAGCTATGATAATATGGCCAAGACTACGGAGGAAGGAGGTTTGGGAATAAGGAGATTGGAGGAGGTAATGAATGCTCTGACCATTAAGTTATGGTGAAAATTCGAACTCAAAACAGCCTGTGGAGCGACTATTTCAGAGCTAAATATTGTGCACGTAGTGATCCAACTCAGGTGCAGTTAACTTCAAATGCTTCCCGTGTCTGGAAGAGATAATACAAGGACGAGAATTGGGTGATAGATATATTATGGAAACTAATACATGTGAATGGAGATGGAGCGCTACTTCTTCGAGTTGGTTCTCGGTGGCTAATGCAAGAAAGAGATCTAGAATTCAGAAGCCGATCATTCCCCACTTCAAACACATCTAGAGTTCATGCATTCCGATCAAATGGTCTATAGTTCTTTGGAGAATACTACACAATAAATTGCCTACAGATGACAACATACAAAAGCTTGGATTTAGCTTAACATCTAAATGTCACTACTGTGAACACGAGAACTTCTACATAAAGTCTACTGAACATATTTTTGAGAAGGGGGATATGGTGCACCATGTATGGTCCAATCTACAAAAGGACTATGACGTAAGGGGTAGGCATAATACGTTGATGCAGCTCTTCAAGAGGTGGTGGACTCGGAAGAACATGCATAAGAAATAAATGGTGGTCGGAGCGATTTGTTGGGTGCTCTGGAAAAATCACAACAAATGGAGATATGAAGAGTATAGCTTCTCAAACACCCAGCTAGTGGTTGAAGTGCGCAGGCAAGTGGAGAAAGCTTCTAACAGGTGCAGGCATCCGAATAGATGAGTTTTGGTTATTACTTTTGTAACCTGAGTTGGTACTCACTTGTCCATCAATAAATGTGAGTTTATATATATATATATATATATATATATATATATATATATATATATATATATATATATAGAGGGATTACATGAGGGGTCAGTTACTGTATATATATATATATATATATATATATATATATATATATATATATATATATATATATATATATATATATAGTTTTGTTTCATGTATTCCCTATATATATATATATATATATATTTTTCCCTATATATATATATATATATATATATATATATATAGTTTTGTTTCATGTATTCCCTATATATATATATATATATATATATAAAGTGTCCACGTGGCTGCCATGCCATGTCATCATATATAAAGTTTACCGCATCGCAACCTGGTCGCTCTACGTCGCTATTTTGGCTACGTAACGTTACGTCGCTATCTGTCGCGAATTTTGTGACGTCTAGCGACACTAAACGTGACGTCGCAAATAGCGACGTTTTGCGACGAAATTGTCATCTGCGACATGCCTATACGCGACGTCCAATTTTCGTCGCTAAATACGTCGCAAATAGCTTTTAGCGACGGATTTTCCTTATTTAGCGACGTCTTCTGACGTTGCTAAAAGAGGTTATTTTAGTAGTGACTGGATACATCAAGACCATAGGGTAGGGATAACAATAATGTAATATCAGGCTATCTTAACACGTTTCACCTAGTCTCTATATTCAGGACTTGGTTGTTTCTTGACTCTTTTACCATTGTCTCTGCAGCAGGGCTTTGGTGTTATCTTGACACATATGCCCAGGGTCCCACGACATGGTGCCCTAGGTGATGGTCTTACTGAGGAGCTTATGAGAACTCAGTGGCCGAAGCCTTGTATCCGAAAAGTGTTCTCACGTATATTTTACATTAGTTGGTTACTGTAGATACCCATGTGTACTTTGTATTACTGTACTTTATTTACTGTTACTTTGGCATGTTGTTTTCTACCTTGTTACGTCCCTCTGAGGACCTGGTAACCTCTCCTGGTTATTGTTGAGCTCATTTTATAGAATAGTCGGTGATTGACGATTGCATCTTCATGATTTCATGTATATTAGTAGATACATTTATCATATTCCTCCATTAACATATTTTATTCTTACTGATTTATTTTGCTGATATAGCCTAGTTTCATAAGCTTTATTTTTTTTGTCATGAGCTTGTTCAGATGGTTGTATTAAGGTCTAACCAACTTTATTACAAATTGTCTTTCTTGGTAATTTATTCTTGTGGAATCGGTGTATTATTGTTTGATCAGCATTAGTACACTTGGTTCTCACTTGAGATGATATCCTATGGATTGAGATATAGTTGGACTTATTAGTCATAGTTAGACTTGACCTATAGACAGCTTATATGTAGTGCCCGCTCCTCGCGGTCCACTATGTAATACCCACGGCTTGCTAACTCAGTCTTGACTGAGTGTTAGGGAAACCTTTGCCAGTATCAATTGATCACGGACGGAATACAATGAACCTTTCCCACTCATGGAAAGGCTTCTATTTGAAAGAGTCCAAGAGTTTTCGTTGGATGTTTTCGCTGCTTGATTTTGATGAATGTATTTTCGTGTTGGTTTTCGATGATTGACTTTCATTGTTATCTTTCATCACATTTCGCACTCATTCCGAATCTTGAGAGAAAAAGATCGAAGTATGCTAATCAAATTTTGGTGCCAATGTAGGATGCTTGGGTTGTCACTACCACTTTTCTAGATTAGGGGTATTTTAGTAATTGTGTGTTAATTTGAAATTTTGATTATTTTATTATTATTTGATTGTTATGGTAATCTTTGATTAGTGATTTTGGTATTAGCAGATGGTTTAACCTTATTTAACCTTGATTAGAAGACTAACCGTGTGATTAGAGACTTAATTAGCTAATTAGAATTTAAGTTAGAGCTTAGTCCCAATTAGGAAACAATTCATGTGATTTTTAGGCTATTTTAATACATAGCTTTTTGGCCTTTTGCTAATGGGCTTCTTGTTTAACTTTAGATGAGTTGTGGCCCATCACCAACCCTAACTTAACCCTAGTAGCCCCTATGGCCGGCCACAACAGCAGCCCCCCTTTATGGGTTATAGCATTGTAGCCGTAAAGTTTTCCAAACCCTAGAAATCCCCTTCACTTCCAATAGCCTATTTTCCTCAACTCTCATCCAAATCAATCCAAAAGAAGTATGTTGAGATCCTTTGGAGGAGGGGAACTTGCTGGAGACTTGCTAGCAAGGAATTGGAGGCTTTGGCCCGAAGGAAATCGGCATCGGGACGTTTGGAGGCTCGTTTCATTGAGATATTGACTCTCAATAGGTAAACCGCTCTAAACCCCTTTAAATTCTGATTTTTATTCATAGATGCATCCATCTACGTGTCCCAGACCTGTAGATGTAGTTTGGTAGGATTTTGTATCCGTTTGGTAGGCATATCGGACGCATGTCAGTGTATTGTAACACGTGTTCGATGAAATGTCTCTTAGAATCAAAATTTCTTATTTTTTGATTCTGTTTTCACGAATTTGTTTTCGTTTATATTTGAAATAAGTTCTATGAAGACGGATCTCGATTTGGCATATTTTTGGTGTCCAAATCGGACACAGGGACGTAGCACGAGATCCCGTGCACAGTCTGTGCACTATCCTGCATTCTAAGTGTCAAAACTCGATGGATATGACACAATTTTGTATGAAATTTTGTGGACACGTGGGGGCAACCTTTGCCCACGTGCCCGTAAAATTTTATAAGATTTTGTTGAGTGTGTGCAAAGTTATCGTACCTGTACTGATTTGGCTGACACCGTGCACGTGCGCACAGTCCTTCCCGACACGTTGTTCGTGGGACGCGTGGACACCGCGTGGACGTGTGTCAGGGTGTAACACCCAGTTTTCTAAAATGAGGATAATTTTGAACTTTTGTGTTTATAATCATTTAATAATGGTATTTAAATTATAATATGATTTTTGGTGATTTTTATCATTTAAAAACTATTTTTAAGTCATGACCTATGATTTTTGTGTTGCTAGTATAACCTTAGAGACTGTTTGACCTAGAGCCTAACCATGTGAGTAGAGGTTCAATTTAGTGCATTTAGCCTTGAGGGTATTTTGGTCATTTTTGAATTTATTTGAGCTTATTGTGATTTATTATAATTATTTGGAATTTAATATATATTATTTTGAATGGTGTAATTTTAATATTATTTAATTAATTGCCTTGTGTTGTGATTAGCCCTAACCTAGATTTAACCTAACCTAGATTAGTCATAGCTAGTTTTAGTGAGCCATGGTTAGTATTAGTTAGTTATGATTAGTTTTGGTATAGCCATGATTAGTTAGAACTAATAGATTGCAACTTGACTAATGTGATACCCTAGGTTTTGGACCATTGATTAAACTAGATGAAATGAGAGCCCTTGATTGATTTCCCCAAAATCCTAACCCTAGCTTTATGGGCCAGCCACCTAGGGATCCACCCCTATTTAATGTCTCCCAAACTACTTGCCTCTTTTTGTTCATTCCTTCATTTTGCAAGAACAAGGTTTGTCTTCATTGAAACTCTTTCCTATTTTGATCAATATTGATCCTTTTTCATTCAAACTTCTTCCATGGTTACCTAATTTGTATTTCCCTACTGTTCATGGAGGCTAATAACAGATTTGATATATATATATATATATATATATATATATATATATATATATATATATATATATATATATATATATATATATGTAGAGTGTATAAGTGTTGGCCTATAAGTGATTGTTAATCAATAGAGCTATAGTCTTGTAGGTATGTGTAACCTAGATGTATAGACTAGTGTATTGCTACTTGCCTAAGTAGTTGGCCTATGGCCTATAACCTATATGACATAGCTTAGGGTACTCTTGGGTGGTCTTGTGTATATGAAATATACACATGTGTAATATTCTATAGACTAGTGTATGATGTGTTCTAGCTAGGGTAGACTGTTTAGGCCTAGTAAGACTTCATTGAGTTTAGGTTGACCAAGTTGACCTAACTTTGACTTATAGTTGACTGAAGTTGACCAGGGTTGACTTTGGTCTAGGATTGACCTAATATCATGTAGACTGCATCGTAGTATCTTACTTTATTAGCTGGACATGTTGTGACTTGTATTGTTCTGATTAGGAGCCAGATACCACTCCTCAAGCAGTATTTTTCTTGCGGACATTTAGGATATCAGGCGAGTACATTCTCTGACTGTTTTATACTTGCTAGGATTTATATTCTTGCTCTAGATTAATTTACTTGATGCTGACACATTGGTAGCACGGATTGGTACTCAATGGATCTTTTCATGAGATGTTATCCCCCTCGGGAGCATTGAATACTGTATGTTTTATGCGTTTCACGAATCATCACGTATCTCTATGCTTTCACTGATTCACGAATCGCTTGTGACACATGTACTCTCATGTTCACAGAGCCATCATGAATCACCTTCACGTATCATTCATTTTATGAGCCATATGAAGTTTTACGAATCTTAACATAACTTGAACAGATCCTTGTGTATTGATTGGGGATGGGGGAGTAGAAATAGGCATATGAATAATATCCAAGTAGCTGTAGTCATGAATCACTCTTAGCTGTAGTCATAAATCTTCCTATGCAATTCACATGTCTATATTTTACTCTGAGTCACTAGTCACTGCTAGTTCTCTATTTATAGTAGATATTTTCTTACAGTTATCTCCTTACTTCATATGTTCTCTTTTCAACGGTTCATGTATCTTACTCTATTGCATGCTTTATTTTTTCTAACTTAATATGAACTGCGTGAGATGTATTGTGCTCGTTCCTGTCCTGACTGGACCTATTAAAAATATTACAGAGGATTAGGATGAGGCCCTATATATGTACCATCTATTACGGAGCAGGCTTAGATGACACCTGCGACCTGGTTCCTCTGGAGGACCCAGCTGCAGTACAGGATGCTACTCCCATAGTCTAGGCTAGATTGCTAGGCTTTATCTTATTTCTTCCAGCATTGTTTATTCGACTTTCAGTTGTTATTCTGAGATGTTGTATATATTTTGATACTTGTATTGAGCTGGATGTTTCTTGAGTTGTTATCTTAGACACTTAGATTCTCTCTCTCTTATTTGTATGACATTGTGGTTTTGATCTATCTATCTACCTTTACTATTCTGTATCTGCCTTAGATATAATTGAGACTGTTCTGTTATGTCAGCTCCATTCGGAGTGTATATACTGTTCAGGTACCTTATATTGTTAGATATTGTGACCTAGGACAGCGTTCTACCACCGACACTGCGGCATAGGCTAGGCGTTGTTACGTTCTCGTACCCTCACAGTGGGTGCAGGTCGTGACACGTTTTTAGTGGTGGCCCATGCAGGTCGAGTTTATGTAGTGATATTCGAACTAGAGTATCACTACAGCCTGCAGTAGGATTAGGATATTTTTG
Organism: Iris pallida; assembly: GCA_029216955.1. Classification (NCBI taxonomy): domain Eukaryota; kingdom Viridiplantae; phylum Streptophyta; class Magnoliopsida; order Asparagales; family Iridaceae; genus Iris; species Iris pallida. The sequence goes on from JANAVB010008794.1 coordinate 3,387,793, forward strand.
AAGGTACTCAATCACATTAGGAAAAACTCTTAATCGGATTCCCGTTACCTAAAAATTTACTGTATTATTGTTTTTTTCTTGAAAATAAACCGACCTCCGTTGATGTTATCGCTTCATTCTCAGTGATTGTCCTCTCGTTTGATCTGTCTTCAGGATGGTTATGGAGACGCGATCTCATCGTCTCGATCGGGAAGACACCACTGAGGGGTCTACTACTCCTCATCCTGATCAGTAGGGCCCCGAGACTGCAGCTTCTATTATGCCAGCTCAGGCTGGGATATCTGCAGCTTATGGGAGTGCACCTCTTCCTACTCTGTCACGACCCGCACCCACTGTGAGGGTTCGAGTACGTAACAACGTCCAGCCTACGCCGTAGTGTCGGCGGTAGAACGCTGTTCTAAGTCTCTAACTAACCATCAACTCATGCAGTATATAATATACTCATCAAGATCAACTCCGAACGGAGGACAAATATAAGATATGGTGTAACTCAATCACAGTCTAAGCACGATAAGATAACACAGAAATATCATTATGAAATTGAAGACAACAAAACTACTAATATAATAATAACAAACTCAAACAATCTCAAATACATCTCAAGTCTCAATTCTATATGTACAACTCCAGTTCTAAACAGGAAAACTAAAATAAGACAGACTAGCTAAACTCCCGATCACTCCTGAGTGTCGGGACCATAGGTAGCTAAGCCATCTCCTGGTCTGTAACATGTAGGGCATGTGTCCTCAGGGCAATCATCTGTAAAATTTATAACAGGTCCAGTCAGGACAGGAACGAGCACATCTTATCTAGAAAACCCAAGTAAATGACAGAGAACTATAAAGCAGTTATAGACAGTTGTATTGATGAAAATGGCAGTTTATATTCAGGTGATGGTAAGAAAGACGGATAAAGTACAAGGAAAGAAAATAACTAAACAAGAGAAGAATCATAGCAATGAAGACTGTAAAAATAGAACTAGCTGAACCAGGGTAATATGATATAAAGTCCAGACAACAATGTAGACCAGTGTAACTCCAATGTAAGTCCAGTACAGGATGAATCTCATACAAGATGAATCCAGTAAGGGACGATTCCAGTTATAATGATCAATGATTCCAGGGTAAGTCCAGCCTATACTCTAGCAGTGTGTTTTAAAATACCGAGATCGACATATAAACGGCTATAGGTAATCCGGCACATCACACACCTGGCCGGGTGTGAAATGGCTATCATTCCAGTATGATTCCAGCAAAAGGGTGATTCCAGAAATGGGGTATGTCTACATGTCTTACTCTAGTATTTCCCCTCCCAGCAAGTGAATCCAGAATTACGACACAATGATTCAAGATGAGTCCAGCCAATAATATGAAGATACCAGTAAGTGATTCCAGTAAATGATTCCAGCAGGTGATTCCAGTAATAGAAGCCGAAAATGATGATACCAGTAATAGAGGCCAGAAAATAAATATGTGTTGTATACATGAATCCAAAAATATCTACACGTGTTGTAACAGAGAATCGCATACAACTAACTAGAACTGAAATACAGTAATTGACAAATAAATGAGAGAACTATCAGAGAATGTACTCGCCTGATACTCTGAAAAGAGTAGTGTAATGTCAGATGTCTGCACCGGAGTCACAATGTCCTAAATAGAGCAGTACAGGTTATAATGTGTTTAAAACAAGGTAAATGATGTTTATGATGCAATCTACATGATTTCTAGACCAATCTAGGTCAAAGTCAACTCTAAGTGAACCCTGGTCAACTGTCTAGGTCAAACTAGGTCCAAGTCAAACTTGGTTAACTCTGGGTCAACTCTAGTCAACTCTAGTCAATATTTGTCAATCTTAGTCTATTGGGTCAAAATCTAGAGTTTGGTCAAACTCTATCTAAGGCTATCTCGACACAAACCATATACTAGTATAACTAGGATACCTTAACACTATATTCTATATACATAACAATGTATATACAAACCCAAAGTCTATAGCCCTAGGCATATATAGCCTATGTATCACATATCTATACCTATATAAGTACAATATCAACTAATCCATATCACATCTATATATAATATATATACTATAAGTGAACTCTCCAACAACAACTCACACTATTCCTCACCCTCTCAAACCATGTGGCCAATGGCCCATGCCCTCTCCTAGATACACATCTTAGACTCTATATGATACCCTAAGCTAATCAAGCTCATCCTCCACTTCAACATTCACTCCATGACTTAACAAACAACTAACATACCTATTAGCCCTAGACTTATATAACTCTCTTATATATATACCCATTCATGAAGCATTTCCTACATACTATGAATATACCTAAGATACACACATATATAAGGATACTACCCTCCATTCATATACACATATACCTCTCCTCACATACACACACATAGCCTCAAATCTAAACTTTCTCTCCCACACACAACTCCACACTGTTTCTTTTCCTTTTCCTCATCACAACTTCATCCTCATATACAACCCTATACAAGCCTAATCTATATACCAATACAAACCATATCCCAATACTAGGACCTTACCCTCCCTGATATTTCTTAGAATCTCAGTCAAGCCCCTTCCTAGGCCTGCTTGCCTACTGCACATGCTGCTATGCCACTGCCCTGTACTGCATTTGCAAGCTGCTGCTATGGCCTGCTGCAAAAGCCAGGCCAAGCCAAAACAGGGCAAGCCAAGGCAGTGCCTTGGCTGCTCCTGCAAATGCAATCCAATCCAGGCCAAAACACCACTAACCCCAACTCACCCAGTTAACATTCAACTCAGGCTATGAAAAAAAACATATTCTTAAGAAACAAGTTCAAGGGTTAATAACCTAAGGAAATAAATATGCAAATTAGTATACAATGTATCCTCATGCTCAAGACTGATCTCAATCTAATCATACCTGAAACCCAACTAATCCTATATGTACAGTGTAATGGTGACAGGAATGGTGTTCTATTTCAGTTATCTCCATAAACTCAGTCCCAGGTAATCAGTGGTTCTCAGGAACATGGCAGTGTGTGTAACAGATTTATCAAGACAGTGAGTGAATCTCAGGATAGTGTGTATGGCATGGTGTGATCTCAGTACAAGGTGGGACAGTTAAAAAAATAAGAGGGAAACCTGTGACAGGATCCCATGTGTGTGTGTGTGTGGGTGAGAACATTTAATATTAGGAATTAATCTCAGGAATTAACATAGCCTATGGCAGTACACCATTACAGTCATATGCTCTCAGATTTTAGGTGATTAGGAATAGTGTGTGGATACATGAGAATTTGTGTGTGTGTACATGTGATTCTCAGGTCAGTGTTTACCAATCCCAGATATTACAATTGTGTAACTCAGTCTTCAATGAAGGTTATTTATTTGAAATGAAACTCAGGTTTGGAACAGTTAAATCTCAGGTTTGGTTATTTGGGAAAAATCTCAGTTTTGCATTTCAGGACATATATGTACTTCTCAGGTTTCAGTTTACATTCCAACTCCCCATTTCAGTTCTCAAGTACCAACCTCAAATCCCTATTCATTTCAGTTCTTTTATTCTTCTCAGGTTTCAATATTTAAAGAGTGCACAAACTGTTTTTCCCTAAATTCTCAGGTCAGTGTTTGTAACAGATTCGGTTCAATAGTCAAATAAAAACTTCGAAACCTAAATCCCATGCCAACATGAAAACTCCACATGTAGTTAATCTCAGTTATCATTGTACACAAATTCAGGTCTTTGACAAACATCAAATATTTCTCCGGTTTTCTTCTACAGAATCTCAGTTAACTGTCAATAGGAATCTCAGGAAAATGCATGTATACCTATGTTCAGTCACATATACAACCATTCGAAAACCTACTGTATGTATATACCTCTGTATACTACATATATGTAAAATTAGCTAATATAAATAGATACTTAGAAAAAAACTGAAACCAATAAACTAGAAACTCTGAAACTAAACAAGTATCATAACACAACATTCCATTTGAAGCTTTTCCAAGATTTTTGCACATATAGGTAAAACCCCTTAAATTGATTTAAATTCCTGTTTTCTTTGCATGTAGGGCTAGATCTAGGAGTCCCCTAGGTGTCCTCAAAATTTGGGTGGAATTCGCGTCCGTTTGGTGTCCGTATCGGACACGTGTTGTATTGTTTTGTAGGTGTTTGATTAAATGCCTCTAAGGATTTTATTTTCGATTTTTGTAAAACTAAATATATGAATTTGTTGCTCTATATATGTATATTAATTTTTGTGAAGACTGAGCTAGGGTTCGTGTCATTTTCGTGTCCAAAACGGACACGTACTCGCTGCACGACACCCCGTTTGCATGCCCTGCTACCCCGTGTCCAGTTCTCACAAGACACGACACGAGATGCCACCATTTTTTGTCAGAACCTAAGGGCTATGACTGACATACCACCCTCAAAGTTTCACGTGATATGATCAAGTATCGAGGGAGTTCTCGATCTCGTACGGATCACGCACACACTGTGCATGCACGAAATTGTTCACTGACACGACCCTAAATCTGATACGACACGAGACGGGGACACGTTTCAGGCACCCTAGGACCTAGACCAACCCTAGGCGAACATAAGGACACGACCTCGACACTTGGGGATGGATACGTGAGTCCCTAGAACACTCGACACACACGCACGATCCGAGACTTTCCCCAGTCGTCCCGAACGTTCTTCAGCAGCAGTCGCCATCAGGACCAGAGGACGTGGTGCGATTGTTCTCCTTCTTCGAGCAGATAGTAGAAACTCAGCGACAACAATTGTTCAAGAGGGGACATGACATTCATGGAGTTAGCAGCAATGGAGGTCATACTAAGAGGCCTCATGTACAGATTCAACATCAGTATCAGCAGAGGCCTGTTCAGCAGCACCTTCAGGGTCAGGGACGTGCATATTTCCACCAGGCATCCAGACAGCAGCAGGACGCTAGATGCAACTTCTGTAAGAAGGCAGGCCATGGGTGGAACAACTACAGGATGAGGCTTGGCAGGTATTTACTTTGTGGTTCAGCGGAGCATCGGTGTAGGGAATGTCCCAGGAGCTAGACAACAATGACGCAGGTAGCAGCAGGAGCTAGGGCTCCGACAGAGTAGCCGAGGGGACCACCGTTACAAATGCAGCAGACCCCTAGATAGAAGCAGGTTACCAGTTGCCCTTCCTGTAGGAAACTAGGATACGATTGGAGTAAATGCCGAATGAGGTTAGGCAAGTGCCTACTTTACGGAGCATCATATCACCAGTTAAGAGAGTGTCCCAAGTTTTCTAAACAGATAGCTCAGGGAGCAGTAGCGAGGACTCCGGTGAGCCAACAGGAGGGACTACCCTTTCAGACATAGCAGCAGAGATTTGTGCAGTATCAATATCAGGCTGGAGGAGGCTAGTAGGGGCGAGCTTACGCCATGACAGTCGAGGATGCTCAGGTAGTGGGAGAGTTGCTTGCAGGTTCTGTTCTTTTCGATTCCATTCCCACCTTGCCTCATTATATCTATCTTAAAATTCAATTCTATCTGTTCTTTTCTGCTTCCTTATTTGTTGATAAGTTTTGATCTGGCATTTCTTTTTGATTTGATTTTCTTCCGAGATAAGTCGTATGGGCTAGGTCTCCTAAGTTATGGGATCTAGAGTCTTCTATAGTCATGTTAGCTGGCATAGTGAGGACATATAGTAAACTTTTGGATGTATTTCTCGGGTGTAAGAATTTAAGATTTTTGCGGCCAAGCATGCGGCAATGCAAAAATTTTAAATACCATAATTCTAGAGGTATGTACCTTAGTCGAGGGCTCTGTGATTATCGTAGCCTTGCTCACTAGTATGACGAAGATTTTGAGTATCATAATTTTGGACAGACGCATATGATTATCGGACTGTGTGAATTGAGACTTTGATTGTGGGGTGTTTGACCTAGAAGGATTACTACCATTTTAATTTCGAGGACGAAATTTTTCTAAGGAGGGTAGACTTGTAACACCCAATTTTCTAAAATGAGAGTAATTTTGAACTTTTGTATTTTTAATGGTATTTAAATCATAATATGATTTTTGGTGATTTTTATCATTTAAAAACTATTTTTAAGTCGTGACCTATGATTTTGGTGTTGCTAGTGTGACCTTAGAGACTTTTTGACCTAGAGCCTAACCATGTGAGTAGAGGTTCAATTTAGTGCATTTAGTCTAGAGGGTATTTTGGTCATTTATAAATTTATTTGAGCTTATTGTGATTTATTATAATTATTTGGAATTTAATATATATTATTTTGAATGGTGTGATTTTAATATTATTTAATTAATTGCCTTGTGTTGTGATTAGCTATAACCTAGATTTGACCTAACCTAGATTAGTCATAGCTAGTTTTAGCGAGCCATTGTTAGTATTAGTTAGTTATGATTAGTTTTGGTATAGCCATGATAAGTTAGAACTAATAGATTGCAACTTGACTAATGTGAGACCCAAGGTTTTGGACCATTGATTAAACTAGATGAAATGAGAGCCCTTGATTGATTTCCCCAAAACCCTAACCCTAGCTTTATGGGCCGGCCACCTAGGGATCCACACCTATTTAATGTCTCCCAAACTACTTGCCTCTTTTTGTTCATTCCTTCATTTTGCAAGAACAAAGTTTGTCTTCATTGAAACTCTTTTCTATTTTGATCAATATTGATCCTTTTCATTCAAACTTCTTCCATTGTGACCTAATTTGTATTTCCCTATTGTTCATGGAGGCTAATAACAGATTTGAGATGCCTATGGGTATATACATATATGTGTATATATATATATATATATATATATATATATATATATATATATATATATATATATTTTTTATATATATATATATATATATATATATATATATATATATATATATATATGTATATATATATAAAAAAAAATATATATATATATATGTATATATATATATATATATATATATATATATATATATATATATATATATATATATATATATAGAGTGTATAAGTGTTGGGCCTATAAGTGATTGTTAATCAATAGAGGTATAGTCTTGTAGGTATGTGTACCTAGATGTATAGACTAGTGTATTGCTAATTGCCTAAGCAGTTGGCCTATGGCCTATAACCTAGATGACATAACCTAGGGTACTCTTGGGTGGTCTTGTGTATATAAAATATACACATGTGTAATATTCTATAGACTAGTGTATGATGTGTTCTAGCTAGGGTAGACTGTTTAGGCCTAGTGAGACTTCATTGAGTCTAGGTTGACCTAGTTGACCTAACTTTGACTTATAGTTGACTGAAGTTGACCAGGGTTGACTTTGGTCTAAGATTGACCTAATATCATGTAGACTGCATCGTAGTATCTTACTTTATTAGCTGGACATGTTGTGACTTATATTGTTCTGATTAGGAGCCAGACACCACTCCTCAAACAGTATTTTTCTTCCGGACATTCAGGATATCAGGCGAGTACATTATCTAACCGTTTCATACTTGCTAGGATTTATATTCTTGCTCTAGATTACTTTACTTGATGCTGACACATTGGTTGCATGGATTGGTACTATATGGATCTTTTTATGAGATGTTATCCCCCTCGGGAGCATCGGATACTGTATGTTTTGTGCGTTTCACGAATCATCACATATCTCTATGCTTTTACTGATTCACGAATCGCTTGTGACACATGTACTCTCATGTCCATAGAGCCATCATGAATCACCTTCACGTATCACTCATTTTATGAGCCATGTAAAGTTTCACGAATCTTAACATAACTTGAACAAATCCTTGTGTATTGATTGGGGATGGGGGAGTAGAAATAGGCATGTGAATAATATCCAAGTAGCTGTAGTCATGAATCACTCTTAGCTGTAGTCATGAATCTTATTATGCCATTCACATGTCTATATTTTACTCTGACTCACCAGTCACTGCTAGTTCTCTATTTATAGTAGATATTTCCTTACAGTTATCTCCTTACTTCATATATTCTATTTTCAGCGTTTCATGTATCTTACTCTATTGCATGCTTTATTTTTCCTAACTTGATATGAACTGCGTGAGATGTATTGTGCTCGTTCCTGTCCTGACTGGACCTGTTGAAAATATTACAGAGGATGATGATGAGGCCCTATGCACCACCTATTATGGAGCAGGCTTATACGACACCTGCAACCAGGTTCCTCTGGAGGACCCAGCTGCAGTACATGATGCTACTCCCATAGTCTAGGCTAGATAGCTAGGTTTTATCTTATTTCTTCCAGCATTGTTTATTCGACTTTCAGTTGTTGTTCTGAGATGTTGTATATATTTTGAGACTTGTATTGAGCTGGATGTTTCTTGAGTTGTTATCTTAGACACTTAGATTCTCTCTCTCTCTCTCTTATTTGTATGACATTGTGGTTTTGATCTATCTATCTACCTTTACTATTCTGTATCTGCCTTAGATGTGATTGGGACTGTTCTGTTATGTCACCTCCATTCGAAGTGTATATACTGTTTAGGTACCTTATATTGTTAGATGTTGTAACCTAGGACAACGTTCTACCGCCGACACTGCGGCGTAGGCGGGTCGTTGTTACGTTCTCGTACCCTCACAGTGGGTGCGATCGTGACACAGGGTGGTGTAGACCTAGACCTAGACCCCACCTAGCTACGTGCACGAGCACGAAGCTCCTCGTGTTGCGTGTGGTGTTTTATCGAACGTGGCACGTGCCTACGAGGAATTTTCTATACACGCATGCGTGCCCATGCGATATGCACTGTTTGGATACGATACGGATACGGGTTCGACTCTGTAAGGACATGAACATGACACACACATGTACACCTTCATGTTTGTCAAGTTTCATGAGATTTGGTTGTGTATTTTGGATTTTAGGTATTGAGTTGGGTTGTGTAGTTTATGAGTTCGACTTTGAGTTGGTTTTGGGATATTTGAGATCGATTTTGTGTTTCAACTCAATTTCTGAGTTTGATGTTTAGGTTTAGTTTAGATTTCTAAGTTTGATTTGTAGTTAGACCAATGTTTACATTTCAATTGTTTATAATCTTGTTTATAATCTTGTATATATATATATATATATACATATATATATATATATATATATATATATATATATATATATTGTTAGTACTAAAAAAAGCATTCCGCTGCTCATCATGATCAACAACAACCACACAAGCACTAAAAAAGCATTCCGCTTCCTCGACTTCTGGCGGCATCATCACCAATTCCAGAGCATCGTGGCCTCCGCCTTGTAACGCCCCAGAACCAGAATACTGGAGAGCGGGGGCTTACATAGCCAGCTACGTATATTGAAGTGCAACCCACCTCGCTATACGGCCATGGCTGTCTAGATACATGAGGGTTTAACTACAAGCCATCAGTCTCTTAAGGTCATGAACAAACCTATTGTCTCAATCGCAAGCAAGTAATAACAGTTACAAGATGTCAGAGCACCAAATATACAAAAGTAAGGCGTCCCATACATTACATATTTGGATGATCATAAAGCTAGTCTTACAAAATATCAAGACTAGCAAGAGTTTCAGTCATACATGATCAACCCTAGGATTTGTCAATCATGTTACAGCCCGTAGGCATACAGTAAATAAAGGTACAATACGAGCTAACACGTGCTCGCCGGCTAAACGCCTCAAAAGAATATTTATACAATAAAGTGGGAGAGCCAAAGATAAACCCACTCGTTGCCAGGGTTACGCCTGGTGGTCACCATCTAGCTGGAAAGTAGTTAGATCCTCTGGAGTTGCTCTGATATCTGGCCATACAAAACCAGCTGGGTCAGACCCCAAAAAGAGCAAGTGCCACAAAGGAGGCTTCTCTTAGGAACTAAAACCAGCATATAATAAATGAATATTAAAGATAGTTATAAAAGAAACTGATAATAACGGGGGCAACAACTGTGAATTGAGTACGAAGAAACCATTCAAGTAGCCAGGTCGCAACCCTTAAACCAAACAAGGACCGGGGTTGCAACCCTTCACCTGAATAGAAACTGTCTCAAATACTGTTGGTGAAGTAAAACATGACGATCATGACGTAGGGTGCAATAAGATAATAAACAAAGAGAGGACATAGAACTGCTCTGGGAGCCAGGTTACAATCCTTAAACCAAACAAGGACCCGGGTTGTAACCCTTCGTCTGAATAGAACTTGTCCCCTGATCATTATTGCTAAGGTAAGCATAAATAATCATGATGATATATGATAAGATAACCATGGGACTATTCAGATAACCAAGTTACAACCCTTAAACCAAACAAGGATCGGGGTTGTAACTCTTCATCTGAACGGAACTTGGTTTCTTATCATTTATCGATAAGTATAGCACAAGAAATCAGGTCATGTTACAATCTTGCACAAGATCAGGACAAAACAAGGCTGGGCTAGACTCCATCCAATCAACCACGGCCATGCAATGAGTACGGCTTAATACTTTAACTAACTAAGATTATCACAGGCCTAGTTACTAGCAAAATGCAATGAGATTATTCCAACAGTCACAAGCCCCGCAGACCATCCAGGTTATCCAGATGCAATTAAGTTATTGAGTTCATGTGGATACACCGTACAAGAAACGTATGTACTCTTAAGTAGTTTGCTGGTTGCAACACATGTCAGTGTGCTAAAAATGTGCCCTACTCGACGGTAGGCTATAAATCCCGTGATGGGGCGCCCAGATAACGGGATTGCCTGTAGCTGGGAAATCTCACCATGACTACTGGATTATTCTAGTTATTAGCCTTAGTCAGTTTCAGTATGTACCCCTGACCATGGTACTCAGGGGTCCATACCCTAGACATGATGCAAGACAATACTGGTTAATTTGTATAAACACAATCGCCCATAGTGTCCAGGCCATTCATTCTTGTCATATCATGTTAGCCGTCGCAACAACATATCAAGGTTATCATATAGGTTACTTATCAAGAGTGCGCCACAATGGGCCACTATCATGTTCTATCCCTACTTTATCATATCTTGTTCATGTAAAAGTCATGCCAATATTGAAATCATGCCACGTCCAAAATATAACCCTGCCATGAGCGTTGCCGCAAAAGACTGGCCGCATGAGGGTTGCCGCAAAAGTCTGGCCGCATGAAGTTGTCGTATAAGGATGGCCGCATGAAGTTGCCGCAAAAAGTTGGCCGCATGAAGTTGTCGCATAAGGCTGGCCGCATGAAGTTGCCGCAAAAAGTTGGCCGCATGAAGTTGCCGCAAAAAGCTGGCCGCATGAAGTTGCCGCATAAGGCTGGCCGCATGGGGTTGCCGCATAAGGCTGGCCGCATGAAGTTGCCGCATAAGCTGTTCTTTTTCTCCAAAGATCCGGTAAGAAGAACCATGGAAACCATGGCTTCAAAGCTCCATTAATCCTTTATTTAAAGTCAAAATCAAGACTTCCATAGGTCAAAATAGGGTAGAACAAAATTTTCTACAACATGGAATAATCAAAACTTGAAAATAACAAGGTTTGATAGATCAAAACCCAAGAAATCTAAAAATACAACAAACTCAGATCTACATGAAATGAACCATGGAATTAAAAAATGCTAAGTACTAAAGTGTCTTAGAATCTCGTGAGGAAGACAATAGAACAACAAGAATTGAGTTCCTCCATGAAGCAAGTTGTACTTGCCTAAGCTCTTGGTAGGTGGAGAGAGTTAATGGAGGAAGAAGAAGAAATAAATAAAGAAGTGAATGAGAAAAGAGAAAGGGGTTGGTAGCTTATAAAGAGGGGTTAGCATGTTGGTCCAACCCGACCAAGCCAAACACAAAACCAAGCCATGCCCAATATTAAACCAATACAAGATTAAACCAAGATCAAGCTAAGCAGGACGTAGAAGTCTAACTACGGGTCAGAATTCCGTACACGTATACTGGAAATACGTATAACGGAGAACGGAGGTGACAACTCTACCCACCTTAAAAGAATTTTGTCCTCGAAATATAATCAAGAGGCTAGAGATGTCGGAACAAACTATATTAATCACAAGCAAGTTATAACTAGGCAATCAATCAAGCAATCATTCATGCAAGCAAGGAAATTAAGCATAAGGCATAAGAAAGACATTATACCTTATGAGTCAAATAGGTGTGGATATCGCGAGCGGACATCATCTTCACGCTCCCACGTTGACTCACCCAAAGAGTGATGACCCCAAGCAACACGGACTAACTTGATAGTCTTATTCTTGAGTATCTTCTCTCTCCAGTCCAATATGGATACGGGCCTCTCCTCATACGAAAGGTTGGTACCAACAACCAATTCTGAATGATCCAGGATGTGGCTCGGGTCCGAGATATACCATCGTAGTTAGGATACATGGAAGACATCATGCACCTCACTTAGCGATGGCGGAAGAGCGAGACGATAGGACACATCTCTTACTCGCTCCAGAATGTCGAATGGCCCTATATACCTTGGACTAAGCTTTTCTTGTACGCTGAATCGATTGACGCAACGGGTAGGCGAGATCCTAAGGAATACATGGTCGTCGACAGAAAATTCAAGGGGACGCCGATGAGAATCGGCCCAATGACGTTGGCGATCATGGGCAACTCGAAGATGATCTCTGACTTGCCTGACCACCTCAACAGTCCATGTGATCATCTCTGGACCAAGCATCTGCCTCTCGCCTATATCATCTCATGCTAATGGAGATCTACACTTTTTGCCGTACAAGGCCTCAAAGGGTGCCATCTGGATACTAGCCTGGAAACCGTTGTTATAGGAGAACTCCACGAGATGCAGATGATCTTCCCATGAACCACCAAAGTCAAGTGTACATGACCGTAACATATCTTCAAGAGTCTGGATCGTGCGCTCTGACTGACCATCTGTCTGCGGATGATAAGCTGAACTGAATTTGAGACGAGTCCCCAAACATTTTTGAAGACTGCCAAAAGTGCGATATGAATCTTGAATCTCTGTCAGATACAATACAGATACAATACTGACTGGTACTCCATACAAGTACCTAACTATCTTCCTGAGGTACATTTCTGCTAACTGATCCGTCGACTGACCAATCCTGAAAGGAAGAAAATGAGCTACCTTGGTAAGTTTGTCGTCTATAACCCAGATAGCATCTCTCCTAGCTGGGGATCTAGGTAATCCAGTTACAAAATCCATGGTAATATGCTTCCATTTCCATTCTGGGATCGGTAAAGGTTGAAAAAGTCTAGCCGGCCTCTGATGTTCAACTTTAACTTTTTGGCAAACTAAACATCGAGAGACAAACTGGGCTATCTTCCTCTTCATGCCATTCCACCAAAAATGCTGCCGGATATCACGATACATCTTCGTACCGTCCGGATGAATCGAATACTGAGAACTGTGAGCTTCTACCACGATCTTCTGTCTGATATCACTTCTAGGTACATATAGACGCCTCCCATGTCGAAGTGTACCGTCCTCATGGATACATAATTCTGGTCTTCGTCCTGCTACACATTCTGCCCTAAGCCGCTGAAGCTTAGAATCTGATGATTGAGCTAACTTGATCCTCTCAACTATACTGGACTGAACTTGCGTACTCGCCATCAACGCCACATTGGTAGGAAGGACAACTTCTATACCCATCTTCTGAAGATCTGCTAATAACTCTGGTTGTGCTGTTAGAAAATAAACTCCGGCTCCTCTGCTCAATGCATCTACAACAATAACGGCCTTCCCAGGATGATACTGCAGGTTAATGTCATAATCCACAAGTAGCTCTAGCCATCTCCTCTGACGCATGTTAAGATCCTTCTGAGTGAACACATACTTCAGGCTCTTGTGGTCGGTGAAAATCTCCACCCTATCTCCATACAAGTAATGCCTCCACAGCTTAAGTGCAAACACTACTGCTGCCAGCTTCAAGTCATGGGTGGGATAATTCCTCTCATGATTATGAATCTGACGTGACACATAAGCAATTATCTTTCTATGCTGCATCAAAACACATCCTAAATCTCTGCCCGAAGCATCACAATACACTAAAAATCCTCCAATCCTATATGGAAGCGTGAGAATGGGTGTCGTCATCAAGCCTCGCTTTAACTTCTTAAAAGATTCTTGACATTCTGCTGTCCAAGAAAACTGCACATCCTTGCGGGTCAACTGGGTCATAGGTGCTGAAATCCGTACAAAGTCTGAAATAAATTGCCAGTAGTAGCCGGCTAATCCAAGGAAGCTGCGAACTTCTGCAACTGTGCTGGGTATCGACCATGTCTCAATGGCCACAATCTTCTGGGGATCTACTTCTACTACACCTCTGGTGATGATATGACCCAAGTATAAAATGCGATCAAGCCAGAACTCGTATTTACTGAACTTCGCATACAACTGGTGCTCTCTGAGAATCTGTAGGACTACACGGAGATGCTGCTCATGCTCTGTCTCACTCTTGCTATAGACCAGGATGTCATCTATGAATACAATCACAAACTGATCCAAATAAGGCATAAAGATACGATTCATGAGGTCCATGAATACAGCCGGCGCATTGGTTGCTCCAAATGGCATAACAAGGAACTGCCAATGCCTATACCTCGATCTGAATGTTGTCTTCGGGATGTCCTGTTCTCTGACTCTGATCTGGTGGTATCCTGACCGTAAGTCAATCTTCAAGAATACTGCTGCCCCCTTAAGTTGATCAAATAAGTCATCTATCCTCGGAAGAGGGTATCTGTTCTTGATTGTCACTGAGTTCAAGGTACGATAATCTACACATAACCTGGACGTACCATCCTTCTTTTTCAAAAGAATCATCGGGGCTCCCCAAGGTGATCCACTAACACGAATGAATCCCTTGGTTCTGAGTTCCTCAATCATCTTGTACAATATCTGTAACTCTAATGGCGCCATCCTGTAGACTCTCACCAACACTGGTGTTGTTCCTGGGATCAAGTCTATGGTAAACTCGATCTCTCGCTCTAGCGGTATTCCTGGAAGCTCTTCTGGAAAAACATCTGGAAACTCCTCGACTATCCGAGGTAACTGTACTGCTGCTACTACCATCCGTAATACTGGAGGAGAAGGTTCAACTTCGCCTCGAAAAAAGGAAAACTCTGGCTCGCTTGGAATGCGAAAAACAACCCTGCCAATATGGCAGTCTATCCTAGCATACTGGTCTCTCAACCAATCCATCTCTAAGACCACATCATAATCGGCCATCGGAAACTCTATAAATCTAGCGAGGAATTCTCTACCGCTAACTACGATCCCACACGAGGAAAATACTTTATCTACATCCATAAGACCGCTACCAGTAAGTATATTGAGCCTTACTGATAATGACTCGGGCTCCAGTCCTATCCGTGTCGCAAATTATGCAGACATAAATGAATACGATGCACCAGAATCAAATAACACTGAAGCCAAAAAGGTGTTGACGAGAATAGTACCTGCCACTACCTCACCTGGTGCCAATCCTTCTTCTCCTATGGTCAAAGCCAGTACTTGACCATGTCCTCTGGGTCCGGGTCCCCTCTACTGAAAATCTCTCTGGCGATTCTGGATTTGAGCTTGGACTTGGGCATACTGCTGCGGTCTCTACTGCTGGAATGCCTGGGCATGAGGCGGCAAGGGCCTCGGAAATAGGTACTGCTGCTGCTGCTGGACCGGTACTGGAACTGGTCCCCTAACTGAAGGACTAGAAAAGGTTGATGATGATGAACTCCCCATGTTTGGGAAGTTCCCAACCCTGTGGTCTGGGGCACCACAAACCAAGCACAAACTATGTGCTCTGCGACACTCTGATACCACATATCCTGGCTTCCCACAATGAGTGCAACCCATTGCAGAAGACTTCTTCTGCTTCTGCTGCTGAGGGTGCGTTGGGGTTGAATGTTAAACCGACGTCACTGAGGCCGCCCACCTCGGAGCTCCAATTGTCAAAGCCCTAGCTGCCGGGACTGGTGCTGAAGACTGATTCATCTGGCTATAGGATCGCTTCTGACCTCCGATCCGGTCCACAAACCTCTGGAAGGTATACTCATGCCTCCTGGCTGCTCTCAACACCGCATCAAAATTTTGATGCTCAAACTGCTCTACTGCCAATAAAATCTCTAGATGGAGCCCCTGCTGGAACCGCTGGGCTATGTCGAACTCGGTTGCTACCAAGGTGGGAGCAAACGGACTAAGCCTGGAGAACTCGACCGCATATCCGTCGACCGTCCTGCACATCTGCTTCAGATTGGTAAACCTCGTTTGTAGGTCATACAGAGCTACAGCATCGAAGTACTTGGTCTAGAATCTCTCATGGAATACTGTCCAGGCAATAGGTGCCACTAATCCAACAGCCTGCGCCGCCCACCAGCTGGAGGCAAGATCCAACAACTGCAGGCGCACCACGGCCACCTTCTTATCTTCTGGAGTCCTGGCTGCTTCTAGAATAACCTCTATATTTTGAAGCCAAGTGTCGGCGGCAATAGCATCTTCTCACCATCGAAGAATGGAGGGTTCAGGCGCTTGAAGTTGTTGGCCGCACTGTTACCTTGATGACCTCCTCTGGTCAGAGCATCTGTCACTGCTTGGTGCAATGCATCGCCTCGACGATCTTGCGAAGCTAACAATGTCCTGATGAGACCCACCAAGGTGCCATCATCAGGTTCGACATGCTGGACAGGTTGAACTGGTGGCTCTTGACCCCCAGTAGGCATGACTCTGGAGGCTACTCCTGAATGTTGGGTTTAATCTCCAGGTTGTTATTGGTCCACGGAAGGTGCTCCGCCTTGCCGATCGGTAGAACCAAGAATAATGTCGCTGAAGAAGACGACATAGGGAACAATAAGGAAGGACCAGGACAGATCAAAGATACAAGCATGTGATCAGGTCAAGAATCCAGGGATTAGAGGATGCGAGCATAGATCAAGGACGAGTGCTGATTGAGACATATATTCGGTAAACCCTCATATATCTTGATTTACAAGACCTGCATGGGCCACCACTTAAACCATGTATCACCCCAGAATCAGAATACTGGAAAGAGGGTGCTTACATAGCCAGCTACGTATATTGAAGTGCAACCCACCTCGCTATACGGTCACGGCTGTCTAGATACACAAGGGTTTGACTACATGCCATCAGTCACTTAAGGTCATGAACAAGCCTATTGTCTCAATCTCAAGCAAGTAATAACAGTTACAAGATGTCAGAGCACCAAATATAAAAAAGTAAGGCGTCCCATACATTACATATTTGGTTGATCATGAAGCTAGTCGTACAAAATATTAAGACTAGCAAGAGTTTCAGTCATACATGATCAACCCTAGGATTTTTCAATCATGTTACAGCCAGTAGGCAGAGAATAAATAAAGGTACAATACGAGCTAACACATGCTCGCCGGCTAAACGCCTCAAAAAAATATTTATACAATAAAGTGGAAGAGCCAAAGATAAACCCACTCGTTGTCAGGGTCATGTCTGGTGGTCACCATCTGGCTAGAAAGTAGGTAGATCCTCTGGAGTTGCTCCGATATCTAGCCATACAAAACCAGCTGGGTCAGATCCCAGAAAGAGCAAGTGCCACAAAGGAGGCTTCTCTTAGGAACTAAAACCAGCATATAAAAAATGAATATTAAAGCTAATTATAAAAGAAACTGATAATAACGGGAGCAACAACAGTAAATTGAGTACGAAGAAACCATTCAAGTAGCCAGGTCGCAACCCTTAAATCAAACAAGGACCGGGGTTGCAACCCTTCACCTGAATAGAAACATGTCTCAAATACTGTTGGTGAAGTAAAACATGACGATCATGACGTAGGGTGCAATAAAATAATAAATAAAAAAAGGACACAGAACTGCTCTGGGAGCCAGGTTACAACCCTTAAACCAAACAAGGACCCGGGTTGTAATCCTTCGCCTGAACAGAACTTGTCCCCTGATCATTATTGCTAAAGTAAGCATAAATAATCATGATGATATATGATAAGATAACTATGGGACTATTCAGATAACCAAGTTATAACCCTTAAACCAAACAAGGACCGGGGTTGTAACTCTTCATCTGAACGGAACATGGTTTCTTATCATTTATCGATAAGTAAAGTACAAGAAATCAGGTCATGTTACAATCTTGTACAAGATCAGGACAAAACTAGGCTGGGCTAGACTCCATCCAATCAATTACGGCTACACAATGAGTACGGCTTAATACTTTAACTAACTAGGGTTATCACAGGCCTAGCTACTAGTAAAATGCAATGAGATTATTCCAACAGCCACAAGCCCTGCAGACCATCCAGGTTATCCAGATACAATTAGGGGATTGAGTTCATGTGGGTATACCATCCAAGAAACGTATGTACTCTTAAGTAGTTTGGTTGTTGCAACACATGTCAGTGTGCTGGAAATGTACCTTACTCGACGGTAGGCTACAAATCCTATGATGGGGAACCCAGATAACGGGATTGCCTGTAGCTGGAAAATCTCTCCATGACTACTGGATTATTCTAGTTATTAGCCTTAGTCAGTTTCAGTATGTGCCCCTGACCGTGGTACTCAGGGGTCCATGCTTTAGACATGATGCAAGACAATACTGGTTTATTTGTATAAACAAAATCGCCCATGGTGTCCAGACCATTCATTCTTGTCATGTCAAGTTAACCGTCGCAACAACATATCAAGGTTATCATGTAGGTTACTTATCAAGAGTGTGCCACGACGGGCCACTATCATGTTCTATCCCTACATTATCATGTCATGTTCATGTAAATGTCATGCCAATATTAAAATCATGCCACGTCCAAAATATAACCCTTCCATGAGGGTTGCCGCAAAAGACTGGCCGTATGAGGGTTGCCGCAAAAAGGCTGGCCGCATGAAGTTGCCGCATAAGGCTGGCCGCATGAAGTTGCCGCAAAAAGCTGTCCGCAAGAAATTGTCGTATTAGGCTGGCCGCATGAAGTTGCCGCATAAGGCTGGCCACATGAAGTTGCCACAAAAAGCTGGCCGCATGAAGTTGCCGTAAAAAGCTGGCCGCATGAAGTTGCCGCATAAGGCTGGCCGCATGAAGTTGCCGCAAAAAGCTAGCCGTATGAAGTTGCCGTAAAAAGCTGGCTGCATGAAGTTGCCGCATAAGGCTGGCCGCATGGGATTACCATGCAAGGCTGGCCGCATGAAGTTGCCGCATAAGCTGTTCTTCTTCTCCAAAGATCCGAGAAGAAGAATCATGGAAACCATGGCTTCAAAGCTCCATTAATCCTTCATTTAAAGTCAAAATCCGGACTTCCATAGGTCAAAATAGGGTAGAACGAAATTCTCTACAACATGGAATAATTAAAACTTGAAAATAACAAGGTTTGATAGATCAAAACCCAAGAAATTCGAAAATGCAAGAAACTCAGATCTACATGAAATGAACCATGGAATTTAAAAATGCTAAGTACTAACGTGTCTTAGAATCTCGTAAGGAAGACAATAGAACAACAAGAATTGAGTTTCTCCATGAAGCAAGTTGCACTTGCCTAAGCTCTTGGTAGGTGGAGAGAGTTAATGGAGGAAGAAGAAGAAATAAATGAAGAAGTGAATGAGAAAAGAGAAAGGGGTTGGTAGCTTATAAAGAGGGGTTAGCATGTTGGACCAACCCAACCAAGCCAAACCCAAAACCAAGCCATGCCAGTATTAAACCAATGCAAGATTAAACCAAGATCAAGCTAAGCAGGACATGTCTAACTACGGGTCGGGATTTCGTACACGTATACTGGAAATACGTATAACAGAAAATAGAGGTGACACGCCTAGAACACTGTTTCAGAACTGGACCCTCTGTTACGAATGGCGGCTAAATTGAAAGCCACTCGTAAGGCATTAACGTCCTGAAGCAAAATGGCTTTTGGAGACATCTTTCAGGCGATTAAGGAGGCGGAGGACGACTTCACTCGCGCTGAGACCTTGTTTGCCATCGTCAGATCTCTGGCTGCCAGTGCCTCGCTCAATCTTGCCAGAGCTATTCTTAAATCCAGGCTTAAGGTGGTTACAGAATTTTGGAAGTAAAAATCCAGATTGACCTGGGAAAGCGACGGTGACCGGAATACTAAATTCTTTCATGCGTGTGTTAAAGGCCGTAGAAACCAACTAAAATTACATCGGATATCCGACGATAACGGCTCTATGGTGGAAGACCAGGAAGGCATTCAGGCGGCGGCGAAGAACTTCTACTCTAACCTTTTCACTAAAGAGCATGTCGTTAAAGATGTTGCGCTTCTGTCCGTTATGCCATCCATCATCAGCGACAGCGAGAATGAGACCCTGGTGACTACCCCTTCGGAAGAGAAGGTAGAGGCGGCCGTCTGGTCTATAAAAGAACACAGTACTCTGGGGCCGGATGGATTAAATGGCGTCTTTTTTAGAGCTTGTTGGCACATCCTAAAATCCAACATATTGGAGGCCACTATAGCCTTTTTCCAAGGGGCGAGATATCCCAATTCCATTTCTTGAGCCAACATCATCCTAATCCCCAAGAAAGACAACCCAAAAACCTTCAGAGACTTCCATCCTATCAGCTTATGCACGTTCACCAACAGGATCATATCGAAGATCGTAGCAACTGGGTGTCCAATCTCCTCCCCAAGATCATCTTCGAAGAACAAAATGGGTTTGTGAAAGGCCGGAACATCACTGACAACATTCTAATCACTCAAGAAATGATTACATGGATGAAGTTCCCGTCCAGAGGGAGGAACATCGCCATCAAACTGGACATGAAGAAGGCTTACGACCGCCTGGACTGGTAATTCATAATCTGGGTCTTCAGGGCTTTCGGCTTTTCCGAATCCTGGATTGACATCATTTTCAGATCTATCAACAATGTATGGTTTTCCACAGTCATCAATGGCTAGGCGACGAGTTTCTTCCGATCTACTTGCGGAGTTAGACAAGGGGACCCCCTCTCTTCCACTATTTTCATCATTACGGCAGAAGCGCTCCGCAGAAGCCTTAATAGCATGCCTAGAATGCCCGATTTTCATCACTTTTACACCACTACTGGCTGTCCGCTTATCACTCACCTGGCGTACGCAAACGATATCCTGATTTTCTCGTCTAGAGACATCAGATCGATCGAGGTGGTTCAAAGTATGCTAGCGAGATACTCCAGATGCTCCGGACAGCACGCCATTAAAAATAAGAGTGTCATCTATACCCATCACAAAGCTGACAGAACCAGCGTTGTCGTGCTCACCAACATGACATCGTTTGCCACGGCCTACCCGCCTTTCCTATACTTAGGTTGCCCGCTGGTATACGGAAAGTCTAACTCGGGTATCTTCGACCGACTTGTAGACAAGATCCGTAAAATGATCGCGGGATGGCACAACGCAACATTATCTCCATGGCGCAAGATGATCCTTATTAAACACGTTCTTTCTTCCATTTGTTGTACATCCTAGCCGTCTGCTCCCCTCCCAAGAAGGTCCTCCACTCCTTCGAAGCCCTCTTCTCCAAGTTCTTATAGGGTCATTACGACGGAAAGGACAAACATTACTGGGCCGATTTGGATACCATGGCCAAACCCACTGGGGAAGGAGGTCTGGGATTCAGTAGACTGGCCCACATCGTGGACGCCTGCTCCATGAAGCTGTGTTGGAAGTTGTGCACGAAAACCTCGCTATGGACGAGGTTCATGAGAGCTAGATACTCCAAATTCTCACATCGGTCGGAGGCGGTCACTAACAACAGATCTTCGACATCGTGGCATCGCATAATTCATGGACGATACATCGCTGAACCTTTAATTCGTCTTCAGTTAGGCGAAGGATGCTCATCGGCCTGTCTGGAACGGTGGCTTGGAGAAGACATCATCCAGCCCAACGCTTGAACTCCACTGGGATGCGTAATTACTGATCTATGGAAGGGCAGTTCTGGATAGAATTGGGGAAGAATCAGAGAGTGGCTGGGTCAGCTGGCGATCGACGGTCTTCTTGCTGCTAACCTGTGGGTCACTGACATATCCGACACGTGGAGATGGTCCCCTAACCCAGGCGGTACTTTCACGCTGGCTTCGGTCAAAATTATGGCCAGAGGCAGTGGCGTGCCAGATACCATTTGTGCAAAGTTTTGGTAGTCCTGTATTCCCATCAAATGGTCGATCCTTATCTGGAGCACATTATGCCGGAAGCTATCTACGGACGACTCTATCAAAGCTATCGGATTTAGCCTCGCGTCCAGATGCCATTGCTGCGTTGAGCACAATTTGGAATCGTCATAGTACGTCCTTCTTTCGGGGGAGTTGGCGACTCGGATATGGTTCAATCTATACAATAGACTTAGTATCGCCCCCTCCTCGACTAGGGACTTCCACGATCTCCTGGCCATCTGGAGCGGTTCCCACGGACATCAGATCATCGCAGCCGCTGGAATTTGGGTTTTATGGAAGAACGGGAATAAATTCAGATATGAAGGTCGCCAACTCCTACATACCCAATTATTCAGAGAGGTTATCAGACAAATTCTCAAAATTATCTCACGCCTCCAAATTTTTTGGGAGGCCCTTGTTTAGGTCTTATTCAGGGTCTCTTGCGATGACCTTGTCGGCTATCATAGGGCCCTGGTTTCTTTTTGTGCGCGTATCGCGCTGTTTTTTTTCTTCTCTATGGTCGCGATGTGTGCGCTTACTTGTATAGTGTGAAACCCGTAACTTTTTGTTTAATTATATTTTTGTTAAATTGAGTGTTGGTTAGATAAATATTCTGATAGAAAATTTTTTTTTTAAAAAAATAATGAACTTGGATTTTTGTAAGTCTGGCCCAGACACAAATTTTGAACCTAAAAAATATTTTTTTAAATTAAATTTTTGGGAGTTAATAAATTTTAACTTTTCTTAAGGAAAAAGGATACTTAAATTTATTGTTTCATTAGCCATGGTTTAGAGTCCATCATATGTAGCCCAAATCCAAAATATTCTCATAAACCCAATAGCCCAAATCCAAAATATTTTAACTTTTGGTTTAATTAACAACCCATTAAGCTATTAAAGCATTACAGCCCATTTTTTTTTACTCATTTACAACCCATTAGCTTGGAAACTTACTGAGTTTTGAAGAGAAAACCATTCTCTTCATTTTCCCTCTGTAGAAACTGATGGTCATCGGTTTGGTCGTTTCCCCAAACGTCGGCTCGTCCCCTTCCTCTTCCCAAACCGCCGGAGGCTCTTCAAGATCCGGTAACCCCCATTCTCCACTCCTATAAAACCCATCCCCTTCTCCAATCTTTCCACCACTCTTTCAAAACCCATTTCCCACACCCCTAACCGTGCCCTAGCGAATTTTCGGCGAACCCCGTCCCCGGCGCCACCTTCCCCAGGCCGCGCCCTGTCCGGCGACTAGCCCCGCAGTAGCCGCCCGCCTCCCGAGTGCCCGAGCCACCCTCGCGGCTTTCTCGCCGCCGGACCCGCACCTCCAGCGTCGCCGGTCCCTGTCCGCGCGGCCGCGGCCAGGCCGTTTTCGGTCGACCCCCTGCAGCGATTTCCCGAGCGGCCCCTTCCGCCCGAGACCGGTGGTTTTCCGTCGCCGTGGTGCCCCGTCACTGAACCGATCCGTGGTCGTCCTCCCTCTTTTCAAGCTTTCGCTTTTCTGTTCCGAGCTTTTTGACTCGCTGTCCGCAGGATTCTGAGTCAAATCCGTGGTTTCCTATTGCCCACGAGTACTGGAACGTTACGAGTCCGAGGCATCACTTCGAATTCCTTCGATTTCAGTAACTTCTGGATAGTCCGTAGTTCTCTATTTTGTCTATGATGAAATCTGGTCCACGATTCCTTCGGGAATTCGGATTTTCGGTTATCCTTCGGAAAATTTGATTTTCTGTTACGTTTATGGATTCAGAAAAATTTGGATTGTTGTTCTGTGATTTTTGGGTCTGTGATGATCCTTTTGGATTTTCTGAATTCGGTTCGGAAAGGTTCTGAGTTTTGGAAGGATTCTGTTGGTTAGAGATTTTTGGCACTTGGCTTTTGAAGAATTTTTGTGGCTATTTTCGGAAATTCTGAGTCTGTTTCGGGAATTCTGATATTATTTCGGGTTTCCCGATGTGGCTTAGGAAATTATTCTGTGGTTATTTTATATGAATATTTTTGGGTATCCCTGGTTTGGGATTGTTTTTGCAGGTTGTAGCACACTTTCCCAGTTTTTGGGTTGACCAAAAATAGAGGAAGTGCTGCCGAAATTTTTATAAAAATTATAAAAATGATTTTAAAATGATTTTCAGAAATAATATTATTTTTGGGCGACGACCTTATCGGTCAATGGGCCCCAGTGAAATGCAAACGCACCGGTCTGTCCGGACGTTGAGGCAGAGTAGCTGTAAATGAAGATTGGACCAGTTCTGAGACTCATTCTATTTTCTTCTTAATTATTAGTTATTATTATTATTATGTAATTTTGTAGGTAAATTTACAAGACTAACAAATTTTCTCTTATTTTAATTCTTGGGAATGTAAGAGCATAAGCTCATTTGTTTATTTTGTAAGTTGTAATAAGTAGGAAATTAGTTGTGAATTTTTCTGGGATTGTGAGTACGTAGGATTAATTAATAGTATTATTAATTAAATAGTTAGAAATTCATGATTTCTCACTTAAAGAAAAGAAAAATATATTTATATGAATAATTATAAAATACTAACTTTTTCCCAATAAATTGATAAAAACAAGTTTTTCGGAATAAAACATAAATTGGATTTCCTAAATTGTAACTCACTAGAAAAGCGTGTTTTGGATTTGTGTTGATTAATACAAGATTAAAATTGACTAGGAAACAAAATCTAGAGATTATAACTAGATTCTAGAGTTGTGGTTTCTGAGACGTAATTTCCGGAATGTAGGATTTCAAAGAAGAGAGGTGACTGTTCAAATCCCGAAGAACCAAACTCGTCCAACTTAAGAAATTTAAGGCAAGTACATTTATGTGGATTTACGATTATTTTAACAATCATTTCATTGCAATTTTAAACCACTGTTCAAACACGGACTCTTTCGGGAGTATTGACTGTACTGTTGGGGACTGGGGGAGTAGAGTAGTGGATATGACCAAATCCAAAATTAGGATAACTGACTGTATTAGCTTTTCCCTCTTCACACGGGGACAAGCCATACCGTATCGCTAGGATACTACTGTAACCCAATCCGGTCATATTCATTACCTATTCACATCACTGTACTGTATTTCAAATCCGTTTCATCTTTAAATAACTGTTTAAAAGTGCATGATATTAATTGTCATTTTAATTGTTAAATTTGCATGAATTGTACTTTGCTCCCTCCTGACTGGAGACAATATTTTAGGTATTTCTGATGACCTGGAGATGCTGATCAATAGCTACTATGATCCCAATTTGTACCCGGCGGTACTTCCAGTTGATGAGGATGTTGTAGCGTCTCCATAGATGCTACTTTTGTTGAGAGTTTATTAGTTTCTTTGTTATTTCAAGTTATGAATCCTTGTATCAAAAACAAGTTTTAAATTATCGTTTAAATAAATGTTGTGGAAAATCTAGATTCAAATGTTGTTGATCACCTGCATATGGATTACAGCTTACTGCCGCCGTCTCATCAACGGTGCAGGCTGGGCATGATCCGATTCGACCCAAGTATTTGGGGACCGGGTCGTGACATGTTTTTAGTGGTGGCCCATGCAGGTCGTCAATCAAAAACTTAGGAAAACCTAGGAAATATTTAGAACTTTAGAACATTAATTTGCCACAACATAGGACCGAAACATATTATAATTAAATATTTTTTGTTTGATTATAGATAGGCTACCTTGCTTATGTTTATATCCTAAACCTTCCAGAGAATGGCCACTGACAATACCAACCCTGCTGGTGATGGGATGTCAACACCTGATCAAACCCCACCGCCTCAACTAAGTCCGGGTTTTACACCATTGAATGCACCTCGTGGGTTGTTTGCCGCTTCAACGGTAGATCCATCATCTTCCTAGACCGAGATGCAACCCCCTGTGGTTACGCCCACTCCAGCTGCCCCACCGGTGCCTGTGGACCCCACTGACCTCATAGGACTGCTAAGAGGAGTGCTAGAAGCCCAGAGAACTCAAGCTGAAGCTCATCGCGAGCAGACGGCCATTATGAGAGAAGGCATGGAGAATGCCCATAGCGTGGCAATGGCTGCTCTGGAAAGAGGAGAAGCACCTCAACAGGAACCAAGGCCTGCCAAGGTAAACATAAATTTAAGGATTAATTTATGTAATAATAAGGCCATTTAATTAATGGAAATCATATTGCCAAGGTGGGCGATATTGAGAGCTTTAAGAAGCAGAACCCTCGACCTTTCAAGGGTACCGAGGAAATTGTCTATGCTGATGAATGGCTCGACAACATGGAGCATCTTCTAAGCGTTGCTCGACTTCCAGAAGACCTCAAGGCCGAAGCAGTGGGACTCCAACTGCAGAATGTAGCAAGCACCTGGTATCGGAATGAACCCCGACTCCAGGATAGGCAGGTTGATTGGGACACCTTCAAGAGGTTATTCCAGAGGAAGTTCTTCCCAACTTCAGAGTTGCGGGAGATGGAGCGACAATTCTAGAACCTGAAGCAGGGCAACATGACTGTGGGAGAATATGCTGCTGAATTCGGCCAGCTCAGCCGATTTGCCAAGAACCTGATGGCTGATCCTGACGATCGTGCTGAAAGGTTCAGATATGGACTTAGAGAAGAGATCCGCACCCATGTGATCTCAGGCGGTGCCAAGACTTATGAAAAGATCCTGGAGCGAGCTCGAGACATAGAGAAGAGCCAACCTGCCCGCTCGAAGAGAGATTATCCTGGAACTAACAACTTCCAGGGTAATCAGAAGAAGCCTAACAACAACAACAACAACAGCAACAACAACAACCGTCCTCCCTACCAGCAGGCGAGGAACAATGACAAGGCGTCTCAGAGGCAGATCCCTGTCTGCGACTTTTGCAAGAGGCCGGAACATCTGGCGAACATCTGCAGGAAGAGACTAGGGCACTGCCTAGTCTGTGGGTCTTCCACCCATCAAGTGAGGGACTGCCCTCTATCGACCAACCGGACTGGAGCAACTCCGCAGAAAGGACCTCTGCCCACTCAGCAACAACAATTTAGGCAGCATGAACAGAATACGGGGCGAGCTTTTGCCCTGACAGCAGAGGAATCAGAACCAGCTTAGGAACCTGTAGCGGATGTCATATCAGGTTCTATCTATGTGCATTCCTACCCTGCCTTAGCTTTATTTGATTCGGGAGCATCTCATAGTTTCATAGCCACCAAATTCATATATGCACACCATATAGTTACTGGCTTTAGCAAGAAGATCTGTAGAGTTATGACTGGAGGAGGACCCCTACCTATTACTGAAATCTGTGAATGCCCTATCACTATAGCTGGCCATAACTTTATAGCACCTTTGCTTGTCATGCCCTTACCTAACTATGATGTGGTCCTAGGGATGGACTGGTTAAGTAAGCAGAATGCGCTGATAGACTGTCATCGAGGATGTGTAGTCTTCAGTCCACCTGGAGAACCGGAGTTTGAAATCTCTCGAACTCCGGAGGAGATAGAATGTGTTACCTATACCTCTATCACTGAAGAGTCCAGACCTCCGCACCCTATCATAGCAGAATTTATGGATGTTTTTCCTGATAGTCTTCCCGGGTTACCCCCAGACCGAGACTTGGAGTTCACCATTGACCTAGTCCCCGGTTCTTCCCCTATTTCTAAGGGATGATACAGAGTCAACCCGAAGGAGGCCAAGGAGATGAAAGATCAGATTAATGAACTAAAGGCTCTGGAATTCATTCGAGATGGAGCTTCACCCTGGGGAGCGCCTGTCTTGTTTGTTCCCAAGAAGGATGGAACTGTGAGGATGTGCATCGACTACCGGGCGCTGAACAATATCACAATCAAGAACAAGTATCCTTTGCCCCGGATCGATGACCTGTTTGACCAACTCAGTGGAGCCAAGGTGTTTTCTAAGATTGATCTCAGATCTGGCTACCATCAGATCAAGGTCAGGAAGGAAGATATTCCCAAGACGGCGTTCAACACCAAGTATGGGCAGTTTGAATTCTTGGTCATGTCGTTTGGACTGACAAATGCTCCGGCTGTATTCATGAACCTTATGAACAAGGTTTTCCATGAATACTTAGATCAATTTGTTGTTGTCTTCATTGATGACATTTTGATCTATTCAAAAACTGAAGAGGAGCATGAGGAACATCTCAGAAAAGTTCTGGGAACTTTGAGGAAAGAGAAGTTATATGGTAAGCTATCCAAATGTGAATTCTTTCTAGACAAGGTGGATTTTCTTGGCCATGTTGTCACAGGAGAAGGAATTTCGGTGGATCCTAAGAAGATAGCTGCTGTGGAGAAGTGGTCTACCCCAAGCTCAGTTGCTGAAATCAGGAGTTTCTTGGGCTTGGCTGGCTACTATCGGAAGTTTGTGAAGGACTTTGCTAGAATTGCTGAACCAATGACGAAGCTGACTCGAAAGAATGAAGAGTTCGTCGGGACGGAAGATTGTCAGGCTGCATTCGAGGAGCTGAAGAAGAGGCTTACCACTGCACCAATCCTTGCGCTACCCGCAGGATCCGGTGGTTTCACAATCTACAGTGATGCCTCTGGAAAAGGACTGGGATGTGTTCTTCAACAGAATGGGAAAGTGATTGCTTACGCATCTAGGCAATTACGGAACCATGAAAAGAATTATCCCACACATAACCTGGAGCTGGCGGCAGTTATCTTTGCGTTGAAGCTATGGAAGCACTATCTGTATGGAGAGAGAGTGGAGATATACACAGACCACAAAAGTCTGAAGTATGTTTTCACTCAGAAAGAGTTAAACATGAGGCAAAGAAGATGGCTGGAACTAATGAAGGACTTTGATATCGACCTGCAATACCACCCGGGTAAGGCTAATGTGGTCGCTGATGCACTTAGTCGATACCCAGTGGCGATGTTCTTGACTAAGGAGCGGCATCTGCTAGAGGACATCGAGAAGCTTGGATTAGAGATCATATTGCCTGGAGATAGAAGGATGGAGCTGGATGTTGATTCAGTACTGATGAAGTTGCAAGTGAGCTCGTATCTGATGGACAAGATCAAGGAGACTCTGTTTCAAGACGAGGCACTTTGCAAACTGAGAGACCAAGTGTTGGCGGGAACACTTGAGGGTTTCTCAATCGCCAGCGATGGAGCTTTGAAGAATGGTACGAGGCTTTGTGTACCATCTGGCAAACTGAAGAACGAGCTGATGAAGGAAGCGCACCAGTCGCAGTATTCTATACATCCTGGAGCTAATAAGATGTATCGGGATATGCGCACTATTGTTTGGTGGTATGGAATGAAGAAAGATGTGTCCAGATTCGTGTCGAGATGTTTGATCTGTCAGCAAGTGAAGGCCAGTAGACAGAGACCCGTAGGACTTCTACAACCGCTGGACATTCCAGAGTGGAAGTGGGAGCACATCACAATGGATTTCGTGTCAGGTTTGCCTCGTTCCCAAGGAGGAAAGGATGCCATCTGGGTTATAGTGGACCGACTAACCAAGTCAGCTCACTTTATTCCCTTTAAGGTTGGTTTATCCACCGAGAAGTTGGCGGCACTATACATGCGACACATCTACCGGATTCATGGAGTACCGGTAAGCATTGTATCTGACCGAGACACTCGTTTTACCTCTCACTTTTGGAAAAGTTTGTATGACAGCCTGGGGACACAGTTGAAGTTCAGTACTGCTTATCACCCCCAGACAGATGGTCAATCAGAGAGGACGATTCAGACACTGGAGGATATGCTGAGATCGTGTGTCTTGGAGTTTGGAGGATCGTGGGAAGACCATTTGCACTTGGTAGAGTTTTCTTATAATAACAGCTACCAAGCCAGCATTGGTATGACCCCATTTGAGGCTCTGTATGGACGTCGTTGCCGTACACCTTTGGTATGGGACGACGTAGGAGAAAGAGTACTGCTGGGCCCAGAGATGGTGACTGACGCAGCAGAGAAGGTGAAGATAATCAGAGACAAGCTCAGAATTGCCCAGGACAGACAGAAGCATTGGGCAGACAGCAGTCGTCGACCACTACAGTTTGAAGAAGGAGATAAAATCTTTATGAAGATTTCTCCTACCAGAGGTACAATCAGATTTGGCAGAGCTGGGAAGTTGAGTCCCAGGTACATTGGACCATTTAAAGTTCTGAGCCGGATTAGAGAAGTAGCATATAGGTTAGCTCTACCAGCTAATCTAGAGGGCGTGCACAACATCTTCCACGTCTCACAGCTTAGAGGCTACGTCCCTGATGAGAATCACATCTTAGACCACTCAGAGCTGGAGATTGGACCGAGCCTCACTATGCCTGAGAAGCCAGTGGCGATTTTAGACCGAGGCGAGAAGAAGACCAGGACCTCGGTGACTTCGATAGTTCGGGTAATGTGGAGGCATAATTCCCCAGGCGAGTCTACCTGGGAACGAGAGGATGAGATGCAGGAGAAGTACCCGTATTTATTTGAGACCTGAGGTAATTCCTAACCTTATCTTTTAAATTTCGAGGACGAAATTTCTTAAGGAGGAAAGGTTGTGAAACCCGTAACTTTTTGTTTAATTATATTTTTGTTAAATTGAGTGTTGGTTAGATAAATATTCTGATAGAAAATTTTTTTTAAAAAAAAATAATGAACTTGGATTTTTGTTCGTCTGGCCCAGACACAAATTTTGAACCTAAAAAATATTTTTTTAAATTAAATTTTTAGGAGTTAATAAATTTTAACTTTTCTTAAGGAAAAAGGATACTTAAATTTATTGTTTCATTAGCCATGGTTTAGAGTCCATCATATGTAGCCCAAATCCAAAATATTCTCATAAACCCAATAGCCCAAATCCAAAATATTTTAACTTTTGGTTTACTTAACAACCCATTAAGCTATTAAAGCATTACAGCCCATTTTTTTACTCATTTACAACCCATTAGCTTGGAAACTTAC